>OZ024754.1:19325469-19925469 GCA_964016885.1 Eledone cirrhosa | reverse complement strand
GTCATTCTAGCCACAGTTGTACATGTATGGTAAGTGACTTGATCTGAGATTGTGTTGAAACTAAAGTAACTGTAACATGGAAGAGTCATTTTAGCCACAGTTGCACATGTCTGGCAAGTGACTTGATCTGAGACTGTGTTGAAAGTAAAGTAACTATATCATTGATGAGTCATTTTTGCTACACTTGTACATGTCTGGCAAGTGACTTGAACTGTGTCTGTGTTGAAACTAAAGTAACTATATCATGGATAGTCATTTTAGCCACAGTTGTACATGTCTGGTAAGTGACTTGATCTGAGACTGTGTTGAAGCTAATGTAACTATATCATGGAAGAGTCATTTTAGCCACAATTGTACATGTCTGGCAAGTGACCTGATCTGTGACTGTGTTGAAACTAAAGTAACTATATCATGGAAGAGTCATATTAGCCACAGTTGTACATGTCTGGCAAGTGACTTCATCTGAAACTGTGTTGAAACTAAAGTAACTATATCATGGAAGAGTCATTTTAGCCACAGTTGTACATCCCTGGCAAGTGACTTGATCTGGGATTGTGTTGAAACTAAAGTAACTATATCATTGAAGAGTCATTTTAGCTACACTTGTACATGTCTGGCAAGTGACTTGATCTGTGTCTGTGTTGAAACTAAAGTAACTATATCATGGATAGTCATTTTAGCCACAGTTGTACATGTCTGGCAAGTGACTTGATCTGTGAATGTGTTGAAACTAAAGTAACTATATCATGGAAGAGTCATTTTAGCCACAGTTGTACACGTCTGGCAAGTGAATTGATCTGAGACTGTGTTGAAACTAAAGTAACTATATCATGGAAGAGTCATTTTAGCCACAGTTGTACATGTCTGGCAAGTGACTTGATCTGAGACTGTGTTGAAACTAAAGTAACTATATCATGGAAGAGTCATTTTAGCCACAGTTGTACATGTCTGGTAAGTGACTTGATCTGAGACTGTGTTGAAACTAAAGTAACTATATCATGGAAGAGTCATTTTAGCAACAGTTGTACATGTCTGGTAAGTGACTTGATCTGAGACTGTGTTGAAACTAAAGTAACTATATCATGGAAGAGTCATTTTAGACCCAGTTGTAGATGTCTGGCAAGTGACTGGATCTGAGATTGTGTTGAAGCTAAAGTAACTATATCATTGAAGAGTCATTCTAGCCACAGTTGCACATGTCTGGCAAGTGACTTGATCTGAGATTGTGTTGAAACTAAAGTAACTATATCATGGAAGAATCATTCTAGCCACAGTCGTACATGTATGGTAAGTGACTTGATCTGAGATTGTGTTGAAACTAAAGTAACTATATCATGGAAGAGTCAATTTAGCCACAGTTGTACATGTCTGGCAAGTGGATTGATCTGAGACTGTGTTGAAACTAAAGTAACTATATCATGGAAGAGTCATTTTAGCCACAGTTGTAGATGTCTGGCAAATGACTTGATCTGAGATTGTGTTGAAACTAAAGTAACTATATCATGGATAGACATTTTAGCCACAGTTGTACATGTCTGGCAAGTGACTTGATCTGTGAATGTGTTGAAACTAAAGTAACTATATCATGGAAGAGTCATTTTAGCCACAGTAGTACATGTCTGGTCAGTGACTTGATCTAAGACTGTGTTCAAACTAAAGTAACTGTATCATGGAAGAGTCATTTTAGCCACAGTTGCACATGTCTAGCAAGTGACTTGATCTGAGATTGTGTTGAAACTAAAGTAACTATATCATGGAAGAATCATTTTAGTTACAGTTGAACATCCCTGGCAAGTGACTTGATCTGAGATTGTGTTGAAACTAAAGTAACTATATCATTGAAGAGTCATTTTTGCTACACTTGTACATGTCTGGCAAGTGACTTGATCAGTGTCTGTGTTGAAACTAAAGTAACTATATCATGGATAGTCATTTTTGCCACAGTTGTACATGTCTGGCAAGTGACTTGATCTGTGAATGTGTTGAAACTATAGTAACTATATCATGGAAGAATCATTTTAGCAACAGTTATACAAGTCTGGCAAGTGACTTGATCTGAGACTGTGTTGAAACTAAAGTAACTATATCATGGAAGAGTCATGTTAGCTACAGTTTTACATGTCTGGTAAGTGTCATGATCTGTGACTGTGTTGAAACTAAAGTAACTATATCATGGATAGTCATTTTAGCCACAGTTGTACATGTCTGGCAAGTGACTTGATCTGTGAATGTGTTGAAACTAAAGTAACTATATCATGGAAGAGTCATTTTAGCCACAGTTGTACATGTCTGGTCAGTGACTTGATCTAAGTCTGTGTTAAAACTAAAGTAACTGTATCATGGAAGAGTCATTTTAGCCCCAGTTGTAGATGTCTGGCAAGTGACTGGATCTGAGATTGTGTTGAAGCTAAAGTAACTATATCATTGAAGAGTCATTCTAGCCACAGTTGCACATGTCTGGCAAGTGACTTGATCTGAGATTGTGTTGAAACTAAAGTAACTATATCATTGAGGAGTCATCCTAGCCACAGTTGCACATGTCTGGCAAGTGACTTGATCTGAGATTGTGTTGAAACTAAAGTAACTATATCATGGAAGAGTCATTCTAGCCACAGTTGTACATGTATGGTAAGTGACTTGATCTGAGATTGTGTTGAAACTAAAGTAACTATATCATGGAAGAGTTATTTTAGCCACGGTTGTACATGTCTGGCAAGTGACTTGATCTAAGACTGTGTTCAAACTAAAGTAACTATATCATGGAAGAGTCATTTTAGCCACAGTTGTACATGTCTGACAAGTGACTTGATCTGAGACTGTGTTGAAACTAAAGTAACTATATCATGGAAGAGTCATGTTAGCTACAGTTTTACATGTCTGGTAAGTGTCTTGATCTGTGACTGTGTTGAAACTAAGGTAACTATATCATGGATAGTCATTTTAGCCACAGTTGTACATGTCTGGCAAGTGACTTGATCTGTGAATGTGTTGAAACTAAAGTAACTATATCATGGAAGAGTCATTTTAGCCACAGTTGTACATGTCTGGCAAGTGACTTGCTCTAAGACTGTGTTGAAACTAAAGTAACTATATCATGGAAGAGTCATTCTAGCCACAGTTGTACATGTATGGTAAGTGACTTGATCTGAGATTGTGTTGAAACTAAAGTAACTATATCATGGAAGAGTAATTTTAGCCACAGTTGTACATGTCTGGCAAGTGACTTGATCTAAGATTGTGTTGAAACTAAAGTAACTATATCATGGAAGAGTCATTTTAGCCACAGTTGTACATGTATGGTAAGTGACTTGATCTGAGATTGTGTTGAAACTAAAGTAACTGTAACATGGAAGAGTCATTTTAGCCACAGTTGCACATGTCTGGCAAGTGACTTGATCTGAGACTGTGTTGAAAGTAAAGTAACTATATCATTGATGAGTCATTTTTGCTACACTTGTACATGTCTGGCAAGTGACTTGATCTGTGTCTGTGTTGAAACTAAAGTAACTATATCATGGATAGTCATTTTAGCCACAGTTGTACATGTCTGGCAAGTGACTTGATCTGTGAATGTGTTGAAACTAAAGTAATTATATCATGGAAGAGTCATTTTAGCCACAGTTGTACATGTCTGGTCAGTGACTTGATCTAAGACTGTGTTCAAACTAAAGTAACTGTAACATGGAAGAGTCATTTTAGCCACAGTTGCACATGTCTGGCAAGTGACTTGATCTGAGACTGTGTTGAAAGTAAAGTAACTATATCATTGATGAGTCATTTTTGCTACACTTGTACATGTCTGGCAAGTGACTTGATCTGTGTCTGTGTTGAAACTAAAGTAACTATATCATGGATAGTCATTTTAGCCACAGTTGTACATGTCTGGCAAGTGACTTGATCTGTGAATGTGTTGAAACTAAAGTAACTATATCATGGAAGAGTCATTTTAGCCACAGTTGTACACGTCTGGCAAGTGACTTGATCTGAAACTGTGTTGAAACTAAAGTAACTATATCATGGAAGAGTCATTCTAGCCACAGTTGTACATGTATGGTAAGTGACTTGATCTGAGATTGTGTTGAAACTAAAGTAACTATATCATGGAAGACTCATTTTAGCCACAGTTGTACATGTCTGGCAAGTGACTTGATCTGAGATTGTGTTGAAACTAAAGTAACTATATCATTGAAGAGTCATTTTTGCTACACTTGTACATGTCTGGCAAGTGACTTGATCTGTGTCTGTGTTGAAACTAAAGTAACTATATCATGGATAGTCATTTTAGCCACAGTTGTACATGTCTGGCAAGTGACTTGATCTGTGAATGTGTTGAAACTAAAGTAACTATATCATGGAAGAGTCATTTTAGCCACAGTTGTACACGTCTGGCAAGTGACTTGATCTGAGACTGTGTTGAAACTAAAGTAACTATATCATGGAAGAGTCAATTTAGCCACAGTTGTACATGTCTGGCAAGTGACTTGATCTGAGACTGTGTTGAAACTAAAGTAACTATTTCATGGAAGAGTCATTTTAGCCACAGTAGTACATGTCTGGTAAGTGACTTGATCTGAGACTGTGTTGAAACTAAAGTAACTATATCATGGAAGAGTCATTTTAGCAACAGTTGTACATGTCTGGTAAGTGACTTGATCTGAGACTGTGTTGAAACTAAAGTAACTATATCATGGAAGAGTCATTTTAGCAACAGTTGTACATGTCTGGTAAGTGACTTGATCTGAGACTGTGTTGAAACTAAAGTAACTATATCATGGAAGAGTCATGATAGCTACAGTTTTACATGTCTGGTAAGTGTCATGATCTGTGACTGTGTTGAAACTAAGGTAACTATATCATGGATAGTCATTTTAGCCACAGTTGTACATGTCTGGCAAGTGACTTCATCTGTGAATGTGTTGAAACTAAAGTAACTATATCATGGAAGAGTCATTTTAGCCACAGTTGTACATGTCTGGCAAGTGACTTGCTCTAAGACTGTGTTCAAACTAAAGTAACTATATCATGGAAGAGTCATTTTAGCCACACGTGTACATGTCTGATAAGTGACTTGATCTAAGACTGTGTTCAAACTAAAGTAACTATATCATGGAAGAGTCATTTTAGCCACAGTTGTACATGTCTGGCAGGTGACTTTATCTAAGATTGTGTTGAAACTAAAGTAACTATATCATGGAAGAGTCATTTTAGCCACAGATGTACATGTCTGGCAAGTGACTTGGTCTGAGATTGTGTTGAAACTAAAGTAACTATATCATGGAAGAGTCATTCTAGCCACATTTGTACATGTATGGTAAGTGACTTCATCTGAGATTGTGTTGAAACTAAAGTAACTATATCATGGAAGAGTCATTTTAGCCACAGTTGTACATATCTGGCAAGTGACTTGATCTGAGATTGTGTTGAAACTAAAGTAACTATATCATGGAAGAGTCATTCTAGCCACAGTTGTACATGTATGGTAAGTGACTTGATCTGAGATTGTGTTGAAACTAAAGTAACTATATCATGGAAGAGTCATTTTAGCCACAGTTGTACATGTCTGGCAAGTGACTTGATCTGAGACTGTGTTGAAACTAAAGTAACTATATCATGGAAGAGTCATGATAGCTACAGTTGTACATGTCTGGCAAGTGACTTGATCTGAGACTGTGTTGAAACTAAAGTAACTATATCATGGAAGAGTCATGATAGCTACAGTTTTACATGTCTGGTAAGTGTCATGATCTGTGACTGTGTTGAAACTAAGGTAACTATATCATGGATAGTCATTTTAGCCACAGTTGTACATGTCTGGCAAGTGACTTGATCTGTGAATGTGTTGAAACTAAAGTAATTATATCATGGAAGAGTCATTTTAGCCACAGTTGTACATGTCTGGTCAGTGACTTGATCTAAGACTGTGTTCAAACTAAAGTAACTGTAACATGGAAGAGTCATTTTAGCCACAGTTGCACATGTCTGGCAAGTGACTTGATCTGAGACTGTGTTGAAAGTAAAGTAACTATATCATTGATGAGTCATTTTTGCTACACTTGTACATGTCTGGCAAGTGACTTGATCTGTGTCTGTGTTGAAACTAAAGTAACTATATCATGGATAGTCATTTTAGCCACAGTTGTACATGTCTGGCAAGTGACTTGATCTGTGAATGTGTTGAAACTAAAGTAACTATATCATGGAAGAGTCATTTTAGCCACAGTTGTACACGTCTGGCAAGTGACTTGATCTGAAACTGTGTTGAAACTAAAGTAACTATATCATGGAAGAGTCATTCTAGCCACAGTTGTACATGTATGGTAAGTGACTTGATCTGAGATTGTGTTGAAACTAAAGTAACTATATCATGGAAGACTCATTTTAGCCACAGTTGTACATGTCTGGCAAGTGACTTGATCTGAGATTGTGTTGAAACTAAAGTAACTATATCATTGAAGAGTCATTTTTGCTACACTTGTACATGTCTGGCAAGTGACTTGATCTGTGTCTGTGTTGAAACTAAAGTAACTATATCATGGATAGTCATTTTAGCCACAGTTGTACATGTCTGGCAAGTGACTTGATCTGTGAATGTGTTGAAACTAAAGTAACTATATCATGGAAGAGTCATTTTAGCCACAGTTGTACACGTCTGGCAAGTGACTTGATCTGAGACTGTGTTGAAACTAAAGTAACTATATCATGGAAGAGTCAATTTAGCCACAGTTGTACATGTCTGGCAAGTGACTTGATCTGAGACTGTGTTGAAACTAAAGTAACTATTTCATGGAAGAGTCATTTTAGCCACAGTAGTACATGTCTGGTAAGTGACTTGATCTGAGACTGTGTTGAAACTAAAGTAACTATATCATGGAAGAGTCATTTTAGCAACAGTTGTACATGTCTGGTAAGTGACTTGATCTGAGACTGTGTTGAAACTAAAGTAACTATATCATGGAAGAGTCATTTTAGCAACAGTTGTACATGTCTGGTAAGTGACTTGATCTGAGACTGTGTTGAAACTAAAGTAACTATATCATGGAAGAGTCATGATAGCTACAGTTTTACATGTCTGGTAAGTGTCATGATCTGTGACTGTGTTGAAACTAAGGTAACTATATCATGGATAGTCATTTTAGCCACAGTTGTACATGTCTGGCAAGTGACTTCATCTGTGAATGTGTTGAAACTAAAGTAACTATATCATGGAAGAGTCATTTTAGCCACAGTTGTACATGTCTGGCAAGTGACTTGCTCTAAGACTGTGTTCAAACTAAAGTAACTATATCATGGAAGAGTCATTTTAGCCACACGTGTACATGTCTGATAAGTGACTTGATCTAAGACTGTGTTCAAACTAAAGTAACTATATCATGGAAGAGTCATTTTAGCCACAGTTGTACATGTCTGGCAGGTGACTTTATCTAAGATTGTGTTGAAACTAAAGTAACTATATCATGGAAGAGTCATTTTAGCCACAGATGTACATGTCTGGCAAGTGACTTGGTCTGAGATTGTGTTGAAACTAAAGTAACTATATCATGGAAGAGTCATTCTAGCCACATTTGTACATGTATGGTAAGTGACTTCATCTGAGATTGTGTTGAAACTAAAGTAACTATATCATGGAAGAGTCATTTTAGCCACAGTTGTACATATCTGGCAAGTGACTTGATCTGAGATTGTGTTGAAACTAAAGTAACTATATCATGGAAGAGTCATTCTAGCCACAGTTGTACATGTATGGTAAGTGACTTGATCTGAGATTGTGTTGAAACTAAAGTAACTATATCATGGAAGAGTCATTTTAGCCACAGTTGTACATGTCTGGCAAGTGACTTGATCTGAGACTGTGTTGAAACTAAAGTAACTATATCATGGAAGAGTCATGATAGCTACAGTTGTACATGTCTGGCAAGTGACTTGATCTGAGACTGTGTTGAAACTAAAGTAACTATATCATGGAAGAGTCATGATAGCTACAGTTTTACATGTCTGGTAAGTGTCATGATCTGTGACTGTGTTGAAACTAAGGTAACTATATCATGGATAGTCATTTTAGCCACAGTTGTACATGTCTGGCAAGTGACTTGATCTGTGAATGTGTTGAAACTAAAGTAACTATATCATGGAAGAGTCATTTTAGCCACAGCTGTACATGTTTGGCAAGTGACTTGCTCTAAGACTGTGTTCAAACTAAAGTAACTATATCATGGAAGAGTCATTCTAGCGACAGTTGTACATGTATGGTAACTGACTTGATCTGAGATTGTGTTGAAACTAAAGTAAATATATCATGGAAGAGTCATTTTAGCCACAGTTGTATATGTCTGGCAAGTGACTTGATCTGAGACTGTGTTGAAACTAAAGTAACTATATCATGGAAGAGTCATTTTAGCCACAGTTGTAGATGTCTGGCAAGTGACTTTATCTGAGACTGTGTTGAAACTAAAGTATCTATATCATGGAAGAGTTATTTTAGCCACAGTTGTACATGTCTGGCAAGTGACTTGATCTAAGACTGTGTTCAAACTAAAGTAACTATATCATGAAAGAGTCATGATAGCTACAGTTTTACATGTCTGGTAAGTGTCATGATCTGTGACTGTGTTGAAACTAAGGTAACTATATCATGGATAGTCATTTTAGCCACAGTTGTACATGTCTGGCAAGTGACTTCATCTGTGAATGTGTTGAAACTAAAGTAACTATATCATGGAAGAGTCATTTTAGCCACAGTTGTACATGTCTGGCAAGTGACTTGCTCTAAGACTGTGTTCAAACTAAAGTAACTATATCATGGAAGAGTCATTTTAGCCACACCTGTACATGTCTGATAAGTGACTTGATCTAAGACTGTGTTCAAACTAAAGTAACTATATCATGGAAGAGTCATTTTAGCCACAGTTGTACATGTCTGGCAGGTGACTTGATCTAAGATTGTGTTGAAACTAAAGTAACTATATCATGGAAGAGTCATTTTAGCCACAGTTGTACATGTCTGGCAAGTGACTTGATCTGAGATTGTGTTGAAACTAAAGTAACTATATCATGGAAGAGTCATTCTAGCCACATTTGTACATGTATGGTAAGTGACTTCATCTGAGATTGTGTTGAAACTAAAGTAACTATATCATGGAAGAGTCATTTTAGCCACAGTTGTACATGTCTGGCAAGTGACTTGATCTGAGATTGTGTTGAAACTAAAGTAACTATATCATGGAAGAGTCATTCTAGCCACAGTTGTACATGTATGGTAAGTGACTTGATCTGAGATTGTGTTGAAACTAAAGTAACTATATCATGGAAGAGTCATTTTAGTCACAGTTGTACATGTCTGGCAAGTGACTTGATCTGAGACTGTGTTGAAACTAAAGTAACTCTATCATGGAAGAGTCATGATAGCTACAGTTGTACATGTCTGGCAAGTGACTTGATCTGAGACTGTGTTGAAACTAAAGTAACTATATCATGGAAGAGTCATGATAGCTACAGTTTTACATGTCTGCTAAGTGTCATGATCTGTGACTGTGTTGAAACTAAGGTAACTATATCATGGATAGTCATTTTAGCCACAGTTGTACATGTCTGGCAAGTGATTTGATCTGTGAATGTGTTGAAACTAAAGTAACTATATCATGGAAGAGTCATTTTAGCCACAGTTGTACATGTTTGGCAAGTGACTTGCTCTAAGACTGTGTTCAAACTAAAGTAACTATATCATGGAAGAGTCATTTTAGCCACAGTTGTACATGTATGGTAAGTGATTTGATCTGAGATTGTGTTGAAACTAAAGTAACTATATCATGGAAGAGTCATTTTAGCCACAGTTGTACATGTCTGGCAAGTAACTTGATCTGAGATTGTGTTGAAACTAAAGTAACTATATCATGGAAGAGTCATTCTAGCCACAGTTGTACATGTATGGTAAGTGACTTGATCTGAGATTGTGTTGAAACTAAAGTAACTATATCATGGAAGAGTCATTTTAGCCACAGTTGTAGATGTCTGGCAAGTGACTTTATCTGAGACTGTGTTGAAACTAAAGTAACTATATCATGGAAGAGTTATTTTAGCCACAGTTGTACATGTCTGGCAAGTGACTTGATCTAAGACTGTGTTCAAACTAAAGTAACTATATCATGGAAGAGTCATTTTAGCTACAGTTGTACATGTCTGGCAAGTGACTTGATCTGAGATTGTGTTAAAACTAAAGTAACTATATCATGGAAGAGTCATTCTAGCCACAGTTGTACATGTATGGTAAGTGACTTCATCTGAGATTGTGTTGAAACTGAGGTAACTATATCATGGATAGTCATTTTAGCCACAGTTGTACATGTCTGGCAAGTGACTTGATCTGTGAATGTGTTGAAACTAAAGTAACTATATCATGGAAGAGTCATTTTAGCCACAGTTGTACATGTCTGGTCAGTGACTTGATCTAAGACTGTGTTCAAACTAAAGTAACTATATCATGGAAGAATCATTTTAGTTACAGTTGTACATCCCTGGCAAGTGACTTGATCTGAGATTGTGTTGAAACTAAAGTAACTATATCATTGAAGAGTCATTTTTGCTACACTTGTACATGTCTGGCAAGTGACTTGATCTGTGTCTGTGTTGAAACTAAAGTAACTATATCATGGATAGTCATTTTAGCCACAGTTGTACATGTCTGGCAAGTGACTTGATCTGTGAATGTGTTGAAACTAAAGTAACTATATCATGGAAGAGTCAATTTAGCCACAGTTGTACATGTCTGGCAAGTGACTTGATCTGAGACTGTGTTGAAACTAAAGTAACTATATCATGGAAGAGTCATTTTAGCCACAGTAGTACATGTCTGGTAAGTGACTTGTCTGAGACTGTGTTGAAACTAAAGTAACTATATCATGGAAGAGTCATTTTAGCAACAGTTGTACATGTCTGGTAAGTGATTTGATCTGAGACTGTGTTGAAACTAAAGTAACTATATCATGGATAGTCATTTTAGCCACAGTTGTACATGTCTGGCAAGTGACTTGATCTGTGAATGTGTTGAAACTAAAGTAACTATATCATGGAAGAGTCATTTTAGCCACAGTTGTACACGTCTGGCAAGTGACTTGATCTGAAACTGTGTTGAAACTAAAGTAACTATATCATGGAAGAGTCATTCTAGCCACAGTTGTACATGTATGGTAAGTGACTTGATCTGAGATTGTGTTGAAACTAAAGTAACTATATCATGGAAGACTCATTTTAGCCACAGTTGTACATGTCTGGCAAGTGACTTGATCTGAGATTGTGTTGAAACTAAAGTAACTATATCATTGAAGAGTCATTTTTGCTACACTTGTACATGTCTGGCAAGTGACTTGATCTGTGTCTGTGTTGAAACTAAAGTAACTATATCATGGATAGTCATTTTAGCCACAGTTGTACATGTCTGGCAAGTGACTTGATCTGTGAATGTGTTGAAACTAAAGTAACTATATCATGGAAGAGTCATTTTAGCCACAGTTGTACACGTCTGGCAAGTGACTTGATCTGAGACTGTGTTGAAACTAAAGTAACTATATCATGGAAGAGTCAATTTAGCCACAGTTGTACATGTCTGGCAAGTGACTTGATCTGAGACTGTGTTGAAACTAAAGTAACTATTTCATGGAAGAGTCATTTTAGCCACAGTAGTACATGTCTGGTAAGTGACTTGATCTGAGACTGTGTTGAAACTAAAGTAACTATATCATGGAAGAGTCATTTTAGCAACAGTTGTACATGTCTGGTAAGTGACTTGATCTGAGACTGTGTTGAAACTAAAGTAACTATATCATGGAAGAGTCATTTTAGCAACAGTTGTACATGTCTGGTAAGTGACTTGATCTGAGACTGTGTTGAAACTAAAGTAACTATATCATGGAAGAGTCATGATAGCTACAGTTTTACATGTCTGGTAAGTGTCATGATCTGTGACTGTGTTGAAACTAAGGTAACTATATCATGGATAGTCATTTTAGCCACAGTTGTACATGTCTGGCAAGTGACTTCATCTGTGAATGTGTTGAAACTAAAGTAACTATATCATGGAAGAGTCATTTTAGCCACAGTTGTACATGTCTGGCAAGTGACTTGCTCTAAGACTGTGTTCAAACTAAAGTAACTATATCATGGAAGAGTCATTTTAGCCACACGTGTACATGTCTGATAAGTGACTTGATCTAAGACTGTGTTCAAACTAAAGTAACTATATCATGGAAGAGTCATTTTAGCCACAGTTGTACATGTCTGGCAGGTGACTTTATCTAAGATTGTGTTGAAACTAAAGTAACTATATCATGGAAGAGTCATTTTAGCCACAGATGTACATGTCTGGCAAGTGACTTGGTCTGAGATTGTGTTGAAACTAAAGTAACTATATCATGGAAGAGTCATTCTAGCCACATTTGTACATGTATGGTAAGTGACTTCATCTGAGATTGTGTTGAAACTAAAGTAACTATATCATGGAAGAGTCATTTTAGCCACAGTTGTACATATCTGGCAAGTGACTTGATCTGAGATTGTGTTGAAACTAAAGTAACTATATCATGGAAGAGTCATTCTAGCCACAGTTGTACATGTATGGTAAGTGACTTGATCTGAGATTGTGTTGAAACTAAAGTAACTATATCATGGAAGAGTCATTTTAGCCACAGTTGTACATGTCTGGCAAGTGACTTGATCTGAGACTGTGTTGAAACTAAAGTAACTATATCATGGAAGAGTCATGATAGCTACAGTTGTACATGTCTGGCAAGTGACTTGATCTGAGACTGTGTTGAAACTAAAGTAACTATATCATGGAAGAGTCATGATAGCTACAGTTTTACATGTCTGGTAAGTGTCATGATCTGTGACTGTGTTGAAACTAAGGTAACTATATCATGGATAGTCATTTTAGCCACAGTTGTACATGTCTGGCAAGTGACTTGATCTGTGAATGTGTTGAAACTAAAGTAACTATATCATGGAAGAGTCATTTTAGCCACAGTTGTACATGTTTGGCAAGTGACTTGCTCTAAGACTGTGTTCAAACTAAAGTAACTATATCATGGAAGAGTCATTCTAGCCACAGTTGTACATGTATGGTAACTGACTTGATCTGAGATTGTGTTGAAACTAAAGTAAATATATCATGGAAGAGTCATTTTAGCCACAGTTGTATATGTCTGGCAAGTGACTTGATCTGAGACTGTGTTGAAACTAAAGTAACTATATCATGGAAGAGTCATTTTAGCCACAGTTGTAGATGTCTGGCAAGTGACTTTATCTGAGACTGTGTTGAAACTAAAGTATCTATATCATGGAAGAGTTATTTTAGCCACAGTTGTACATGTCTGGCAAGTGACTTGATCTAAGACTGTGTTCAAACTAAAGTAACTATATCATGGAAGAGTCATGATAGCTACAGTTTTACATGTCTGGTAAGTGTCATGATCTGTGACTGTGTTGAAACTAAGGTAACTATATCATGGATAGTCATTTTAGCCACAGTTGTACATGTCTGGCAAGTGACTTCATCTGTGAATGTGTTGAAACTAAAGTAACTATATCATGGAAGAGTCATTTTAGCCACAGTTGTACATGTCTGGCAAGTGACTTGCTCTAAGACTGTGTTCAAACTAAAGTAACTATATCATGGAAGAGTCATTTTAGCCACACCTGTACATGTCTGATAAGTGACTTGATCTAAGACTGTGTTCAAACTAAAGTAACTATATCATGGAAGAGTCATTTTAGCCACAGTTGTACATGTCTGGCAGGTGACTTGATCTAAGATTGTGTTGAAACTAAAGTAACTATATCATGGAAGAGTCATTTTAGCCACAGTTGTACATGTCTGGCAAGTGACTTGATCTGAGATTGTGTTGAAACTAAAGTAACTATATCATGGAAGAGTCATTCTAGCCACATTTGTACATGTATGGTAAGTGACTTCATCTGAGATTGTGTTGAAACTAAAGTAACTATATCATGGAAGAGTCATTTTAGCCACAGTTGTACATGTCTGGCAAGTGACTTGATCTGAGATTGTGTTGAAACTAAAGTAACTATATCATGGAAGAGTCATTCTAGCCACAGTTGTACATGTATGGTAAGTGACTTGATCTGAGATTGTGTTGAAACTAAAGTAACTATATCATGGAAGAGTCATTTTAGCAACAGTTGTACATGTCTGGTAAGTGACTTGATCTGAGACTGTGTTGAAACTAAAGTAACTATATCATGGAAGAGTCATGATAGCTACAGTTTTACATGTCTGGTAAGTGTCATGATCTGTGACTGTGTTGAAACTAAGGTAACTATATCATGGATAGTCATTTTAGCCACAGTTGTACATGTCTGGCAAGTGACTTCATCTGTGAATGTGTTGAAACTAAAGTAACTATATCATGGAAGAGTCATTTTAGCCACAGTTGTACATGTCTGGCAAGTGACTTGCTCTAAGACTGTGTTCAAACTAAAGTAACTATATCATGGAAGAGTCATTTTAGCCACACGTGTACATGTCTGATAAGTGACTTGATCTAAGACTGTGTTCAAACTAAAGTAACTATATCATGGAAGAGTCATTTTAGCCACAGTTGTACATGTCTGGCAGGTGACTTTATCTAAGATTGTGTTGAAACTAAAGTAACTATATCATGGAAGAGTCATTTTAGCCACAGATGTACATGTCTGGCAAGTGACTTGGTCTGAGATTGTGTTGAAACTAAAGTAACTATATCATGGAAGAGTCATTCTAGCCACATTTGTACATGTATGGTAAGTGACTTCATCTGAGATTGTGTTGAAACTAAAGTAACTATATCATGGAAGAGTCATTTTAGCCACAGTTGTACATATCTGGCAAGTGACTTGATCTGAGATTGTGTTGAAACTAAAGTAACTATATCATGGAAGAGTCATTCTAGCCACAGTTGTACATGTATGGTAAATGACTTGATCTGAGATTGTGTTGAAACTAAAGTAACTATATCATGGAAGAGTCATTTTAGCCACAGTTGTACATGTCTGGCAAGTGACTTGATCTGAGACTGTGTTGAAACTAAAGTAACTATATCATGGAAGAGTCATGATAGCTACAGTTGTACATGTCTGGCAAGTGACTTGATCTGAGACTGTGTTGAAACTAAAGTAACTATATCATGGAAGAGTCATGATAGCTACAGTTTTACATGTCTGGTAAGTGTCATGATCTGTGACTGTGTTGAAACTAAGGTAACTATATCATGGATAGTCATTTTAGCCACAGTTGTACATGTCTGGCAAGTGACTTGATCTGTGAATGTGTTGAAACTAAAGTAACTGTATCATGGAAGAGTCATTTTAGCCACAGTTGTACATGTTTGGCAAGTGACCTGGTCTGAAACTGTGTTGAAACTAAAGTAACTATATCATGGAAGAGTCATTCTAGCCACAGTTGTACATGTATGGTAACTGACTTGATCTGAGATTGTGTTGAAACTAAAGTAAATATATCATGGAAGAGTCATTTTAGCCACAGTTGTATATGTCTGGCAAGTGACTTGATCTGAGACTGTGTTGAAACTAAAGTAACTATATCATGGAAGAGTCATTTTAGCCACAGTTGTAGATGTCTGGCAAGTGACTTTATCTGAGACTGTGGTGAAACTAAAGTATCTATATCATGGAAGAGTTATTTTAGCCACAGTTGTACATGTCTGGCAAGTGACTTGATCTAAGACTGTGTTCAAACTAAAGTAACTATATCATGGAAGAGTCATGATAGCTACAGTTTTACATGTCTGGTAAGTGTCATGATCTGTGACTGTGTTGAAACTAAGGTAACTATATCATGGATAGTCATTTTAGCCACAGTTGTACATGTCTGGCAAGTGACTTCATCTGTGAATGTGTTGAAACTAAAGTAACTATATCATGGAAGAGTCATTTTAGCCACAGTTGTACATGTCTGGCAAGTGACTTGCTCTAAGACTGTGTTCAAACTAAAGTAACTATATCATGGAAGAGTCATTTTAGCCACACCTGTACATGTCTGATAAGTGACTTGATCTAAGACTGTGTTCAAACTAAAGTAACTATATCATGGAAGAGTCATTTTAGCCACAGTTGTACATGTCTGGCAGGTGACTTGATCTAAGATTGTGTTGAAACTAAAGTAACTATATCATGGAAGAGTCATTTTAGCCACAGTTGTACATGTCTGGCAAGTGACTTGATCTGAGATTGTGTTGAAACTAAAGTAACTATATCATGGAAGAGTCATTCTAGCCACATTTGTACATGTATGGTAAGTGACTTCATCTGAGATTGTGTTGAAACTAAAGTAACTATATCATGGAAGAGTCATTTTAGCCACAGTTGTACATGTCTGGCAAGTGACTTGATCTGAGATTGTGTTGAAACTAAAGTAACTATATCATGGAAGAGTCATTCTAGCCACAGTTGTACATGTATGGTAAGTGACTTGATCTGAGATTGTGTTGAAACTAAAGTAACTATATCATGGAAGAGTCATTTTAGTCACAGTTGTACATGTCTGGCAAGTGACTTGATCTGAGACTGTGTTGAAACTAAAGTAACTCTATCATGGAAGAGTCATGATAGCTACAGTTGTACATGTCTGGCAAGTGACTTGATCTGAGACTGTGTTGAAACTAAAGTAACTATATCATGGAAGAGTCATGATAGCTACAGTTTTACATGTCTGCTAAGTGTCATGATCTGAGACTGTGTTGAAACTAAGGTAACTATATCATGGATAGTCATTTTAGCCACAGTTGTACATGTCTGGCAAGTGACTTGATCTGTGAATGTGTTGAAACTAAAGTAACTATATCATGGAAGAGTCATTTTAGCCACAGTTGTACATGTTTGGCAAGTGACTTGCTCTAAGACTGTGTTCAAACTAAAGTAACTATATCATGGAAGAGTCATTTTAGCCACAGTTGTACATGTATGGTAAGTGATTTGATCTGAGATTGTGTTGAAACTAAAGTAACTATATCATGGAAGAGTCATTTTAGCCACAGTTGTACATGTCTGGCAAGTAACTTGATCTGAGATTGTGTTGAAACTAAAGTAACTATATCATGGAAGAGTCATTCTAGCCACAGTTGTACATGTATGGTAAGTGACTTGATCTGAGATTGTGTTGAAACTAAAGTAACTATATCATGGAAGAGTCATTTTAGCCACAGTTGTAGATGTCTGGCAAGTGACTTTACCTGAGACTGTGTTGAAACTAAAGTAACTATATCATGGAAGAGTTATTTTAGCCACAGTTGTACATGTCTGGCAAGTGACTTGATCTAAGACTGTGTTCAAACTAAAGTAACTATATCATGGAAGAGTCATTTTAGCTACAGTTGTACATGTCTGGCAAGTGACTTGATCTGAGATTGTGTTAAAACTAAAGTAACTATATCATGGAAGAGTCATTCTAGCCACAGTTGTACATGTATGGTAAGTGACTTCATCTGAGATTGTGTTGAAACTGAGGTAACTATATCATGGATAGTCATTTTAGCCACAGTTGTACATGTCTGGCAAGTGACTTGATCTGTGAATGTGTTGAAACTAAAGTAACTATATCATGGAAGAGTCATTTTAGCCACAGTTGTACATGTCTGGTCAGTGACTTGATCTAAGACTGTGTTCAAACTAAAGTAACTATATCATGGAAGAATCATTTTAGTTACAGTTGTACATCCCTGGCAAGTGACTTGATCTGAGATTGTGTTGAAACTAAAGTAACTATATCATTGAAGAGTCATTTTTGCTACACTTGTACATGTCTGGCAAGTGACTTGATCTGTGTCTGTGTTGAAACTAAAGTAACTATATCATGGATAGTCATTTTAGCCACAGTTGTACATGTCTGGCAAGTGGCTTGATCTGTGAATGTGTTGAAACTAAAGTAACTATATCATGGAAGAGTCAATTTAGCCACAGTTGTACATGTCTGGCAAGTGACTTGATCTGAGACTGTGTTGAAACTAAAGTAACTATATCATGGAAGAGTCATTTTAGCCACAGTAGTACATGTCTGGTAAGTGACTTGTCTGAGACTGTGTTGAAACTAAAGTAACTATATCATGGAAGAGTCATTTTAGCAACAGTTGTACATGTCTGGTAAGTGATTTGATCTGAGACTGTGTTGAAACTAAAGTAACTATATCATGGATAGTCATTTTAGCCACAGTTGTACATGTCTGGCAAGTGACTTGATCTGTGAATGTGTTGAAACTAAAGTAACTATATCATGGAAGAGTCATTTTAGCCACAGTTGTACACGTCTGGCAAGTGACTTGATCTGAAACTGTGTTGAAACTAAAGTAACTATATCATGGAAGAGTCATTCTAGCCACAGTTGTACATGTATGGTAAGTGACTTGATCTGAGATTGTGTTGAAACTAAAGTAACTATATCATGGAAGACTCATTTTAGCCACAGTTGTACATGTCTGGCAAGTGACTTGATCTGAGATTGTGTTGAAACTAAAGTAACTATATCATTGAAGAGTCATTTTTGCTACACTTGTACATGTCTGGCAAGTGACTTGATCTGTGTCTGTGTTGAAACTAAAGTAACTATATCATGGATAGTCATTTTAGCCACAGTTGTACATGTCTGGCAAGTGACTTGATCTGTGAATGTGTTGAAACTAAAGTAACTATATCATGGAAGAGTCATTTTAGCCACAGTTGTACACGTCTGGCAAGTGACTTGATCTGAGACTGTGTTGAAACTAAAGTAACTATATCATGGAAGAGTCAATTTAGCCACAGTTGTACATGTCTGGCAAGTGACTTGATCTGAGACTGTGTTGAAACTAAAGTAACTATTTCATGGAAGAGTCATTTTAGCCACAGTAGTACATGTCTGGTAAGTGACTTGATCTGAGACTGTGTTGAAACTAAAGTAACTATATCATGGAAGAGTCATTTTAGCAACAGTTGTACATGTCTGGTAAGTGACTTGATCTGAGACTGTGTTGAAACTAAAGTAACTATATCATGGAAGAGTCATTTTAGCAACAGTTGTACATGTCTGGTAAGTGACTTGATCTGAGACTGTGTTGAAACTAAAGTAACTATATCATGGAAGAGTCATGATAGCTACAGTTTTACATGTCTGGTAAGTGTCATGATCTGTGACTGTGTTGAAACTAAGGTAACTATATCATGGATAGTCATTTTAGCCACAGTTGTACATGTCTGGCAAGTGACTTCATCTGTGAATGTGTTGAAACTAAAGTAACTATATCATGGAAGAGTCATTTTAGCCACAGTTGTACATGTCTGGCAAGTGACTTGCTCTAAGACTGTGTTCAAACTAAAGTAACTATATCATGGAAGAGTCATTTTAGCCACACGTGTACATGTCTGATAAGTGACTTGATCTAAAACTGTGTTCAAACTAAAGTAACTATATCATGGAAGAGTCATTTTAGCCACAGTTGTACATGTCTGGCAGGTGACTTTATCTAAGATTGTGTTGAAACTAAAGTAACTATATCATGGAAGAGTCATTTTAGCCACAGATGTACATGTCTGGCAAGTGACTTGGTCTGAGATTGTGTTGAAACTAAAGTAACTATATCATGGAAGAGTCATTCTAGCCACATTTGTACATGTATGGTAAGTGACTTCATCTGAGATTGTGTTGAAACTAAAGTAACTATATCATGGAAGAGTCATTTTAGCCACAGTTGTACATATCTGGCAAGTGACTTGATCTGAGATTGTGTTGAAACTAAAGTAACTATATCATGGAAGAGTCATTCTAGCCACAGTTGTACATGTATGGTAAGTGACTTGATCTGAGATTGTGTTGAAACTAAAGTAACTATATCATGGAAGAGTCATTTTAGCCACAGTTGTACATGTCTGGCAAGTGACTTGATCTGAGACTGTGTTGAAACTAAAGTAACTATATCATGGAAGAGTCATGATAGCTACAGTTGTACATGTCTGGCAAGTGACTTGATCTGAGACTGTGTTGAAACTAAAGTAACTATATCATGGAAGAGTCATGATAGCTACAGTTTTACATGTCTGGTAAGTGTCATGATCTGTGACTGTGTTGAAACTAAGGTAACTATATCATGGATAGTCATTTTAGCCACAGTTGTACATGTCTGGCAAGTGACTTGATCTGTGAATGTGTTGAAACTAAAGTAACTATATCATGGAAGAGTCATTTTAGCCACAGTTGTACATGTTTGGCAAGTGACTTGCTCTAAGACTGTGTTCAAACTAAAGTAACTATATCATGGAAGAGTCATTCTAGCCACAGTTGTACATGTATGGTAACTGACTTGATCTGAGATTGTGTTGAAACTAAAGTAAATATATCATGGAAGAGTCATTTTAGCCACAGTTGTATATGTCTGGCAAGTGACTTGATCTGAGACTGTGTTGAAACTAAAGTAACTATATCATGGAAGAGTCATTTTAGCCACAGTTGTAGATGTCTGGCAAGTGACTTTATCTGAGACTGTGGTGAAACTAAAGTATCTATATCATGGAAGAGTTATTTTAGCCACAGTTGTACATGTCTGGCAAGTGACTTGATCTAAGACTGTGTTCAAACTAAAGTAACTATATCATGGAAGAGTCATGATAGCTACAGTTTTACATGTCTGGTAAGTGTCATGATCTGTGACTGTGTTGAAACTAAGGTAACTATATCATGGATAGTCATTTTAGCCACAGTTGTACATGTCTGGCAAGTGACTTCATCTGTGAATGTGTTGAAACTAAAGTAACTATATCATGGAAGAGTCATTTTAGCCACAGTTGTACATGTCTGGCAAGTGACTTGCTCTAAGACTGTGTTCAAACTAAAGTAACTATATCATGGAAGAGTCATTTTAGCCACACCTGTACATGTCTGATAAGTGACTTGATCTAAGACTGTGTTCAAACTAAAGTAACTATATCATGGAAGAGTCATTTTAGCCACAGTTGTACATGTCTGGCAGGTGACTTGATCTAAGATTGTGTTGAAACTAAAGTAACTATATCATGGAAGAGTCATTTTAGCCACAGTTGTACATGTCTGGCAAGTGACTTGATCTGAGATTGTGTTGAAACTAAAGTAACTATATCATGGAAGAGTCATTCTAGCCACATTTGTACATGTATGGTAAGTGACTTCATCTGAGATTGTGTTGAAACTAAAGTAACTATATCATGGAAGAGTCATTTTAGCCACAGTTGTACATGTCTGGCAAGTGACTTGATCTGAGATTGTGTTGAAACTAAAGTAACTATATCATGGAAGAGTCATTCTAGCCACAGTTGTACATGTATGGTAAGTGACTTGATCTGAGATTGTGTTGAAACTAAAGTAACTATATCATGGAAGAGTCATTTTAGTCACAGTTGTACATGTCTGGCAAGTGACTTGATCTGAGACTGTGTTGAAACTAAAGTAACTCTATCATGGAAGAGTCATGATAGCTACAGTTGTACATGTCTGGCAAGTGACTTGATCTGAGACTGTGTTGAAACTAAAGTAACTATATCATGGAAGAGTCATGATAGCTACAGTTTTACATGTCTGCTAAGTGTCATGATCTGTGACTGTGTTGAAACTAAGGTAACTATATCATGGATAGTCATTTTAGCCACAGTTGTACATGTCTGGCAAGTGACTTGATCTGTGAATGTGTTGAAACTAAAGTAACTATATCATGGAAGAGTCATTTTAGCCACAGTTGTACATGTTTGGCAAGTGACTTGCTCTAAGACTGTGTTCAAACTAAAGTAACTATATCATGGAAGAGTCATTTTAGCCACAGTTGTACATGTATGGTAAGTGATTTGATCTGAGATTGTGTTGAAACTAAAGTAACTATATCATGGAAGAGTCATTTTAGCCACAGTTGTACATGTCTGGCAAGTGACTTGATCTGAGATTGTGTTGAAACTAAAGTAACTATATCATGGAAGAGTCATTCTAGCCACAGTTGTACATGTATGGTAAGTGACTTGATCTGAGATTGTGTTGAAACTAAAGTAACTATATCATGGAAGAGTCATTTTAGCCACAGTT
Organism: Eledone cirrhosa; assembly: GCA_964016885.1. Lineage (NCBI taxonomy): Eukaryota > Metazoa > Mollusca > Cephalopoda > Octopoda > Eledonidae > Eledone > Eledone cirrhosa. The sequence goes on along the minus strand of OZ024754.1, from coordinate 19,903,397 downwards.
GTAGATGTCTGGCAAGTGACTTTATCTGAGACTGTGTTGAAACTAAAGTAACTATATCATGGAAGAGTTATTTTAGCCACAGTTGTACATGTCTGGCAAGTGACTTGATCTAAGACTGTGTTCAAACTAAAGTAACTATATCATGGAAGAGTCATTTTAGCTACAGTTGTACATGTCTGGCAAGTGACTTGATCTGAGATTGTGTTAAAACTAAAGTAACTATATCATGGAAGAGTCATTCTAGCCACAGTTGTACATGTATGGTAAGTGACTTCATCTGAGATTGTGTTGAAACTGAGGTAACTATATCATGGATAGTCATTTTAGCCACAGTTGTACATGTCTGGCAAGTGACTTGATCTGTGAATGTGTTGAAACTAAAGTAACTATATCATGGAAGAGTCATTTTAGCCACAGTTGTACATGTCTGGTCAGTGACTTGATCTAAGACTGTGTTCAAACTAAAGTAACTATATCATGGAAGAATCATTTTAGTTACAGTTGTACATCCCTGGCAAGTGACTTGATCTGAGATTGTGTTGAAACTAAAGTAACTATATCATTGAAGAGTCATTTTTGCTACACTTGTACATGTCTGGCAAGTGACTTGATCTGTGTCTGTGTTGAAACTAAAGTAACTATATCATGGATAGTCATTTTAGCCACAGTTGTACATGTCTGGCAAGTGACTTGATCTGTGAATGTGTTGAAACTAAAGTAACTATATCATGGAAGAGTCAATTTAGCCACAGTTGTACATGTCTGGCAAGTGACTTGATCTGAGACTGTGTTGAAACTAAAGTAACTATATCATGGAAGAGTCATTTTAGCCACAGTAGTACATGTCTGGTAAGTGACTTGTCTGAGACTGTGTTGAAACTAAAGTAACTATATCATGGAAGAGTCATTTTAGCAACAGTTGTACATGTCTGGTAAGTGATTTGATCTGAGACTGTGTTGAAACTAAAGTAACTATATCATGGAAGAGTCATTTTAGCAACAGTTGTACATGTCTGGTAAGTGACTTGATCTGAGACTGTGTTGAAACTAAAGTAACTATATCATGGAAGAGTCATGTTAGCTACAGTTTTACATGTCTGGTAAGTGTCATGATCTGTGACTGTGTTGAAACTAAGGTAACTATATCATGGATAGTCATTTTAGCCATAGTTGTACATGTCTGGCAAGTGACTTGATCTGTGAATGTGTTGGAACTAAAGTAACTATATCATGGAAGAGTCATTTTAGCCACAGTTGTACATGTCTGGCAAGTGACTTGCTCTAAGACTGTGTTCAAACTAAAGTAACTATATCATGGAAGAGTCATTTTAGCCACACCTGTACATGTCTGATAAGTGACTTGATCTAAGACTGTGTTCAAACTAAAGTAACTATATCATGGAAGAGTCATTTTAGCCACAGTTGTACATGTCTGGCAAGTGACTTGATCTAAGATTGTGTTGAAACTAAAGTAACTATATCATGGAAGAGTCATTTTAGCCACAGTTGTACATGTATGATAAGTGACTTGATCTGAGATTGTGTTGAAACTAAAGTAACTATATCATGGAAGAGTCATTTTAGCCACAGTTGTACATGTCTGGCAAGTGACTTGATCTGAGATTGTGTTGAAACTAAAGTAACTATATCATGGAAGAGTCATTCTAGCCACATTTGTACATGTATGGTAAGTGACTTCATCTGAGATTGTGTTGAAACTAAAGTAACTATATCATGGAAGAGTCATTTTAGCCACAGTTGTACATGTATGGTAAGTGACTTGATCTGAGATTGTGTTGAAACTAAAGTAACTATATCATGGAAGAGTCATTTTAGCCACAGTTGTACATGTCTGGCAAGTGACTTGATCTGAGATTGTGTTGAAACTAAAGTAACTATATCATGGAAGATTCATTCTAGCCACAGTTGTACATGTATGGTAAGTGACTTGATCTGAGATTGTGTTGAAACTAAAGTAACTATATCATGGAAGAGTCATTTTAGCCACAGTTGTACATGTCTGGCAAGTGACTTGATCTGAGACTGTGTTGAAACTAAAGTAACTATATCATGGAAGAGTCATGATAGCTACAGTTGTACATGTCTGGCAAGTGACTTGATCTGAGACTGTGTTGAAACTAAAGTAACTATATCATGGAAGAGTCATGATAGCTACAGTTTTACATGTCTGGTAAGTGTCATGATCTGTGACTGTGTTGAAACTAAGGTAACTATATCATGGATAGTCATTTTAGCCACAGTTGTACATGTCTGGCAAGTGACTTGATCTGTGAATGTGTTGAGACTAAAGTAACTATATCATGGAAGAGTCATTTTAGCCACAGTTGTACATGTTTGGCAAGTGACTTGCTCTAAGACTGTGTTCAAACTAAAGTAACTATATCATGGAAGAGTCATTTTAGCCACAGTTGTACATGTATGGTAAGTGACTTCATCTGAGATTGTGTTGAAACTAAAGTAACTATATCATGGAAGAGTAATTGTAGCCACAGTTGTACATGTATGGTAAGTGACTTGATCTGAGATTGTGTTGAAACTAAAGTAACTATATCATGGAAGAGTCATTTTAGCCACAGTTGTACATGTCTGGCAAGTGACTTGATCTGAGATTGTGTTGAAACTAAAGTAACTATATCATGGAAGAGTCATTCTAGCCACAGTTGTACATGTATGGTAAGTGACTTGATCTGAGATTGTGTTGAAACTAAAGTAAATATATCATGGAAGAGTCATTTTAGCCACAGTTGTATATGTCTGGCAAGTGAATTGATCTGAGACTGTGTTGAAACTAAAGTAACTATATCATGGAAGAGTCATTTTAGCCACAGTTGTAGATGTCTGGCAAGTGACTTTATCTGAGACTGTGTTGAAACTAAAGTAACTATATCATGGAAGAGTTATTTTAGCCACAGTTGTACATGTCTGGCAAGTGACTTGATCTAAGACTGTGTTCAAACTAAAGTAACTATATCATGGAAGAGTCATTTTAGCTACAGTTTTACATGTCTGGTAAGTGTCTTGATTTGTGACTGTGTTGAAACTAAGGTAACTATATCATGGATAGTCATTTTAGCCACAGTTGTACATGTCTGGCAAGTGACTTGATCTGTGAATGTGTTGAAACTAAAGTAACTATATCATGGAAGAGTCATTTTAGCCACAGTTGTACATGTCTGGTCAGTGACTTGATCTAAGACTGTGTTCAAACTAAAGTAACTATATCATGGAAGAATCATTTTAGTTACAGTTGTACATCCCTGGCAAGTGACTTGATCTGAGATTGTGTTGAAACTAAAGTAACTATATCATTGAAGAGTCATTTTTGCTACACTTGTACATGTCTGGCAAGTGACTTGATCTGTGTCTGTGTTGAAACTAAAGTAACTATATCATGGATAGTCATTTTAGCCACAGTTGTACATGTCTGGCAAGTGACTTGATCTGTGAATGTGTTCAAACTAAAGTAACTATATCATGGAAGAGTCATTTTAGCCACACCTGTACATGTCTGATAAGTGACTTGATCTAAGACTGTGTTCAAACTAAAGTAACTATATCATGGAAGAGTCATTTTAGCCACAGTTGTACATGTCTGGCAAGTGACTTGATCTAAGATTGTGTTGAAACTAAAGTAACTATATCATGGAAGAGTCATTTTAGCCACAGTTGTACATGTATGATAAGTGACTTGATCTGAGATTGTGTTGAAACTAAAGTAACTATATCATGGAAGAGTCATTTTAGCCACAGTTGTACATGTCTGGCAAGTGACTTGATCTGAGATTGTGTTGAAACTAAAGTAACTATATCATGGAAGAGTCATTTTAGCCACAGTTGTACATGTATGGTAAGTGACTTGATCTGAGATTGTGTTGAAACTAAAGTAACTATATCATGGAAGAGTCATTTTAGCCACAGTTGTACATGTCTGGCAAGTGACTTGATCTGAGATTGTGTTGAAACTAAAGTAACTATATCATGGAAGATTCATTCTAGCCACAGTTGTACATGTATGGTAAGTGACTTGATCTGAGATTGTGTTGAAACTAAAGTAACTATATCATGGAAGAGTCATTTTAGCCACAGTTGTACATGTCTGGCAAGTGACTTGATCTGAGACTGTGTTGAAACTAAAGTAACTATATCATGGAAGAGTCATGATAGCTACAGTTGTACATGTCTGGCAAGTGACTTGATCTGAGACTGTGTTGAAACTAAAGTAACTATATCATGGAAGAGTCATGATAGCTACAGTTTTACATCTCTGGTAAGTGTCATGATCTGTGACTGTGTTGAAACTAAGGTAACTATATCATGGATAGTCATTTTAGCCACAGTTGTACATGTCTGGCAAGTGACTTGATCTGTGAATGTGTTGAGACTAAAGTAACTATATCATGGAAGAGTCATTTTAGCCACAGTTGTACATGTTTGGCAAGTGACTTGCTCTAAGACTGTGTTCAAACTAAAGTAACTATATCATGGAAGAGTCATTTTAGCCACAGTTGTACATGTATGGTAAGTGACTTCATCTGAGATTGTGTTGAAACTAAAGTAACTATATCATGGAAGAGTAATTGTAGCCACAGTTGTACATGTATGGTAAGTGACTTGATCTGAGATTGTGTTGAAACTAAAGTAACTATATCATGGAAGAGTCATTTTAGCCACAGTTGTACATGTCTGGCAAGTGACTTGATCTGAGATTGTGTTGAAACTAAAGTAACTATATCATGGAAGAGTCATTCTAGCCACAGTTGTACATGTATGGTAAGTGACTTGATCTGAGATTGTGTTGAAACTAAAGTAAATATATCATGGAAGAGTCATTTTAGCCACAGTTGTATATGTCTGGCAAGTGAATTGATCTGAGACTGTGTTGAAACTAAAGTAACTATATCATGGAAGAGTCATTTTAGCCACAGTTGTAGATGTCTGGCAAGTGACTTTATCTGAGACTGTGTTGAAACTAAAGTAACTATATCATGGAAGAGTTATTTTAGCCACAGTTGTACATGTCTGGCAAGTGACTTGATCTAAGACTGTGTTCAAACTAAAGTAACTATATCATGGAAGAGTCATTTTAGCTACAGTTTTACATGTCTGGTAAGTGTCTTGATTTGTGACTGTGTTGAAACTAAGGTAACTATATCATGGATAGTCATTTTAGCCACAGTTGTACATGTCTGGCAAGTGACTTGATCTGTGAATGTGTTGAAACTAAAGTAACTATATCATGGAAGAGTCATTTTAGCCACAGTTGTACATGTCTGGTCAGTGACTTGATCTAAGACTGTGTTCAAACTAAAGTAACTATATCATGGAAGAATCATTTTAGTTACAGTTGTACATCCCTGGCAAGTGACTTGATCTGAGATTGTGTTGAAACTAAAGTAACTATATCATTGAAGAGTCATTTTTGCTACACTTGTACATGTCTGGCAAGTGACTTGATCTGTGTCTGTGTTGAAACTAAAGTAACTATATCATGGATAGTCATTTTAGCCACAGTTGTACATGTCTGGCAAGTGACTTGATCTGTGAATGTGTTGAAACTAAAGTAACTATATCATGGAAGAGTCATTTTAGCCACAGTTGTACACGTCTGGCAAGTGACTTGATCTGAGACTGTGTTGAAACTAAAGTAACTATATCATGGAAGAGTCAATTTAGCCACAGTTGTACATGTCTGGCAAGTGACTTGATCTGAGACTGTGTTGAAACTAAAGTAACTATATCATGGAAGAGTCATTTTAGCCACAGTAGTACATGTCTGGTAAGTGACTTGTCTGAGACTGTGTTGAAACTAAAGTAACTATATCATGGAAGAGTCATTTTAGCAACAGTTGTACATGTCTGGTAAGTGATTTGATCTGAGACTGTGTTGAAACTAAAGTAACTATATCATGGAAGAGTCATTTTAGCAACAGTTGTACATGTCTGGTAAGTGTCATGATCTGTGACTGTGTTGAAACTAAGGTAACTATATCATGGAAGAGTCAATTTAGCCACAGTTGTACATGTCTGGCAAGTGACTTGCTCTAAGTCTGTGTTCAAACTAAAGTAACTATATCATGGAAGAGTCATTTTAGCCACAGCTGTACATGTCTGATAAGTGACTTGATCTAAGACTGTGTTCAAACTAAAGTAACTATATCATGGAAGAGTCATTCTAACCACAGTTGTACATGTATGGTAAGTGACTTGATCTGAGATTGTGTTGAAACTAAAGTAACTATATCATGGAAGAGTCATTTTAGCCACAGTTGTACATGTCTGGCAAGTGACTTGATCTAAGATTGTGTTGAAACTAAAGTAACTATATCATGGAAGAGTCATTTTAGCCACAGTTGTACATGTCTGGCAAGTGACTTGATCTGAGATTGTGTTGAAACTAAAGTAACTATATCATGGAAGAGTCATTCTAGCCACAGTTGTACATGTATGGGAAGTGACTTGATCTGAGATTGTGTTGAAACTAAAGTAACTATATCATGGAAGAGTCATTTTAGCCACAGTTGTACATGTCTGGCAAGTGACTTGATCTGAGATTGTGTTGAAACTAAAGTAACTATATCATGGAAGAGTCATTCTAGCCACAGTTGTACATGTATGGTAAGTGACTTGATCTGAGATTGTGTTGAAACTAAAGTAACTATATCATGGAATAGTCATTTTAGCCACAGTTGTACATGTATGGTAAGTGACTTGATCTGAGATTGTGTTGAAACTAAAGTAACTATATCATGGAAGAGTCATTTTAGCCACAGTTGTACATGTCTGGCAAGTGACTTGATCTGAGATTGTGTTGAAACTAAAGTAACTATATCATGGAAGAGTCATTCTAGCCACAGTTGTACATGTATGGTAAGTGACTTGATCTGAGATTGTGTTGAAACTAAAGTAACTATATCATGGAAGAGTCATTTTAGCCACAGTTGTACATGTCTGGCAAGTGACTTGATCTGAGACTGTGTTGAAACTAAAGTTACTATATCATGGAAGAGTCATTTTAGCCACAGTTGTAGATGTCTGGCAAGTGACTTTTTCTGAGACTGTGTTGAAACTAAAGTAACTATATCATGGAAGAGTTATTTTAGCCACAGTTGTACATGTCTGGCAAGTGACTTGATCTAAGACTGTGTTCAATCTAAAGTAACTATATCATGGAAGATTCATTTTAGCTACAGTTTTACATGTCTGGTAAGTGTCTTGATTTGTGACTGTGTTGAAACTAAGGTAACTATATCATGGATAGTCATTTTAGCCACAGTTGTACATGTCTGGCAAGTGACTTGATCTGTGAATGTGTTGAAACTAAAGTAACTATATCATGGAAGAGTCATTTTAGCCACAGTTGTACATGTCTGGTCAGTGACTTGATCTGAGACTGTGTTCAAACTAAAGTAACTGTATCATGGAAGAGTCATTTTAGCCACAGTTGCACATGTCTAGCTAGTGAGTTGATCTGAGATTGTGTTGAAACTAAAGTAACTATATCATGGAAGAATCATTTTAGTTACGGTTGTACATCCCTGGCAAGTGACATGATCTGAGATTGTGTTGAAACTAAAGTAACTATATCATTGAAGAGTCATTGTAGCCACAGTTGTACATGTCTGATAAGTGACTTGATCTAAGACTGTGTTCAAACTAAAGTAACTATATCATGGAAGAGTCATTCTAGCCACAGTTGTACATGTATGGTAAGTGACTTGATCTGAGATTGTGTTGAAACTAATGTAACTATATCATGGAAGAGTCATTTTAGCCACAGTTGTACATGTCTGGCAAGTGACTTGATCTAAGATTGTGTTGAAACTAAAGTAACTATATCATGGAAGAGTCATTTTAGCCACAGATGTACATGTCTGGCAAGTGACTTGATCTGAGATTGTGTTGAAACTAAAGTAACTATATCATGGAAGAGTCATTCTAGCCACAGTTGTACATGTATGGGAAGTGACTTGATCTGAGATTGTGTTGAAACTAAAGTAACTATATCATGGAAGAGTCATTTTAGCCACAGTTGTACATGTCTGGCAAGTGACCTGCTCTAAGTCTGTGTTCAAACTAAAGTAACTATATCATGGAAGAGTCATTTTAGCCACAGCTGTACATGTCTGATAAGTGACTTGATCTAAGACTGTGTTCAAACTAAAGTAACTATATCATGGAAGAGTCATTCTAGCCACAGTTGTACATGTATGGTAAGTGACTTGATCTGAGATTGTGTTGAAACTAAAGTAACTATATCATGGAAGAGTCATTTTAGCCACAGTTGTACATGTCTGGCAAGTGACTTGATCTAAGATTGTGTTGAAACTAAAGTAACTATATCATGGAAGAGTCATTTTAGCCACAGTTGTACATGTCTGGCAAGTGACTTGATCTGAGATTGTGTTGAAACTAAAGTAACTATATCATGGAAGAGTCATTCTAGCCACAGTTGTACATGTATGGGAAGTGACTTGATCTGAGATTGTGTTGAAACTAAAGTAACTATATCATGGAAGAGTCATTTTAGCCACAGTTGTACATGTCTGGCAAGTGACTTGATCTGAGATTGTGTTGAAACTAAAGTAACTATATCATGGAAGAGTCATTCTAGCCACAGTTGTACATGTATGGTAAGTGACTTGATCTGAGATTGTGTTGAAACTAAAGTAACTATATCATGGAATAGTCATTTTAGCCACAGTTGCACATGTCTAGCAAGTGAGTTGATCTGAGATTGTGTTGAAACTAAAGTAACTATATCATTGAAGAGTCATTTTTGCTACACTTGTACATGTCTGGCAAGTGACTTGATCTGTGTCTGTGTTGAAACTAAAGTAACTATATCATGGATAGTCATTTTAGCCACAGTTGTACATGTCTGGCAAGTGACTTGATCTGTGAATGTGTTGAAACTAAAGTAACTATATCATGGAAGAGTCATTTTAGCCACAGTTGTACACGTCTGGCAAGTGACTTGATCTGAGACTGTGTTGAAACTAAAGTAACTATATCATGGAAGAGTCAATTTAGCCACAGTTGTACATGTCTGGCAAGTGACTTGATCTGAGACTGTGTTGAAACTAAAGTAACTATATCATGGAAGAGTCATTTTAGCCACAGTTGTACATGTCTGATAAGTGACTTGATCTAAGACTGTGTTCAAACTAAAGTAACTATATCATGGAAGAGTCATTCTAGCCACAGTTGTACATGTATGGTAAGTGACTTGATCTGAGATTGTGTTGAAACTAAAGTAACTATATCATGGAAGAGTCATTCTAGCCACAGTTGTACATGTATGGGAAGTGACTTGATCTGAGATTGTGTTGAAACTAAAGTAACTATATCATGGAAGAGTCATTTTAGCCACAGTTGTACATGTCTGGCAAGTGACTTGATCTGAGATTGTGTTGAAACTAAAGTAACTATATCATGGAATAGTCATTTTAGCCACAGTTGTACATGTATGGTAAGTGACTTGATCTGAGATTGTGTTGAAACTAAAGTAACTATATCATGGAAGAGTCATTTTAGCCACAGTTGTACATGTCTGGCAAGTGACTTGATCTGAGATTGTGTTGAAACTAAAGTAACTATATCATGGAAGAGTCATTCTAGCCACAGTTGTACATGTATGGTAAGTGACTTGATCTGAGATTGTGTTGAAACTAAAGTAACTATATCATTGAAGAGTCATTGTAGCCACAGTTGTACATGTCTGATAAGTGACTTGATCTAAGACTGTGTTCAAACTAAAGTAACTATATCATGGAAGAGTCATTCTAGCCACAGTTGTACATGTATGGTAAGTGACTTGATCTGAGATTGTGTTGAAACTAATGTAACTATATCATGGAAGAGTCATTTTAGCCACAGTTGTACATGTCTGGCAAGTGACTTGATCTAAGATTGTGTTGAAACTAAAGTAACTATATCATGGAAGAGTCATTTTAGCCACAGATGTACATGTCTGGCAAGTGACTTGATCTGAGATTGTGTTGAAACTAAAGTAACTATATCATGGAAGAGTCATTCTAGCCACAGTTGTACATGTATGGGAAGTGACTTGATCTGAGATTGTGTTGAAACTAAAGTAACTATATCATGGAAGAGTCATTTTAGCCACAGTTGTACATGTCTGGCAAGTGACCTGCTCTAAGTCTGTGTTCAAACTAAAGTAACTATATCATGGAAGAGTCATTTTAGCCACAGCTGTACATGTCTGATAAGTGACTTGATCTAAGACTGTGTTCAAACTAAAGTAACTATATCATGGAAGAGTCATTCTAGCCACAGTTGTACATGTATGGTAAGTGACTTGATCTGAGATTGTGTTGAAACTAAAGTAACTATATCATGGAAGAGTCATTTTAGCCACAGTTGTACATGTCTGGCAAGTGACTTGATCTAAGATTGTGTTGAAACTAAAGTAACTATATCATGGAAGAGTCATTTTAGCCACAGTTGTACATGTCTGGCAAGTGACTTGATCTGAGATTGTGTTGAAACTAAAGTAACTATATCATGGAAGAGTCATTCTAGCCACAGTTGTACATGTATGGGAAGTGACTTGATCTGAGATTGTGTTGAAACTAAAGTAACTATATCATGGAAGAGTCATTTTAGCCACAGTTGTACATGTCTGGCAAGTGACTTGATCTGAGATTGTGTTGAAACTAAAGTAACTATATCATGGAAGAGTCATTCTAGCCACAGTTGTACATGTATGGTAAGTGACTTGATCTGAGATTGTGTTGAAACTAAAGTAACTATATCATGGAATAGTCATTTTAGCCACAGTTGCACATGTCTAGCAAGTGAGTTGATCTGAGATTGTGTTGAAACTAAAGTAACTATATCATTGAAGAGTCATTTTTGCTACACTTGTACATGTCTGGCAAGTGACTTGATCTGTGTCTGTGTTGAAACTAAAGTAACTATATCATGGATAGTCATTTTAGCCACAGTTGTACATGTCTGGCAAGTGACTTGATCTGTGAATGTGTTGAAACTAAAGTAACTATATCATGGAAGAGTCATTTTAGCCACAGTTGTACACGTCTGGCAAGTGACTTGATCTGAGACTGTGTTGAAACTAAAGTAACTATATCATGGAAGAGTCAATTTAGCCACAGTTGTACATGTCTGGCAAGTGACTTGATCTGAGACTGTGTTGAAACTAAAGTAACTATATCATGGAAGAGTCATTTTAGCCACAGTTGTACATGTCTGATAAGTGACTTGATCTAAGACTGTGTTCAAACTAAAGTAACTATATCATGGAAGAGTCATTCTAGCCACAGTTGTACATGTATGGTAAGTGACTTGATCTGAGATTGTGTTGAAACTAAAGTAACTATATCATGGAAGAGTCATTCTAGCCACAGTTGTACATGTATGGGAAGTGACTTGATCTGAGATTGTGTTGAAACTAAAGTAACTATATCATGGAAGAGTCATTTTAGCCACAGTTGTACATGTCTGATAAGTGACTTGATCTAAGACTGTGTTCAAACTAAAGTAACTATATCATGGAAGAGTCATTCTAGCCACAGTTGTACATGTATGGTAAGTGACTTGATCTGAGATTGTGTTGAAACTAAAGTAACTATATCATGGAAGAGTCATTCTAGCCACAGTTGTACATGTATGGGAAGTGACTTGATCTGAGATTGTGTTGAAACTAAAGTAACTATATCATGGAAGAGTCATTTTAGCCACAGTTGTACATGTCTGGCAAGTGACTTGATCTGAGATTGTGTTGAAACTAAAGTAACTATATCATGGAATAGTCATTTTAGCCACAGTTGTACATGTATGGTAAGTGACTTGATCTGAGATTGTGTTGAAACTAAAGTAACTATATCATGGAAGAGTCATTTTAGCCACAGTTGTACATGTCTGGCAAGTGACTTGATCTGAGATTGTGTTGAAACTAAAGTAACTATATCATGGAAGAGTCATTCTAGCCACAGTTGTACATGTATGGTAAGTGACTTGATCTGAGATTGTGTTGAAACTAAAGTAACTATATCATGGAAGAGTCATTCTAGCCACAGTTGTACATGTATGGGAAGTGACTTGATCTGAGATTGTGTTGAAACTAAAGTAACTATATCATGGAAGAGTCATTTTAGCCACAGTTGTACATGTCTGGCAAGTGACTTGATCTGAGATTGTGTTGAAACTAAAGTAACTATATCATGGAAGAGTCATTCTAGCCACAGTTGTACATGTATGGTAAGTGACTTGATCTGAGATTGTGTTGAAACTAAAGTAACTATATCATGGAATAGTCATTTTAGCCACAGTTGCACATGTCTAGCAAGTGAGTTGATCTGAGATTGTGTTGAAACTAAAGTAACTATATCATTGAAGAGTCATTTTTGCTACACTTGTACATGTCTGGCAAGTGACTTGATCTGTGTCTGTGTTGAAACTAAAGTAACTATATCATGGATAGTCATTTTAGCCACAGTTGTACATGTCTGGCAAGTGACTTGATCTGTGAATGTGTTGAAACTAAAGTAACTATATCATGGAAGAGTCATTTTAGCCACAGTTGTACACGTCTGGCAAGTGACTTGATCTGAGACTGTGTTGAAACTAAAGTAACTATATCATGGAAGAGTCAATTTAGCCACAGTTGTACATGTCTGGCAAGTGACTTGATCTGAGACTGTGTTGAAACTAAAGTAACTATATCATGGAAGAGTCATTTTAGCCACAGTTGTACATGTCTGATAAGTGACTTGATCTAAGACTGTGTTCAAACTAAAGTAACTATATCATGGAAGAGTCATTCTAGCCACAGTTGTACATGTATGGTAAGTGACTTGATCTGAGATTGTGTTGAAACTAAAGTAACTATATCATGGAAGAGTCATTCTAGCCACAGTTGTACATGTATGGGAAGTGACTTGATCTGAGATTGTGTTGAAACTAAAGTAACTATATCATGGAAGAGTCATTTTAGCCACAGTTGTACATGTCTGATAAGTGACTTGATCTAAGACTGTGTTCAAACTAAAGTAACTATATCATGGAAGAGTCATTCTAGCCACAGTTGTACATGTATGGTAAGTGACTTGATCTGAGATTGTGTTGAAACTAAAGTAACTATATCATGGAAGAGTCATTCTAGCCACAGTTGTACATGTATGGGAAGTGACTTGATCTGAGATTGTGTTGAAACTAAAGTAACTATATCATGGAAGAGTCATTTTAGCCACAGTTGTACATGTCTGGCAAGTGACTTGATCTGAGATTGTGTTGAAACTAAAGTAACTATATCATGGAATAGTCATTTTAGCCACAGTTGTACATGTATGGTAAGTGACTTGATCTGAGATTGTGTTGAAACTAAAGTAACTATATCATGGAAGAGTCATTTTAGCCACAGTTGTACATGTCTGGCAAGTGACTTGATCTGAGATTGTGTTGAAACTAAAGTAACTATATCATGGAAGAGTCATTCTAGCCACAGTTGTACATGTATGGTAAGTGACTTGATCTGAGATTGTGTTGAAACTAAAGTAACTATATCATTGAAGAGTCATTGTAGCCACAGTTGTACATGTCTGATAAGTGACTTGATCTAAGACTGTGTTCAAACTAAAGTAACTATATCATGGAAGAGTCATTCTAGCCACAGTTGTACATGTATGGTAAGTGACTTGATCTGAGATTGTGTTGAAACTAATGTAACTATATCATGGAAGAGTCATTTTAGCCACAGTTGTACATGTCTGGCAAGTGACTTGATCTAAGATTGTGTTGAAACTAAAGTAACTATATCATGGAAGAGTCATTTTAGCCACAGATGTACATGTCTGGCAAGTGACTTGATCTGAGATTGTGTTGAAACTAAAGTAACTATATCATGGAAGAGTCATTCTAGCCACAGTTGTACATGTATGGGAAGTGACTTGATCTGAGATTGTGTTGAAACTAAAGTAACTATATCATGGAAGAGTCATTTTAGCCACAGTTGTACATGTCTGGCAAGTGACCTGCTCTAAGTCTGTGTTCAAACTAAAGTAACTATATCATGGAAGAGTCATTTTAGCCACAGCTGTACATGTCTGATAAGTGACTTGATCTAAGACTGTGTTCAAACTAAAGTAACTATATCATGGAAGAGTCATTCTAGCCACAGTTGTACATGTATGGTAAGTGACTTGATCTGAGATTGTGTTGAAACTAAAGTAACTATATCATGGAAGAGTCATTTTAGCCACAGTTGTACATGTCTGGCAAGTGACTTGATCTAAGATTGTGTTGAAACTAAAGTAACTATATCATGGAAGAGTCATTTTAGCCACAGTTGTACATGTCTGGCAAGTGACTTGATCTGAGATTGTGTTGAAACTAAAGTAACTATATCATGGAAGAGTCATTCTAGCCACAGTTGTACATGTATGGGAAGTGACTTGATCTGAGATTGTGTTGAAACTAAAGTAACTATATCATGGAAGAGTCATTTTAGCCACAGTTGTACATGTCTGGCAAGTGACTTGATCTGAGATTGTGTTGAAACTAAAGTAACTATATCATGGAAGAGTCATTCTAGCCACAGTTGTACATGTATGGTAAGTGACTTGATCTGAGATTGTGTTGAAACTAAAGTAACTATATCATGGAATAGTCATTTTAGCCACAGTTGCACATGTCTAGCAAGTGAGTTGATCTGAGATTGTGTTGAAACTAAAGTAACTATATCATTGAAGAGTCATTTTTGCTACACTTGTACATGTCTGGCAAGTGACTTGATCTGTGTCTGTGTTGAAACTAAAGTAACTATATCATGGATAGTCATTTTAGCCACAGTTGTACATGTCTGGCAAGTGACTTGATCTGTGAATGTGTTGAAACTAAAGTAACTATATCATGGAAGAGTCATTTTAGCCACAGTTGTACACGTCTGGCAAGTGACTTGATCTGAGACTGTGTTGAAACTAAAGTAACTATATCATGGAAGAGTCAATTTAGCCACAGTTGTACATGTCTGGCAAGTGACTTGATCTGAGACTGTGTTGAAACTAAAGTAACTATATCATGGAAGAGTCATTTTAGCCACAGTTGTACATGTCTGATAAGTGACTTGATCTAAGACTGTGTTCAAACTAAAGTAACTATATCATGGAAGAGTCATTCTAGCCACAGTTGTACATGTATGGTAAGTGACTTGATCTGAGATTGTGTTGAAACTAAAGTAACTATATCATGGAAGAGTCATTCTAGCCACAGTTGTACATGTATGGGAAGTGACTTGATCTGAGATTGTGTTGAAACTAAAGTAACTATATCATGGAAGAGTCATTTTAGCCACAGTTGTACATGTCTGGCAAGTGACTTGATCTGAGATTGTGTTGAAACTAAAGTAACTATATCATGGAATAGTCATTTTAGCCACAGTTGTACATGTATGGTAAGTGACTTGATCTGAGATTGTGTTGAAACTAAAGTAACTATATCATGGAAGAGTCATTTTAGCCACAGTTGTACATGTCTGGCAAGTGACTTGATCTGAGATTGTGTTGAAACTAAAGTAACTATATCATGGAAGAGTCATTCTAGCCACAGTTGTACATGTATGGTAAGTGACTTGATCTGAGATTGTGTTGAAACTAAAGTAACTATATCATGGAAGAGTCATTTTAGCCACAGTTGTACATGTCTGGCAAGTGACTTGATCTGAGACTGTGTTGAAACTAAAGTTACTATATCATGGAAGAGTCATTTTAGCCACAGTTGTAGATGTCTGGCAAGTGACTTTTTCTGAGACTGTGTTGAAACTAAAGTAACTATATCATGGAAGAGTTATTTTAGCCACAGTTGTACATGTCTGGCAAGTGACTTGATCTAAGACTGTGTTCAATCTAAAGTAACTATATCATGGAAGATTCATTTTAGCTACAGTTTTACATGTCTGGTAAGTGTCTTGATTTGTGACTGTGTTGAAACTAAGGTAACTATATCATGGATAGTCATTTTAGCCACAGTTGTACATGTCTGGCAAGTGACTTGATCTGTGAATGTGTTGAAACTAAAGTAACTATATCATGGAAGAGTCATTTTAGCCACAGTTGTACATGTCTGGTCAGTGACTTGATCTGAGACTGTGTTCAAACTAAAGTAACTGTATCATGGAAGAGTCATTTTAGCCACAGTTGCACATGTCTAGCAAGTGAGTTGATCTGAGATTGTGTTGAAACTAAAGTAACTATATCATGGAAGAATCATTTTAGTTACGGTTGTACATCCCTGGCAAGTGACATGATCTGAGATTGTGTTGAAACTAAAGTAACTATATCATTGAAGAGTCATTTTTGCTACACTTGTACATGTCTGGCAAGTGACTTGATCTGTGTCTGTGTTGAAACTAAAGTAACTATATCATGGATAGTCATTTTAGCCACAGTTGTACATGTCTGGCAAGTGACTTGATCTGTGAATGTGTTGAAACTAAAGTAACTATATCATGGAAGAGTCATTTTAGCCATAGTTGTACATGTCTGATAAGTGACTTGATCTAAGACTGTGTTCAAACTAAAGTAACTATATCATGGAAGAGTCATTCTAGCCACAGTTGTACATGTATGGTAAGTGACTTGATCTGAGATTGTGTTGAAACTAATGTAACTATATCATGGAAGAGTCATTTTAGCCACAGTTGTACATGTCTGGCAAGTGACTTGATCTGAGACTGTGTTGAAACTAAAGTAACTATATCATGGAACAGTTATTTTAGCCACAGTTGTACATGTCTGGCAAGTGACTTGATCTAAGACTGTGTTCAATCTAAAGTAACTATATCATGGAAGATTCATTTTAGCTACAGTTTTACATGTCTGGTAAGTGTCTTGATTTGTGACTGTGTTGAAACTAAAGTAACTATATCATGGATAGTCATTTTAGCCACAGTTGTACATGTCTGGCAAGTGACTTGATCTGTGAATGTGTTGAAACTAAAGTAACTATATCATGGAAGAGTCATTTTAGCCACAGTTGTACACGTCTGGCAAGTGACTTGATCTGAGACTGTGTTCAAACTAAAGTAACTGTATCATGGAAGAGTCATTTTAGCCACAGTTGCACATGTCTAGCAAGTGACTTGATCTGAGATTGTGTTGAAACTAAAGTAACTATATCATGGAAGAATCATTTTAGTTACAGTTGTACATCCCTGGCAAGTGACATGATCTGAGATTGTGTTGAAACTAAAGTAACTATATCATTGAAGAGTCATTTTTGCTACACTTGTACATGTCTGGCAAGTGACTTGATCTGTGTCTGTGTTGAAACTAAAGTAACTATATCATGGATAGTCATTTTAGCCACAGTTGTACATGTCTGGCAAGTGACTTGATCTGTGAATGTGTTGAAACTAAAGTAACTATATCATGGAAGAGTCATTTTAGCCACAGTTGTACACGTCTGGCAAGTGACTTGATCTGAGACTGTGTTGAAACTAAAGTAACTATATCATGGAAGAGTCAATTTAGCCACAGTTGTACATGTCTGGCAAGTGACTTGATCTGAGACTGTGTTGAAACTAAAGTAACTATATCATGGAAGAGTCATTTTAGCCACAGTTGTACATGTCTGATAAGTGACTTGATCTAAGACTGTGTTCAAACTAAAGTAACTATATCATGGAAGAGTCATTCTAGCCACAGTTGTACATGTATGGTAAGTGACTTGATCTGAGATTGTGTTGAAACTAAAGTAACTATATCATGGAAGAGTCATTCTAGCCACAGTTGTACATGTATGGGAAGTGACTTGATCTGAGATTGTGTTGAAACTAAAGTAACTATATCATGGAAGAGTCATTTTAGCCACAGTTGTACATGTCTGGCAAGTGACTTGATCTGAGATTGTGTTGAAACTAAAGTAACTATATCATGGAATAGTCATTTTAGCCACAGTTGTACATGTATGGTAAGTGACTTGATCTGAGATTGTGTTGAAACTAAAGTAACTATATCATGGAAGAGTCATTTTAGCCACAGTTGTACATGTCTGGCAAGTGACTTGATCTGAGATTGTGTTGAAACTAAAGTAACTATATCATGGAAGAGTCATTCTAGCCACAGTTGTACATGTATGGGAAGTGACTTGATCTGAGATTGTGTTGAAACTAAAGTAACTATATCATGGAAGAGTCATTTTAGCCACAGTTGTACATGTCTGGCAAGTGACCTGCTCTAAGTCTGTGTTCAAACTAAAGTAACTATATCATGGAAGAGTCATTTTAGCCACAGCTGTACATGTCTGATAAGTGACTTGATCTAAGACTGTGTTCAAACTAAAGTAACTATATCATGGAAGAGTCATTCTAGCCACAGTTGTACATGTATGGTAAGTGACTTGATCTGAGATTGTGTTGAAACTAAAGTAACTATATCATGGAAGAGTCATTTTAGCCACAGTTGTACATGTCTGGCAAGTGACTTGATCTAAGATTGTGTTGAAACTAAAGTAACTATATCATGGAAGAGTCATTTTAGCCACAGTTGTACATGTCTGGCAAGTGACTTGATCTGAGATTGTGTTGAAACTAAAGTAACTATATCATGGAAGAGTCATTCTAGCCACAGTTGTACATGTATGGGAAGTGACTTGATCTGAGATTGTGTTGAAACTAAAGTAACTATATCATGGAAGAGTCATTTTAGCCACAGTTGTACATGTCTGGCAAGTGACTTGATCTGAGATTGTGTTGAAACTAAAGTAACTATATCATGGAAGAGTCATTCTAGCCACAGTTGTACATGTATGGTAAGTGACTTGATCTGAGATTGTGTTGAAACTAAAGTAACTATATCATGGAATAGTCATTTTAGCCACAGTTGCACATGTCTAGCAAGTGAGTTGATCTGAGATTGTGTTGAAACTAAAGTAACTATATCATTGAAGAGTCATTTTTGCTACACTTGTACATGTCTGGCAAGTGACTTGATCTGTGTCTGTGTTGAAACTAAAGTAACTATATCATGGATAGTCATTTTAGCCACAGTTGTACATGTCTGGCAAGTGACTTGATCTGTGAATGTGTTGAAACTAAAGTAACTATATCATGGAAGAGTCATTTTAGCCACAGTTGTACACGTCTGGCAAGTGACTTGATCTGAGACTGTGTTGAAACTAAAGTAACTATATCATGGAAGAGTCAATTTAGCCACAGTTGTACATGTCTGGCAAGTGACTTGATCTGAGACTGTGTTGAAACTAAAGTAACTATATCATGGAAGAGTCATTTTAGCCACAGTTGTACATGTCTGATAAGTGACTTGATCTAAGACTGTGTTCAAACTAAAGTAACTATATCATGGAAGAGTCATTCTAGCCACAGTTGTACATGTATGGTAAGTGACTTGATCTGAGATTGTGTTGAAACTAAAGTAACTATATCATGGAAGAGTCATTCTAGCCACAGTTGTACATGTATGGGAAGTGACTTGATCTGAGATTGTGTTGAAACTAAAGTAACTATATCATGGAAGAGTCATTTTAGCCACAGTTGTACATGTCTGGCAAGTGACTTGATCTGAGATTGTGTTGAAACTAAAGTAACTATATCATGGAATAGTCATTTTAGCCACAGTTGTACATGTATGGTAAGTGACTTGATCTGAGATTGTGTTGAAACTAAAGTAACTATATCATGGAAGAGTCATTTTAGCCACAGTTGTACATGTCTGGCAAGTGACTTGATCTGAGATTGTGTTGAAACTAAAGTAACTATATCATGGAAGAGTCATTCTAGCCACAGTTGTACATGTATGGTAAGTGACTTGATCTGAGATTGTGTTGAAACTAAAGTAACTATATCATGGAAGAGTCATTTTAGCCACAGTTGTACATGTCTGGCAAGTGACTTGATCTGAGACTGTGTTGAAACTAAAGTTACTATATCATGGAAGAGTCATTTTAGCCACAGTTGTAGATGTCTGGCAAGTGACTTTTTCTGAGACTGTGTTGAAACTAAAGTAACTATATCATGGAAGAGTTATTTTAGCCACAGTTGTACATGTCTGGCAAGTGACTTGATCTAAGACTGTGTTCAATCTAAAGTAACTATATCATGGAAGATTCATTTTAGCTACAGTTTTACATGTCTGGTAAGTGTCTTGATTTGTGACTGTGTTGAAACTAAGGTAACTATATCATGGATAGTCATTTTAGCCACAGTTGTACATGTCTGGCAAGTGACTTGATCTGTGAATGTGTTGAAACTAAAGTAACTATATCATGGAAGAGTCATTTTAGCCACAGTTGTACATGTCTGGTCAGTGACTTGATCTGAGACTGTGTTCAAACTAAAGTAACTGTATCATGGAAGAGTCATTTTAGCCACAGTTGCACATGTCTAGCAAGTGAGTTGATCTGAGATTGTGTTGAAACTAAAGTAACTATATCATGGAAGAATCATTTTAGTTACGGTTGTACATCCCTGGCAAGTGACATGATCTGAGATTGTGTTGAAACTAAAGTAACTATATCATTGAAGAGTCATTTTTGCTACACTTGTACATGTCTGGCAAGTGACTTGATCTGTGTCTGTGTTGAAACTAAAGTAACTATATCATGGATAGTCATTTTAGCCACAGTTGTACATGTCTGGCAAGTGACTTGATCTGTGAATGTGTTGAAACTAAAGTAACTATATCATGGAAGAGTCATTTTAGCCATAGTTGTACATGTCTGATAAGTGACTTGATCTAAGACTGTGTTCAAACTAAAGTAACTATATCATGGAAGAGTCATTCTAGCCACAGTTGTACATGTATGGTAAGTGACTTGATCTGAGATTGTGTTGAAACTAATGTAACTATATCATGGAAGAGTCATTTTAGCCACAGTTGTACATGTCTGGCAAGTGACTTGATCTGAGACTGTGTTGAAACTAAAGTAACTATATCATGGAACAGTTATTTTAGCCACAGTTGTACATGTCTGGCAAGTGACTTGATCTAAGACTGTGTTCAATCTAAAGTAACTATATCATGGAAGATTCATTTTAGCTACAGTTTTACATGTCTGGTAAGTGTCTTGATTTGTGACTGTGTTGAAACTAAAGTAACTATATCATGGATAGTCATTTTAGCCACAGTTGTACATGTCTGGCAAGTGACTTGATCTGTGAATGTGTTGAAACTAAAGTAACTATATCATGGAAGAGTCATTTTAGCCACAGTTGTACACGTCTGGCAAGTGACTTGATCTGAGACTGTGTTCAAACTAAAGTAACTGTATCATGGAAGAGTCATTTTAGCCACAGTTGCACATGTCTAGCAAGTGACTTGATCTGAGATTGTGTTGAAACTAAAGTAACTATATCATGGAAGAATCATTTTAGTTACAGTTGTACATCCCTGGCAAGTGACATGATCTGAGATTGTGTTGAAACTAAAGTAACTATATCATTGAAGAGTCATTTTTGCTACACTTGTACATGTCTGGCAAGTGACTTGATCTGTGTCTGTGTTGAAACTAAAGTAACTATATCATGGATAGTCATTTTAGCCACAGTTGTACATGTCTGGCAAGTGACTTGATCTGTGAATGTGTTGAAACTAAAGTAACTATATCATGGAAGAGTCATTTTAGCCACAGTTGTACACGTCTGGCAAGTGACTTGATCTGAGACTGTGTTGAAACTAAAGTAACTATATCATGGAAGAGTCAATTTAGCCACAGTTGTACATGTCTGGCAAGTGACTTGATCTGAGACTGTGTTGAAACTAAAGTAACTATATCATGGAAGAGTCATTTTAGCCACAGTTGTACATGTCTGATAAGTGACTTGATCTAAGACTGTGTTCAAACTAAAGTAACTATATCATGGAAGAGTCATTCTAGCCACAGTTGTACATGTATGGTAAGTGACTTGATCTGAGATTGTGTTGAAACTAAAGTAACTATATCATGGAAGAGTCATTCTAGCCACAGTTGTACATGTATGGGAAGTGACTTGATCTGAGATTGTGTTGAAACTAAAGTAACTATATCATGGAAGAGTCATTTTAGCCACAGTTGTACATGTCTGGCAAGTGACTTGATCTGAGATTGTGTTGAAACTAAAGTAACTATATCATGGAATAGTCATTTTAGCCACAGTTGTACATGTATGGTAAGTGACTTGATCTGAGATTGTGTTGAAACTAAAGTAACTATATCATGGAAGAGTCATTTTAGCCACAGTTGTACATGTCTGGCAAGTGACTTGATCTGAGATTGTGTTGAAACTAAAGTAACTATATCATGGAAGAGTCATTCTAGCCACAGTTGTACATGTATGGTAAGTGACTTGATCTGAGATTGTGTTGAAACTAAAGTAACTATATCATGGAAGAGTCATTTTAGCCACAGTTGTACATGTCTGGCAAGTGACTTGATCTGAGACTGTGTTGAAACTAAAGTTACTATATCATGGAAGAGTCATTTTAGCCACAGTTGTAGATGTCTGGCAAGTGACTTTTTCTGAGACTGTGTTGAAACTAAAGTAACTATATCATGGAAGAGTTATTTTAGCCACAGTTGTACATGTCTGGCAAGTGACTTGATCTAAGACTGTGTTCAATCTAAAGTAACTATATCATGGAAGATTCATTTTAGCTACAGTTTTACATGTCTGGTAAGTGTCTTGATTTGTGACTGTGTTGAAACTAAGGTAACTATATCATGGATAGTCATTTTAGCCACAGTTGTACATGTCTGGCAAGTGACTTGATCTGTGAATGTGTTGAAACTAAAGTAACTATATCATGGAAGAGTCATTTTAGCCACAGTTGTACATGTCTGGTCAGTGACTTGATCTGAGACTGTGTTCAAACTAAAGTAACTGTATCATGGAAGAGTCATTTTAGCCACAGTTGCACATGTCTAGCAAGTGAGTTGATCTGAGATTGTGTTGAAACTAAAGTAACTATATCATGGAAGAATCATTTTAGTTACGGTTGTACATCCCTGGCAAGTGACATGATCTGAGATTGTGTTGAAACTAAAGTAACTATATCATTGAAGAGTCATTTTTGCTACACTTGTACATGTCTGGCAAGTGACTTGATCTGTGTCTGTGTTGAAACTAAAGTAACTATATCATGGATAGTCATTTTAGCCACAGTTGTACATGTCTGGCAAGTGACTTGATCTGTGAATGTGTTGAAACTAAAGTAACTATATCATGGAAGAGTCATTTTAGCCATAGTTGTACATGTCTGATAAGTGACTTGATCTAAGACTGTGTTCAAACTAAAGTAACTATATCATGGAAGAGTCATTCTAGCCACAGTTGTACATGTATGGTAAGTGACTTGATCTGAGATTGTGTTGAAACTAATGTAACTATATCATGGAAGAGTCATTTTAGCCACAGTTGTACATGTCTGGCAAGTGACTTGATCTAAGATTGTGTTGAAACTAAAGTAACTATATCATGGAAGAGTCATTTTAGCCACAGATGTACATGTCTGGCAAGTGACTTGATCTGAGATTGTGTTGAAACTAAAGTAACTATATCATGGAAGAGTCATTCTAGCCACAGTTGTACATGTATGGGAAGTGACTTGATCTGAGATTGTGTTGAAACTAAAGTAACTATATCATGGAAGAGTCATTTTAGCCACAGTTGTACATGTCTGGCAAGTGACTTGATCTGAGACTGTGTTGAAACTAAAGTAACTATATCATGGAACAGTTATTTTAGCCACAGTTGTACATGTCTGGCAAGTGACTTGATCTAAGACTGTGTTCAATCTAAAGTAACTATATCATGGAAGATTCATTTTAGCTACAGTTTTACATGTCTGGTAAGTGTCTTGATTTGTGACTGTGTTGAAACTAAAGTAACTATATCATGGATAGTCATTTTAGCCACAGTTGTACATGTCTGGCAAGTGACTTGATCTGTGAATGTGTTGAAACTAAAGTAACTATATCATGGAAGAGTCATTTTAGCCACAGTTGTACACGTCTGGCAAGTGACTTGATCTGAGACTGTGTTCAAACTAAAGTAACTGTATCATGGAAGAGTCATTTTAGCCACAGTTGCACATGTCTAGCAAGTGACTTGATCTGAGATTGTGTTGAAACTAAAGTAACTATATCATGGAAGAATCATTTTAGTTACAGTTGTACATCCCTGGCAAGTGACATGATCTGAGATTGTGTTGAAACTAAAGTGACTATATCATTGAAGAGTCATTTTTGCTACACTTGTACATGTCTGGCAAGTGACTTGATCTGTGTCTGTGTTGAAACTAAAGTAACTATATCATGGATAGTCATTTTAGCCACAGTTGTACATGTCTGGCAAGTGACTTGATCTGTGAATGTGTTGAAACTAAAGTAACTATATCATGGAAGAGTCATTTTAGCCACAGTTGTACATGTCTGGCAAGTGACTTGATCTGAGACTGTGTTGAAACTAAAGTAACTATATCATGGAAGAGTCAATTTAGCCACAGTTGTACATGTCTGGCAAGTGACTTGATCTGAGACTGTGTTGAAACTAAAGTAACTATATCATGGAAGAGTCATTTTAGCCACAGTTGTACATGTCTGATAAGTGACTTGATCTAAGACTGTGTTCAAACTAAAGTAACTATATCATGGAAGAGTCATTCTAGCCACAGTTGTACATGTATGGTAAGTGACTTGATCTGAGATTGTGTTGAAACTAAAGTAACTATATCATGGAAGAGTCATTCTAGCCACAGTTGTACATGTATGGTAAGTGACTTGATCTGAGATTGTGTTGAAACTAAAGTAACTATATCATGGAAGAGTCATTTTAGCCACAGTTGTACATGTCTGATAAGTGACTTGATCTAAGACTGTGTTCAAACTAAAGTAACTATATCATGGAAGAGTCATTCTAGCCACAGTTGTACATGTATGGTAAGTGACTTGATCTGAGATTGTGTTGAAACTAAAGTAACTATATCATGGAAGAGTCATTCTAGCCACAGTTGTACATGTATGGGAAGTGACTTGATCTGAGATTGTGTTGAAACTAAAGTAACTATATCATGGAAGAGTCATTTTAGCCACAGTTGTACATGTCTGGCAAGTGACTTGATCTGAGATTGTGTTGAAACTAAAGTAACTATATCATGGAATAGTCATTTTAGCCACAGTTGTACATGTATGGTAAGTGACTTGATCTGAGATTGTGTTGAAACTAAAGTAACTATATCATGGAAGAGTCATTTTAGCCACAGTTGTACATGTCTGGCAAGTGACTTGATCTGAGATTGTGTTGAAACTAAAGTAACTATATCATGGAAGAGTCATTCTAGCCACAGTTGTACATGTATGGTAAGTGACTTGATCTGAGATTGTGTTGAAACTAAAGTAACTATATCATGGAAGAGTCATTTTAGCCACAGTTGTACATGTCTGGCAAGTGACTTGATCTGAGACTGTGTTGAAACTAAAGTTACTATATCATGGAAGAGTCATTTTAGCCACAGTTGTAGATGTCTGGCAAGTGACTTTTTCTGAGACTGTGTTGAAACTAAAGTAACTATATCATGGAAGAGTTATTTTAGCCACAGTTGTACATGTCTGGCAAGTGACTTGATCTAAGACTGTGTTCAATCTAAAGTAACTATATCATGGAAGATTCATTTTAGCTACAGTTTTACATGTCTGGTAAGTGTCTTGATTTGTGACTGTGTTGAAACTAAGGTAACTATATCATGGATAGTCATTTTAGCCACAGTTGTACATGTCTGGCAAGTGACTTGATCTGTGAATGTGTTGAAACTAAAGTAACTATATCATGGAAGAGTCATTTTAGCCACAGTTGTACATGTCTGGTCAGTGACTTGATCTGAGACTGTGTTCAAACTAAAGTAACTGTATCATGGAAGAGTCATTTTAGCCACAGTTGCACATGTCTAGCAAGTGAGTTGATCTGAGATTGTGTTGAAACTAAAGTAACTATATCATGGAAGAATCATTTTAGTTACGGTTGTACATCCCTGGCAAGTGACATGATCTGAGATTGTGTTGAAACTAAAGTAACTATATCATTGAAGAGTCATTTTTGCTACACTTGTACATGTCTGGCAAGTGACTTGATCTGTGTCTGTGTTGAAACTAAAGTAACTATATCATGGATAGTCATTTTAGCCACAGTTGTACATGTCTGGCAAGTGACTTGATCTGTGAATGTGTTGAAACTAAAGTAACTATATCATGGAAGAGTCATTTTAGCCATAGTTGTACATGTCTGATAAGTGACTTGATCTAAGACTGTGTTCAAACTAAAGTAACTATATCATGGAAGAGTCATTCTAGCCACAGTTGTACATGTATGGTAAGTGACTTGATCTGAGATTGTGTTGAAACTAATGTAACTATATCATGGAAGAGTCATTTTAGCCACAGTTGTACATGTCTGGCAAGTGACTTGATCTGAGACTGTGTTGAAACTAAAGTAACTATATCATGGAACAGTTATTTTAGCCACAGTTGTACATGTCTGGCAAGTGACTTGATCTAAGACTGTGTTCAATCTAAAGTAACTATATCATGGAAGATTCATTTTAGCTACAGTTTTACATGTCTGGTAAGTGTCTTGATTTGTGACTGTGTTGAAACTAAAGTAACTATATCATGGATAGTCATTTTAGCCACAGTTGTACATGTCTGGCAAGTGACTTGATCTGTGAATGTGTTGAAACTAAAGTAACTATATCATGGAAGAGTCATTTTAGCCACAGTTGTACACGTCTGGCAAGTGACTTGATCTGAGACTGTGTTCAAACTAAAGTAACTGTATCATGGAAGAGTCATTTTAGCCACAGTTGCACATGTCTAGCAAGTGACTTGATCTGAGATTGTGTTGAAACTAAAGTAACTATATCATGGAAGAATCATTTTAGTTACAGTTGTACATCCCTGGCAAGTGACATGATCTGAGATTGTGTTGAAACTAAAGTAACTATATCATTGAAGAGTCATTTTTGCTACACTTGTACATGTCTGGCAAGTGACTTGATCTGTGTCTGTGTTGAAACTAAAGTAACTATATCATGGATAGTCATTTTAGCCACAGTTGTACATGTCTGGCAAGTGACTTGATCTGTGAATGTGTTGAAACTAAAGTAACTATATCATGGAAGAGTCATTTTAGCCACAGTTGTACACGTCTGGCAAGTGACTTGATCTGAGACTGTGTTGAAACTAAAGTAACTATATCATGGAAGAGTCAATTTAGCCACAGTTGTACATGTCTGGCAAGTGACTTGATCTGAGACTGTGTTGAAACTAAAGTAACTATATCATGGAAGAGTCATTTTAGCCACAGTTGTACATGTCTGATAAGTGACTTGATCTAAGACTGTGTTCAAACTAAAGTAACTATATCATGGAAGAGTCATTCTAGCCACAGTTGTACATGTATGGTAAGTGACTTGATCTGAGATTGTGTTGAAACTAAAGTAACTATATCATGGAAGAGTCATTCTAGCCACAGTTGTACATGTATGGGAAGTGACTTGATCTGAGATTGTGTTGAAACTAAAGTAACTATATCATGGAAGAGTCATTTTAGCCACAGTTGTACATGTCTGGCAAGTGACTTGATCTGAGATTGTGTTGAAACTAAAGTAACTATATCATGGAATAGTCATTTTAGCCACAGTTGTACATGTATGGTAAGTGACTTGATCTGAGATTGTGTTGAAACTAAAGTAACTATATCATGGAAGAGTCATTTTAGCCACAGTTGTACATGTCTGGCAAGTGACTTGATCTGAGATTGTGTTGAAACTAAAGTAACTATATCATGGAAGAGTCATTCTAGCCACAGTTGTACATGTATGGTAAGTGACTTGATCTGAGATTGTGTTGAAACTAAAGTAACTATATCATGGAAGAGTCATTTTAGCCACAGTTGTACATGTCTGGCAAGTGACTTGATCTGAGACTGTGTTGAAACTAAAGTTACTATATCATGGAAGAGTCATTTTAGCCACAGTTGTAGATGTCTGGCAAGTGACTTTTTCTGAGACTGTGTTGAAACTAAAGTAACTATATCATGGAAGAGTTATTTTAGCCACAGTTGTACATGTCTGGCAAGTGACTTGATCTAAGACGGTGTTCAATCTAAAGTAACTATATCATGGAAGATTCATTTTAGCTACAGTTTTACATGTCTGGTAAGTGTCTTGATTTGTGACTGTGTTGAAACTAAGGTAACTATATCATGGATAGTCATTTTAGCCACAGTTGTACATGTCTGGCAAGTGACTTGATCTGTGAATGTGTTGAAACTAAAGTAACTATATCATGGAAGAGTCATTTTAGCCACAGTTGTACATGTCTGGTCAGTGACTTGATCTGAGACTGTGTTCAAACTAAAGTAACTGTATCATGGAAGAGTCATTTTAGCCACAGTTGCACATGTCTAGCAAGTGAGTTGATCTGAGATTGTGTTGAAACTAAAGTAACTATATCATTGAAGAGTCATTTTTGCTACACTTGTACATGTCTGGCAAGTGACTTGATCTGTGTCTGTGTTGAAACTAAAGTAACTATATCATGGATAGTCATTTTAGCCACAGTTGTACATGTCTGGCAAGTGACTTGATCTGTGAATGTGTTGAAACTAAAGTAACTATATCATGGAAGAGTCATTTTAGCCATAGTTGTACATGTCTGATAAGTGACTTGATCTAAGACTGTGTTCAAACTAAAGTAACTATATCATGGAAGAGTCATTCTAGCCACAGTTGTACATGTATGGTAAGTGACTTGATCTGAGATTGTGTTGAAACTAATGTAACTATATCATGGAAGAGTCATTTTAGCCACAGTTGTACATGTCTGGCAAGTGACTTGATCTAAGATTGTGTTGAAACTAAAGTAACTATATCATGGAAGAGTCATTTTAGCCACAGATGTACATGTCTGGCAAGTGACTTGATCTGAGATTGTGTTGAAACTAAAGTAACTATATCATGGAAGAGTCATTCTAGCCACAGTTGTACATGTATGGGAAGTGACTTGATCTGAGATTGTGTTGAAACTAAAGTAACTATATCATGGAAGAGTCATTTTAGCCACAGTTGTACATGTCTGGCAAGTGACTTGATCTGAGACTGTGTTGAAACTAAAGTAACTATATCATGGAACAGTTATTTTAGCCACAGTTGTACATGTCTGGCAAGTGACTTGATCTAAGACTGTGTTCAATCTAAAGTAACTATATCATGGAAGATTCATTTTAGCTACAGTTTTACATGTCTGGTAAGTGTCTTGATTTGTGACTGTGTTGAAACTAAAGTAACTATATCATGGATAGTCATTTTAGCCACAGTTGTACATGTCTGGCAAGTGACTTGATCTGTGAATGTGTTGAAACTAAAGTAACTATATCATGGAAGAGTCATTTTAGCCACAGTTGTACACGTCTGGCAAGTGACTTGATCTGAGACTGTGTTCAAACTAAAGTAACTGTATCATGGAAGAGTCATTTTAGCCACAGTTGCACATGTCTAGCAAGTGACTTGATCTGAGATTGTGTTGAAACTAAAGTAACTATATCATGGAAGAATCATTTTAGTTACAGTTGTACATCCCTGGCAAGTGACATGATCTGAGATTGTGTTGAAACTAAAGTGACTATATCATTGAAGAGTCATTTTTGCTACACTTGTACATGTCTGACAAGTGACTTGATCTGTGTCTGTGTTGAAACTAAAGTAACTATATCATGGATAGTCATTTTAGCCACAGTTGTACATGTCTGGCAAGTGACTTGATCTGTGAATGTGTTGAAACTAAAGTAACTATATCATGGAAGAGTCATTTTAGCCACAGTTGTACATGTCTGGCAAGTGACTTGATCTGAGACTGTGTTGAAACTAAAGTAACTATATCATGGAAGAGTCAATTTAGCCACAGTTGTACATGTCTGGCAAGTGACTTGATCTGAGACTGTGTTGAAACTAAAGTAACTATATCATGGAAGAGTCATTTTAGCCACAGTTGTACATGTCTGATAAGTGACTTGATCTAAGACTGTGTTCAAACTAAAGTAACTATATCATGGAAGAGTCATTCTAGCCACAGTTGTACATGTATGGTAAGTGACTTGATCTGAGATTGTGTTGAAACTAAAGTAACTATATCATGGAAGAGTCATTCTAGCCACAGTTGTACATGTATGGTAAGTGACTTGATCTGAGATTGTGTTGAAACTAAAGTAACTATATCATGGAAGAGTCATTTTAGCCACAGTTGTACATGTCTGATAAGTGACTTGATCTAAGACTGTGTTCAAACTAAAGTAACTATATCATGGAAGAGTCATTCTAGCCACAGTTGTACATGTATGGTAAGTGACTTGATCTGAGATTGTGTTGAAACTAAAGTAACTATATCATGGAAGAGTCATTCTAGCCACAGTTGTACATGTATGGGAAGTGACTTGATCTGAGATTGTGTTGAAACTAAAGTAACTATATCATGGAAGAGTCATTTTAGCCACAGTTGTACATGTCTGGCAAGTGACTTGATCTGAGATTGTGTTGAAACTAAAGTAACTATATCATGGAATAGTCATTTTAGCCACAGTTGTACATGTATGGTAAGTGACTTGATCTGAGATTGTGTTGAAACTAAAGTAACTATATCATGGAAGAGTCATTTTAGCCACAGTTGTACATGTCTGGCAAGTGACTTGATCTGAGATTGTGTTGAAACTAAAGTAACTATATCATGGAAGAGTCATTCTAGCCACAGTTGTACATGTATGGTAAGTGACTTGATCTGAGATTGTGTTGAAACTAAAGTAACTATATCATGGAAGAGTCATTTTAGCCACAGTTGTACATGTCTGGCAAGTGACTTGATCTGAGACTGTGTTGAAACTAAAGTTACTATATCATGGAAGAGTCATTTTAGCCACAGTTGTAGATGTCTGGCAAGTGACTTTTTCTGAGACTGTGTTGAAACTAAAGTAACTATATCATGGAAGAGTTATTTTAGCCACAGTTGTACATGTCTGGCAAGTGACTTGATCTAAGACTGTGTTCAATCTAAAGTAACTATATCATGGAAGATTCATTTTAGCTACAGTTTTACATGTCTGGTAAGTGTCTTGATTTGTGACTGTGTTGAAACTAAGGTAACTATATCATGGATAGTCATTTTAGCCACAGTTGTACATGTCTGGCAAGTGACTTGATCTGTGAATGTGTTGAAACTAAAGTAACTATATCATGGAAGAGTCATTTTAGCCACAGTTGTACATGTCTGGTCAGTGACTTGATCTGAGACTGTGTTCAAACTAAAGTAACTGTATCATGGAAGAGTCATTTTAGCCACAGTTGCACATGTCTAGCAAGTGAGTTGATCTGAGATTGTGTTGAAACTAAAGTAACTATATCATGGAAGAATCATTTTAGTTACGGTTGTACATCCCTGGCAAGTGACATGATCTGAGATTGTGTTGAAACTAAAGTAACTATATCATTGAAGAGTCATTTTTGCTACACTTGTACATGTCTGGCAAGTGACTTGATCTGTGTCTGTGTTGAAACTAAAGTAACTATATCATGGATAGTCATTTTAGCCACAGTTGTACATGTCTGGCAAGTGACTTGATCTGTGAATGTGTTGAAACTAAAGTAACTATATCATGGAAGAGTCATTTTAGCCATAGTTGTACATGTCTGATAAGTGACTTGATCTAAGACTGTGTTCAAACTAAAGTAACTATATCATGGAAGAGTCATTCTAGCCACAGTTGTACATGTATGGTAAGTGACTTGATCTGAGATTGTGTTGAAACTAATGTAACTATATCATGGAAGAGTCATTTTAGCCACAGTTGTACATGTCTGGCAAGTGACTTGATCTAAGATTGTGTTGAAACTAAAGTAACTATATCATGGAAGAGTCATTTTAGCCACAGATGTACATGTCTGGCAAGTGACTTGATCTGAGATTGTGTTGAAACTAAAGTAACTATATCATGGAAGAGTCATTCTAGCCACAGTTGTACATGTATGGGAAGTGACTTGATCTGAGATTGTGTTGAAACTAAAGTAACTATATCATGGAAGAGTCATTTTAGCCACAGTTGTACATGTCTGGCAAGTGACTTGATCTGAGACTGTGTTGAAACTAAAGTAACTATATCATGGAACAGTTATTTTAGCCACAGTTGTACATGTCTGGCAAGTGACTTGATCTAAGACTGTGTTCAATCTAAAGTAACTATATCATGGAAGATTCATTTTAGCTACAGTTTTACATGTCTGGTAAGTGTCTTGATTTGTGACTGTGTTGAAACTAAAGTAACTATATCATGGATAGTCATTTTAGCCACAGTTGTACATGTCTGGCAAGTGACTTGATCTGTGAATGTGTTGAAACTAAAGTAACTATATCATGGAAGAGTCATTTTAGCCACAGTTGTACACGTCTGGCAAGTGACTTGATCTGAGACTGTGTTCAAACTAAAGTAACTGTATCATGGAAGAGTCATTTTAGCCACAGTTGCACATGTCTAGCAAGTGACTTGATCTGAGATTGTGTTGAAACTAAAGTAACTATATCATGGAAGAATCATTTTAGTTACAGTTGTACATCCCTGGCAAGTGACATGATCTGAGATTGTGTTGAAACTAAAGTAACTATATCATTGAAGAGTCATTTTTGCTACACTTGTACATGTCTGGCAAGTGACTTGATCTGTGTCTGTGTTGAAACTAAAGTAACTATATCATGGATAGTCATTTTAGCCACAGTTGTACATGTCTGGCAAGTGACTTGATCTGTGAATGTGTTGAAACTAAAGTAACTATATCATGGAAGAGTCATTTTAGCCACAGTTGTACACGTCTGGCAAGTGACTTGATCTGAGACTGTGTTGAAACTAAAGTAACTATATCATGGAAGAGTCAATTTAGCCACAGTTGTACATGTCTGGCAAGTGACTTGATCTGAGACTGTGTTGAAACTAAAGTAACTATATCATGGAAGAGTCATTTTAGCCACAGTTGTACATGTCTGGCAAGTGACTTGATCTGAGATTGTGTTGAAACTAAAGTAACTATATCATGGAAGAGTCATTCTAGCCACAGTTGTACATGTATGGTAAGTGACTTGATCATAGATTGTGTTGAAACTAAAGTAACTATATCATGGAAGAGTCATTTTAGCCACAGTTGTACATGTATGGTAAGTGACTTGATCTGAGATTGTGTTGAAACTAAAGTAACTATATCATGGAAGAGTCATTTTAGTCACAGTTGTACATGTCTGGCAAGTGACTTGATCTGAGATTGTGTTGAAACTAAAGTAACTATATCATGGAAGAGTCATTCTAGCCACGGTTGTACATGTATGGTAAGTGACTTGATCTGAGATTGTGTTGAAACTAAAGTAACTATATCATGGAAGAGTCATTTTAGCCACAGTTGTACATGTCTGGCAAGTGACTTGATCTGAGACTGTGTTGAAACTAAAGTAACTATATCATGGAAGAGTTATTTTAGCCACAGTTGTACATGTCTGGCAAGTGACTTGATCTAAGACTGTGTTCAATCTAAAGTAACTATATCATGGAAGATTCATTTTAGCTACAGTTTTACATGTCTGGTAAGTGTCTTGATTTGTGACTGTGTTGAAACTAAAGTAACTATATCATGGATAGTCATTTTAGCCACAGTTGTACATGTCTGGCAAGTGACTTGATCTGTGAATGTGTTGAAACTAAAGTAACTATATCATGGAAGAGTCATTTTAGCCACAGTTGTACACGTCTGGCAAGTGACTTGATCTGAGACTGTGTTCAAACTAAAGTAACTGTATCATGGAAGAGTCATTTTAGCCACAGTTGCACATGTCTAGCAAGTGACTTGATCTGAGATTGTGTTGAAACTAAAGTAACTATATCATGGAAGAATCATTTTAGTTACAGTTGTACATCCCTGGCAAGTGACATGATCTGAGATTGTGTTGAAACTAAAGTAACTAT
Organism: Eledone cirrhosa; assembly: GCA_964016885.1. Classification (NCBI taxonomy): domain Eukaryota; kingdom Metazoa; phylum Mollusca; class Cephalopoda; order Octopoda; family Eledonidae; genus Eledone; species Eledone cirrhosa. Next base: position 19,869,364 of record OZ024754.1, on the reverse strand, counting down.
ATCATTGAAGAGTCATTTTTGCTACACTTGTACATGTCTGGCAAGTGACTTGATCTGTGTCTGTGTTGAAACTAAAGTAACTATATCATGGATAGTCATTTTAGCCACAGTTGTACATGTCTGGCAAGTGACTTGATCTGTGAATGTGTTGAAACTAAAGTAACTATATCATGGAAGAGTCATTTTAGCCACAGTTGTACACGTCTGGCAAGTGACTTGATCTGAGACTGTGTTGAAACTAAAGTAACTATATCATGGAAGAGTCAATTTAGCCACAGTTGTACATGTCTGGCAAGTGACTTGATCTGAGACTGTGTTGACACTAAAGTAACTATATCATGGAAGAGTCATTTTAGCAACAGTTGTACATGTCTGGTAAGTGACTTGATCTGAGACTGTGTTGAAACTAAAGTAACTATATCATGGAAGAGTAATTTTAGCTACAGTTTTACATGTCTGGTAAGTGTCATGATCTGTGACTGTGTTGAAACTAAAGTAACTATATCATGGATAGTCATTTTAGCCACAGTTGTACATGTCTGGCAAGTGACTTGATCTGTGAATGTGTTGAAATTAAAGTAACTATATCATGGAAGAGTCATTTTAGCCACAGTTGTACATGTCTGGCAAGTGACTTGATCTAAGACTGTGTTGAAACTAAAGTAACTATATCATGGAAGAGTCATTTTAGCCACAGTTGTAGATGTCTGGCAAGTGACTTTTTCTGAGACTGTGTTGAAACTAAAGTAACTATATCATGGAAGAGTTATTTTAGCCACAGTTGTACATGTCTGGCAAGTGACTTGATCTAAGACTGTGTGCAATCTAAAGTAACTATATCATGGAAGATTCATTTTAGCTACAGTTTTACATGTCTGGTAAGTGTCTTGATTTGTGACTGTGTTGAAATTAAGGTAACTATATCATGGATAGTCATTTTAGCCACAGTTGTACATGTCTGGCAAGTGACTTGATCTGTGAATGTGTTGAAACTAAAGTAACTATATCATGGAAGAGTCATTTTAGCCACAGTTGTACATGTCTGGTCAGTGACTTGATCTGAGACTGTGTTCAAACTAAAGTAACTGTATCATGGAAGAGTCATTTTAGCCACAGTTGCACATGTCTAGCAAGTGACTTGATCTGAGATTGTGTTGAAACTGAAGTAACTATATCATGGAAGAATCATTTTAGTTACAGTTGTACATCCCTGGCAAATGACATGATCTGAGATTGTGTTGAAACTAAAGTAACTATATCATTGAAGAGTCATTTTTGCTACACTTGTACATGTCTGGCAAGTGACTTGATCTGTGTCTGTGTTGAAACTAAAGTAACTATATCATGGATAGTCATTTTAGCCACAGTTGTACATGTCTGGCAAGTGACTTGATCTGAGACTGTGTTGAAACTAAAGTAACTATATCATGGAAGAGTCATTTTAGCAACAGTTGTACATGTCTGGTGAGTGACTTGATCTGAGACTGTGTTGAAACTAAAGTAACTATATCATGGATAGTCATTTTAGCCACAGTTGTACATGTCTGGCAAGTGACTTGATCTGTGAATGTGTTGAAACTAAAGTAACTATATCATGGAAGAGTCATTTTAGCCACAGTTGTACATGTCTGGCAAGTGACTTGATCTAAGACTGTGTTGAAACTAAAGTAACTATATCATGGAAGAGTCATTTTAGCCACAGTTGTACATGTCTGACAAGTGACTTGATCTAAGACTGTGTTGAAACTAAAGTAACTATATCATGGAAGAGTCATGTTAGCTACAGTTTTACATGTCTGGTAAGTGTCTTGATCTGTGACTGTGTTGAAACTAAGGTAACTATATCATGGATAGTCATTTTAGCCACAGTTGTACATGTCTGGCAAGTGACTTGATCTGTGAATGTGTTGAAACTAAAGTAACTATATCATGGAAGAGTCATTTTAGCCACAGTTGTACATGTCTGGCAAGTGACTTGATCTAAGACTGTGTTGAAACTAAAGTAACTATATCATGGAAGAGTCATTTTAGCCACAGTTGTACATGTCTGACAAGTGACTTGATCTAAGACTGTGTTGAAACTAAAGTAACTATATCATGGAAGAGTCATGTTAGCTACAGTTTTACATGTCTGGTAAGTGTCTTGATCTGTGACTGTGTTGAAACTAAGGTAACTATATCATGGATAGTCATTTTAGCCACAGTTGTACATGTCTGGCAAGTGACTTGATCTGTGAATGTGTTGAAACTAAAGTAACTATATCATGGAAGAGTCATTTTACCCACAGTTGTATATGTCTGGCAAGTGACTTGCTCTAAGACTGTGTTCAAACTAAAGTAACTATATCATGGAAGAGTCATTTTAGCCACAGCTGTACATGTCTGATAAGTGACTTGATCTAAGACTGTGTTCAAACTAAAGTAACTATATCATGGAAGAGTCATTCTAGCCACAGTTGTACATGTCTGGCAAGTGACTTGATCTGAGACTGTGTTGAAACTAAAGTAACTATATCATGGAAGAGTCAATTTAGCCACAGTTGTACATGTCTGGCAAGTGACTTGATCTGAGACTGTGTTGAAACTAAAGTAACTATATCATGGAAGAGTCATTTTAGCCACAGTAGTACATGTCTGGTAAGTGACTTGATCTGAGACTGTGTTGAAACTAAAGTAACTATATCATGGAAGAGTCATTTTAGCAACAGTTGTACATGTCTGGTAAGTGACTTGATCTGAGACTGTGTTGAAACTAAAGTAACTATATCATGGAAGAGTCATTTTAGCAACAGTTGTACATGTCTGGCAAGTGACTTGATCTAAGATTGTGTTGAAACTAAAGTAACTATATCATGGAAGAGTCATTTTAGCCACAGTTGTACATGTCTGGCAAGTGACTTGATCTGAGATTGTGTTGAAACTAAAGTAACTATATCATGGAAGAGTCATTCTAGCCACAGTTGTACATGTATGGTAAGTGACTTGATCTGAGATTGTGTTGAAACTAAAGTAACTATATCATGGAAGAGTCATTTTAGCCACAGTTGTACATGTCTGGCAAGTGACTTGATCTGAGATTGTGTTGAAACTAAAGTAACTATATCATGGAAGAGTCATTCTAGCCACAGTTGTACATGTATGGTAAGTGACTTGATCTGAGATTGTGTTGAAACTAAAGTAACTATATCATGGAAGAGTCATTTTAGCCACAGTTGTACATGTATGGTAAGTGACTTGATCTGAGATTGTGTTGAAACTAAAGTAACTATATCATGGAAGAGTCATTTTAGCCACAGTTGTACATGTCTGGCAAGCGACTTGATCTGAGATTGTGTTGAAACTAAAGTAACTATATCATGGAAGAGTCATTCTAGCCACAGTTGTACATGTATGGTAAGTGACTTGATCTGATATTGTGTTGAAACTAAAGTAACTATATCATGGAAGAGTCATTTTAGCCCCAGTTGTACATGCCTGGCAAGTGACTTGATCTGAGACTGTGTTGAAACTAAAGTAACTATATCATGGAAGAGTCATTTTAGCCACAGTTGTAGATGTCTGGCAAGTGACTTGATCTCAGACTGTGTTGAAACTAAAGTAACTATATCATGGAAGAGTCATTCTAGCCACAGTTGTACATGATTGGCAAGTGACTTGATCTAAGACTGTGTTCAATCTAAAGTAACTATATCATGGAAGAGTCATTTTAGCCACAGTAGTACATGTCTGGTAAGTGACTTGATCTGTGAATGTGTTGAAACTAAAGTAACTATATCATGGAAGAGTCATTTTAGCCACAGTTGTACACGTCTGGCAAGTGCCTTGATCTGAGACTGTGTTGAAACTAAAGTAACTATATCATGGAAGAGTCAATTTAGCCACAGTTGTACATGTCTGGCAAGTGACTTGATCTGAGACTGTGTTGAAACTAAAGTAACTATATCATGGAAGAGTCATGTTAGCTACAGTTTTACATGTCTGGTAAGTGTCTTGATCTGTGACTGTGTTGAAACTAAGGTAACTATATCATGGATAGTCATTTTAGCCACAGTTGTACATGTCTGGCAAGTGACTTGATCTGTGAATGTGTTGAAACTAAAGTAACTATATCATGGAAGAGTCATTTTAGCCACAGCTGTACATGTCTGATAAGTGACTTGATCTAAGACTGTGTTCAAATTAAAGTAACTATATCATGGAAGAGTCATTCTAGCCACAGTTGTACATGTATGGTAAGTGACTTGATCTGAGATTGTGTTGAAACTAAAGTAACTATATCATGGAAGAGTCATTTTAGCCACAGTTGTACATGTCTGGCAAGTGACTTGATCTAAGATTGTGTTGAAACTAAAGTAACTATATCATGGAAGAGTCATTCTAGCCACAGTTGTACATGTATGGTAAGTGACTTGATCTGAGATTGTGTTGAAACTAAAGTAACTATATCATGGAAGAGTCATTTTAGCCACAATTGTACATGTCTGGCAAGTGACTTGATCTGAGATTGTGTTGAAACTAAAGTAACTATGTCATGGAAGAGTCATTCTAGCCACAGTTGTACATGTATGGTAAGTGACTTGATCTGAGATTGTGTTGAAACTAAAGTAACTATGTCATGGAAGAGTCATTCTAGCCACAGTTGTACATGTATGGTAAGTGACTTGATCTGAGATTGTGTTGAAACTAAAGTAACTATATCATGGAAGAGTCATTTTAGCCACAGTTGTACATGTCTGGCAAGTGACTTGATCTGAGACTGTGTTGAAACTAAAGTAACTATATCATGGAAGAGTCATTTTAGCCACAGTTGTACATGTCTGGCAAGTGACTTGATCTAAGATTGTGTTGAAACTAAAGTAACTATATCATGGAAGAGTCATTCTAGCCACAGTTGTACATGTATCGTAAGTGACTTGATCTGTGTCTGTGTTGAAACTAAAGTAACTATATCATGGAAGAGTCATTTTAGCCACAGTTGTACATGTCTGGCAAGTGACTTGATCTAAGACTGTGTTGAAACTAAAGTAACTATATCATGGAAGAGTTATTTTAGCCACAGTTGTACATGTCTGGCAAGTGACTTGATCTAAGACTGTGTTCAATCTAAAGTAACTATATCATGGAAGAGTCATTTTAGCTACAGTTTTACATGTCTGGTAAGTGTCTTGATTTGTGACTGTGTTGAAACTAAGGTAACTATATCATGGATAGTCATTTTAGCCACAGTTGTACATGTCTGGCAAGTGACTTGATCTGTGAATGTGTTGAAACTAAAGTAACTATATCATGGAAGAGTCATTTTAGCCACAGTTGTACACGTCTGGCAAGTGACTTGATCTGAAACTGTGTTGAAACTAAAGTAACTATATCATGGAAGAGTCATTCTAGCCACAGTTGTACATGTATGGTAAGTGACTTGATCTGAGATTGTGTTGAAACTAAAGTAACTATATCATGGAAGAGTCATTTTAGCCACAGTTGTACATGTCTGGCAAGTGACTTGATCTGAGACTGTGTTGAAACTAAAGTAACTATATCATGGAAGAGTCATTTTAGCCACAGTTGCAGATGTCTGGCAAGTGACTTTATCTGAGACTGTGTTGAAACTAAAGTAACTATATCATGGAAGAGTTATTTTAGCCACAGTTGTACATGTCTGGCAAGTGACTTGATCTAAGACTGTGTTCAAACTAAAGTAACTATATCATGGAAGAGTCATGTTAGCTACAGTTTTACATGTCTGGCAAGTGACTTGATCTGTGAATGTGTTGAAACTAAAGTAACTATATCATTGAAGAGTCATTTTTGCTACACTTGTACATGTCTGGCAAGTGACTTGATCTGTGTCTGTGTTGAAACTAAAGTAACTATATCATGGATAGTCATTTTAGCCACAGTTGTACATGTCTGGCAAGTGACGTGATCTGTGAATGTGTTGAAACTAAAGTAACTATTTCATGGAAGAGTCATTTTAGCCACAGTTGTACACGTCTGGCAAGTGCCTTGATCTGAGACTGTGTTGAAACTAAAGTAACTATATCATGGAAGAGTCAATTTAGCCACAGTTGTACATGTCTGGCAAGTGACTTGATCTGAGACTGTGTTGAAACTAAAGTAACTATATCATGGAAGAGTCATGTTAGCTACAGTTTTACATGTCTGGTAAGTGTCTTGATCTGTTAATGTGTTGAAACTAAAGTAACTATATCATGGAAGAGTCATTTTAGCCACAGTTGTACATGTCTGGTCAGTGACTTGATCTAAGACTGTGTTCAAACTAAAGTAACTGTATCATGGAAGAGTCATTTTAGCCACAGTTGCACATGTCTAGCAAGTGACTTCATCTGAGATTGTGTTGAAACTAAAGTAAATATATCATGGAAGAATCATTTTAGTTACAGTTGTACATCCCTGGCAAGTGACTTGATCTGAGATTGTGTTGAAACTAAAGTAACTATATCATTGAAGAGTCATTTTTGCTACACTTGTACATGTCTGGCAAGTGACTTGATCTGTGTGTGTGTTGAAACTAAAGTAACTATATCATGGATAGTCATTTTAGCCACAGTTGTACATGTCTGGCAAGTGACTTGATCTGTGAATGTGTTGAAACTAAAGTAACTATATCATGGAAGAGTCATTTTAGCCACAGTTGTACACGTCTGGCAAGTGACTTGATCTGAAACTGTGTTGAAACTAAAGTAACTATATCATGGAAGAGTCATTCTAGCCACAATTGTACATGTATGGTAAGTGACTTGATCTGAGATTGTGTTGAAACTAAAGTAACTATATCATGGAAGAGTCATTTTAGCCACAGTTGTACATGTCTGGCAAGTGACTTGATCTGAGACTGTGTTGAAACTAAAGTAACTATATCATGGAAGAGTCATTTTAGCCACAGTTGTAGATGTCTGGCAAGTGACTTTATCTGAGACTGTGTTGAAACTAAAGTAACTATATCATGGAAGAGTTATTTTAGCCACAGTTGTACATGTCTGGCAAGTGACTTGATCTAAGACTGTGTTCAAACTAAAGTAACTATATCATGGAAGAGTCATGTTAGCTACAGTTTTACATGTCTGGCAAGTGACTTGATCTGTGAATGTGTTGAAACTAAAGTAACTATATCATTGAAGAGTCATTTTTGCTACACTTGTACATGTCTGGCAAGTGACTTGATCTGTGTCTGTGTTGAAACTAAAGTAACTATATCATGGATAGTCATTTTAGCCACAGTTGTACATGTCTGGCAAGTGACGTGATCTGTGAATGTGTTGAAACTAAAGTAACTATTTCATGGAAGAGTCATTTTAGCCACAGTTGTACACGTCTGGCAAGTGCCTTGATCTGAGACTGTGTTGAAACTAAAGTAACTATATCATGGAAGAGTCAATTTAGCCACAGTTGTACATGTCTGGCAAGTGACTTGATCTGAGACTGTGTTGAAACTAAAGTAACTATATCATGGAAGAGTCATGTTAGCTACAGTTTTACATGTCTGGTAAGTGTCTTGATCTGTGACTGTGTTGAAACTAAGGTAACTATATCATGGATAGTCATTTTAGCCACAGTTGTACATGTCTGGCAAGCGACTTGATCTGTGAATGTGTTGAAACTAAAGTAACTATATCATGGAAGAGTTATTTTAGCCACAGTTGTACATGTCTGGCAAGTGACTTGCTCTAAGACGGTGTTCAAACTAAAGTAACTATATCATGGAAGAGTCATTTTAGCCACAGCTGTACATGTCTGATAAGTGACTTGATCTAAGACTGTGTTCAAATTAAAGTAACTATATCATGGAAGAGTCATTCTAGCCACAGTTGTACATGTATGGTAAGTGACTTGATCTGAGATTGTGTTGAAACTAAAGTAAATATATCATGGAAGAATCATTTTAGTTACAGTTGTACATCCCTAGCAAGTGACTTGATCTGAGATTGTGTTGAAACTAAAGTAACTATATCATTGAAGAGTCATTTTTGCTACACTTGTACATGTCTGGCAAGTGACTTGATCTGTGTCTGTGTTGAAACTAAAGTAACTATATCATGGATAGTCATTTTAGCCACAGTTGTACATGTCTGGCAAGTGACTTGATCTGTGAATGTGTTGAAACTAAAGTAACTATATCATGGAAGAGTCATTTTAGCCACAGTTGTACACGTCTGGCAAGTGACTTGATCTGAAACTGTGTTGAAACTAAAGTAACTATATCATGGAAGAGTCATTCTAGCCACAGTTGTACATGTATGGTAAGTGACTTGATCTGAGATTGTGTTGAAACTAAATTAACTATATCATGGAAGAGTCATTTTAGCCACAGTTGTACATGTCTGGCAAGTGACTTGATCTGAGACTGTGTTGAAACTAAAGTAACTATATCATGGAAGAGTCATTTTAGCCATAGTTGTAGATGTCTGGCAAGTGACTTTATCTGAGACTGTGTTGAAACTAAAGTAACTATATCATGGAAGAGTTATTTTAGCCACAGTTGTACATGTCTGGCAAGTGACTTGATCTAAGACTGTGTTCAAACTAAAGTAACTATATCATGGAAGAGTCATTTTAGCCACAGCTGTACATGTATGGTAAGTGACTTGATCTGATATTGTGTTGAAACTAAAGTAACTATATCATGGAAGAGTCATTTTAGCCACAGTTGTACATGTCTGGCAAGTGACTTGATCTGAGACTGTGTTGAAACTAAAGTAACTATATCATGGAAGAGTCATTTTAGCCACAGTTGTACATGTCTGGCAAGTGACTTGATCTAAGATTGTGTTGAAACTAAAGTAACTATATCATGGAAGAGTCATTCTAGCCACAGTTGTACATGTATGGTAAGTGACTTGATCTGATATTGTGTTGAAACTAAAGTAACTATATCATGGAAGAGTCATTTTAGCCACAGTTGTACATGTCTGGCAAGTGACTTGATCTAAGACTGTGTTCAAACTAAAGTAACTATATCATGGAAGAGTCATTTTAGCCACAGTTGTACATGTATGGTAAGTGACTTGATCTGAGATTGTGTTGAAACTAAAGTAACTATATCATGGAAGAGTCATCTTAGCCACAGTTGTACATGTCTGGCAAGTGACTTGATCTGAGATTGTGTTGAAACTAAAGTAACTATATCATGGAAGAGTCATTCTAGCCACAGTTGTACATGTATGGTAAGTGACTTGATCTGAGATTGTGTTGAAACTAAAGTAACTATATCATGGAAGAGTCATTTTATCCACAGTTGTACATGTCTGGCAAGTGACTTGATCTGAGACTGTGTTGAAACTAAAGTAACTATATCATGGAAGAGTCATTTTAGCCACAGCTGTACATGTCTGATAAGTGACTTGATCTAAGACTGTGTTCAAACTAAAGTAACTATATCATGAAAGAGTCATTCTAGCCACAGTTGTACATGTATGGTAAGTGACTTGATCTGAGATTGTGTTGAAACTAAAGTAACTATATCATGGAAGAGTCATTTTAGCCACAGTTGTACATGTCTGGCAAGTGACTTGATCTAAGATTGTGTTGAAACTAAAGTAACTATATCATGGAAGAGTCATTTTAGCCACAGTTGTACATGTATGGTAAGTGACTTGATCTGAGATTGTGTTGAAACTAAAGTAACTATATCATGGAAGAGTCATTTTAGCCACAGTTGTACATGTCTGGCAAGTGACTTGATCTGAGATTGTGTTGAAACTAAAGTAACTATGTCATGGAAGAGTCATTCTAGCCACAGTTGTACATGTATGGTAAGTGACTTGATCTGAGATTGTGTTGAAACTAAAGTAACTATGTCATGGAAGAGTCATTCTAGCCACAGTTGTACATGTATGGTAAGTGACTTGATCTGAGATTGTGTTGAAACTAAAGTAACTATATCATGGAAGAGTCATTTTAGCCACAGTTGTACATGTCTGGCAAGTGACTTGATCTGAGACTGTGTTGAAACTAAAGTAACTATATCATGGAAGAGTCATTTTAGCCACAGTTGTACATGTATGGCAAGTGACTTGATCTAAGACTGTGTTCAAACTAAAGTAACTATATCATGGAAGAGTCATTTTAGCTACATTTTTGACATGTCTGGTAAGTGTCTTGATTTGTGACTGTGTTGAAACTAAGGTAACTATATCATGGATAGTCATTTTAGCCACAGTTGTACATGTCTGGCAAGTGACATGATCTGTGAATGTGTTGAAACTAAAGTAACTATATCATGGAAGAGTCATTCTAGCCACAGTTGTACATGTCTGGTCAGTGACTTGATCTAAGACTGTGTTCAAACTAAAGTAACTGTATCATGGAAGAGTCATTTTAGCCACAGTTGCACATGTCTAGCAAGTGACTTGATCTGAGATTGTGTTGAAACTAAAGTAAATATATCATGGAAGAATCATTTTAGTTACAGTTGTACATCCCTGGCAAGTGACTTGATCTGAGATTGTGTTGAAACTAACGTAACTATATCATTGAAGAGTCATTTTTGCTACACTTGTACATGTCTGGCAAGTGACTTGATCTGTGAATGTGTTGAAACTAAAGTAACTATATCATGGAAGAGTCATTTTAGCCACAGTTGTACACGTCTGGCAAGTGACTTGATCTGAAACTGTGTTGAAACTAAAGTAACTATATCATGGAAGAGTCATTCTAGCCACAGTTGTACATGTATGGTATGTGACTTGATCTGAGACTGTGTTGAAACTAAAGTAACTATATCATGGAAGAGTTATTTTAGCCACAGTTGTACATGTCTGGCAAGTGACTTGATCTAAGACTGTGTTCAAACTAAAGTAACTATATCATGGAAGAGTCATGTTAGCTACAGTTTTACATATCTGGTAAGTGTCATGATCTGTGACTGTGTTGAAACTAAAGTAACTATATCATGGATAGTCATTTTAGCCACAGTTGTACATGTCTGGCAAGTGACTTGATCTGTGAATGTGTTGAAACTAAAGTAACTATATCATGGAAGAGTCATTTTAGCCACAGTTGTACATGTCTGGCAAGTGACTTGATCTAAGACTGTGTTCAAACTAAAGTAACTATATCATGGAAGAGTCATTTTAGCCACAGTTGTACATGTATGGTAAGTGACTTGATCTGAGATTGTGTTGAAACTAAAGTAACTATATCATGGAAGAGTCATCTTAGCCACAGTTGTACATGTCTGGCAAGTGACTTGATCTGAGATTGTGTTGAAACTAAAGTAACTATATCATGGAAGAGTCATTCTAGCCACAGTTGTACATGTATGGTAAGTGACTTGATCTGAGATTGTGTTGAAACTAAAGTAACTATATCATGGAAGAGTCATTTTAGCCACAGTTGTACATGTCTGGCAAGTGACTTGATCTAAGATTGTGTTGAAACTAAAGTAACTATATCATGGAAGAGTCATTTTAGCCACAGTTGTACATGTATGGTAAGTGACTTGATCTGAGATTGTGTTGAAACTAAAGTAACTATATCATGGAAGAGTCATTTTAGCCACAGTTGTACATGTCTGGCAAGTGACTTGATCTGAGATTGTGTTGAAACTAAAGTAACTATGTCATGGAAGAGTCATTCTAGCCACAGTTGTACATGTATGGTAAGTGACTTGATCTGAGATTGTGTTGAAACTAAAGTAACTATGTCATGGAAGAGTCATTCTAGCCACAGTTGTACATGTATGGTAAGTGACTTGATCTGAGATTGTGTTGAAACTAAAGTAACTATATCATGGAAGAGTCATTTTAGCCACAGTTGTACATGTCTGGCAAGTGACTTGATCTGAGACTGTGTTGAAACTAAAGTAACTATATCATGGAAGAGTCATTTTAGCCACAGTTGTACATGTATGGCAAGTGACTTGATCTAAGACTGTGTTCAAACTAAAGTAACTATATCATGGAAGAGTCATTTTAGCTACATTTTTGACATGTCTGGTAAGTGTCTTGATTTGTGACTGTGTTGAAACTAAGGTAACTATATCATGGATAGTCATTTTAGCCACAGTTGTACATGTCTGGCAAGTGACATGATCTGTGAATGTGTTGAAACTAAAGTAACTATATCATGGAAGAGTCATTCTAGCCACAGTTGTACATGTCTGGTCAGTGACTTGATCTAAGACTGTGTTCAAACTAAAGTAACTGTATCATGGAAGAGTCATTTTAGCCACAGTTGCACATGTCTAGCAAGTGACTTGATCTGAGATTGTGTTGAAACTAAAGTAAATATATCATGGAAGAATCATTTTAGTTACAGTTGTACATCCCTGGCAAGTGACTTGATCTGAGATTGTGTTGAAACTAACGTAACTATATCATTGAAGAGTCATTTTTGCTACACTTGTACATGTCTGGCAAGTGACTTGATCTGTGAATGTGTTGAAACTAAAGTAACTATATCATGGAAGAGTCATTTTAGCCACAGTTGTACACGTCTGGCAAGTGACTTGATCTGAAACTGTGTTGAAACTAAAGTAACTATATCATGGAAGAGTCATTCTAGCCACAGTTGTACATGTATGGTATGTGACTTGATCTGAGACTGTGTTGAAACTAAAGTAACTATATCATGGAAGAGTTATTTTAGCCACAGTTGTACATGTCTGGCAAGTGACTTGATCTAAGACTGTGTTCAAACTAAAGTAACTATATCATGGAAGAGTCATGTTAGCTACAGTTTTACATATCTGGTAAGTGTCATGATCTGTGACTGTGTTGAAACTAAAGTAACTATATCATGGATAGTCATTTTAGCCACAGTTGTACATGTCTGGCAAGTGACTTGATCTGTGAATGTGTTGAAACTAAAGTAACTATATCATGGAAGAGTCATTTTAGCCACAGTTGTACATGTCTGGCAAGTGACTTGATCTAAGACTGTGTTCAAACTAAAGTAACTATATCATGGAAGAGTCATTTTAGCCACAGTTGTACATGTATGGTAAGTGACTTGATCTGAGATTGTGTTGAAACTAAAGTAACTATATCATGGAAGAGTCATCTTAGCCACAGTTGTACATGTCTGGCAAGTGACTTGATCTGAGATTGTGTTGAAACTAAAGTAACTATATCATGGAAGAGTCATTCTAGCCACAGTTGTACATGTATGGTAAGTGACTTGATCTGAGATTGTGTTGAAACTAAAGTAACTATATCATGGAAGAGTCATTTTATCCACAGTTGTACATGTCTGGCAAGTGACTTGATCTGAGACTGTGTTGAAACTAAAGTAACTATATCATGGAAGAGTCATTTTAGCCACAGCTGTACATGTCTGATAAGTGACTTGATCTAAGACTGTGTTCAAACTAAAGTAACTATATCATGAAAGAGTCATTCTAGCCACAGTTGTACATGTATGGTAAGTGACTTGATCTGAGATTGTGTTGAAACTAAAGTAACTATATCATGGAAGAGTCATTTTAGCCACAGTTGTACATGTCTGGCAAGTGACTTGATCTAAGATTGTGTTGAAACTAAAGTAACTATATCATGGAAGAGTCATTTTAGCCACAGTTGTACATGTATGGTAAGTGACTTGATCTGAGATTGTGTTGAAACTAAAGTAACTATATCATGGAAGAGTCATTTTAGCCACAGTTGTACATGTCTGGCAAGTGACTTGATCTGAGATTGTGTTGAAACTAAAGTAACTATGTCATGGAAGAGTCATTCTAGCCACAGTTGTACATGTATGGTAAGTGACTTGATCTGAGATTGTGTTGAAACTAAAGTAACTATGTCATGGAAGAGTCATTCTAGCCACAGTTGTACATGTATGGTAAGTGACTTGATCTGAGATTGTGTTGAAACTAAAGTAACTATATCATGGAAGAGTCATTTTAGCCACAGTTGTACATGTCTGGCAAGTGACTTGATCTGAGACTGTGTTGAAACTAAAGTAACTATATCATGGAAGAGTCATTTTAGCCACAGTTGTACATGTATGGCAAGTGACTTGATCTAAGACTGTGTTCAAACTAAAGTAACTATATCATGGAAGAGTCATTTTAGCTACATTTTTGACATGTCTGGTAAGTGTCTTGATTTGTGACTGTGTTGAAACTAAGGTAACTATATCATGGATAGTCATTTTAGCCACAGTTGTACATGTCTGGCAAGTGACATGATCTGTGAATGTGTTGAAACTAAAGTAACTATATCATGGAAGAGTCATTCTAGCCACAGTTGTACATGTCTGGTCAGTGACTTGATCTAAGACTGTGTTCAAACTAAAGTAACTGTATCATGGAAGAGTCATTTTAGCCACAGTTGCACATGTCTAGCAAGTGACTTGATCTGAGATTGTGTTGAAACTAAAGTAAATATATCATGGAAGAATCATTTTAGTTACAGTTGTACATCCCTGGCAAGTGACTTGATCTGAGATTGTGTTGAAACTAACGTAACTATATCATTGAAGAGTCATTTTTGCTACACTTGTACATGTCTGGCAAGTGACTTGATCTGTGAATGTGTTGAAACTAAAGTAACTATATCATGGAAGAGTCATTTTAGCCACAGTTGTACACGTCTGGCAAGTGACTTGATCTGAAACTGTGTTGAAACTAAAGTAACTATATCATGGAAGAGTCATTCTAGCCACAGTTGTACATGTATGGTATGTGACTTGATCTGAGACTGTGTTGAAACTAAAGTAACTATATCATGGAAGAGTTATTTTAGCCACAGTTGTACATGTCTGGCAAGTGACTTGATCTAAGACTGTGTTCAAACTAAAGTAACTATATCATGGAAGAGTCATGTTAGCTACAGTTTTACATATCTGGTAAGTGTCATGATCTGTGACTGTGTTGAAACTAAAGTAACTATATCATGGATAGTCATTTTAGCCACAGTTGTACATGTCTGGCAAGTGACTTGATCTGTGAATGTGTTGAAACTAAAGTAACTATATCATGGAAGAGTCATTTTAGCCACAGTTGTACATGTCTGGCAAGTGACTTGATCTAAGACTGTGTTCAAACTAAAGTAACTATATCATGGAAGAAAAATTTTAGCCACAGTTGTACATGTATGGTAAGTGACTTGATCTGAGATTGTGTTGAAACTAAAGTAACTATATCATGTAAGAGTCATTTTAGCCACAGTTGTACATGTCTGGCAAGTGACTTGATCTGAGATTGTGTTGAAACTAAAGTAAATATATCATGGAAGAGTCATTCTAGCCACAGTTGTACATGTATGGTAAGTGACTTGATCTGAGATTGTGTTGAAACTAAAGTAACTATATCATGGAAGAGTCATTTTAGCCACAGTTGTACATGTCTGGCAAGTGACTTGATCTGAGACTGTGTTGAAACTAAAGTAACTATATCATGGAAGAGTCATTTTAGCCACAGCTGTACATGTCTGATAAGTGACTTGATCTAAGACTGTGTTCAAACTAAAGTAACTATATCATGGAAGAGTCATTCTAGACACAGTTGTACATGTATGGTAAGTGACTTGATCTGAGATTGTGTTGAAACTAAAGTAACTATATCATGGAAGAGTCATTTTAGCCACAGTTGTACATGTCTGGCAAGTGACTTGATCTAAGATTGTGTTGAAACTAAAGTAACTATATCATGGAAGAGTCATTTTAGCCACAGTTGTACATGTATGGTAAGTGACTTGATCTGAGATTGTGTTGAAACTAAAGTAACTATATCATGGAAGAGTCATTTTAGCCACAGTTGTACATGTCTGGCAAGTGACATGATCTGAGATTGTGTTGAAACTAAAGTAACTATATCATGGAAGAGTCATTCTAGTCACAGTTGTACATGTATGGTAAGTGACTTGATCTGAGATTGTGTTGAAACTAAAGTAACTATATCATGGAAGAGTCATTTTAGCCACAGTTGTACATGTATGGTAAGTGACTTGATCTGAGATTGTGTTGAAACTAAAGTAACTATATCATGGAAGAGTCATTTTAGCCACAGTTGTACATGTCTGGCAAGTGACTTGATCTGAGATTGTGTTGAAACTAAAGTAACTATGTCATGGAAGAGTCATTCTAGCCACAGTTGTACATGTATGGTAAGTGACTTGATCTGAGATTGTGTTGAAACTAAAGTAACTATGTCATGGAAGAGTCATTCTAGCCACAGTTGTACATGTATGGTAAGTGACTTGATCTGAGATTGTGTTGAAACTAAAGTAACTATGTCATGGAAGAGTCATTCTAGCCACAGTTGTACATGTATGGTAAGTGACTTGATCTGAGATTGTGTTGAAACTAAAGTAACTATATCATGGAAGAGTCATTTTAGCCACAGTTGTACATGTATGGTAAGTGACTTGATCTGAGATTGTGTTGAAACTAAAGTAACTATATCATGGAAGAGTCATCTTAGCCACAGTTGTACATGTCTGGCAAGTGACTTGATCTGAGATTGTGTTGAAACTAAAGTAACTATATCATCGAAGAGTCATTCTAGCCACAGTTGTACATGTATGGTAAGTGACTTGATCTGAGATTGTGTTGAAACTAAAGTAACTATATCATGGAAGAGTCATTTTATCCACAGTTGTACATGTCTGGCAAGTGACTTGATCTGAGACTGTGTTGAAACTAAAGTAACTATATCATGGAAGAGTCATTTTAGCCACAGCTGTACATGTCTGATAAGTGACTTGATCTAAGACTGTGTTCAAACTAAAGTAACTATATCATGAAAGAGTCATTCTAGCCACAGTTGTACATGTATGGTAAGTGACTTGATCTGAGATTGTGTTGAAACTAAAGTAACTATATCATGGAAGAGTCATTTTAGCCACAGTTGTACATGTCTGGCAAGTGACTTGATCTAAGATTGTGTTGAAACTAAAGTAACTATATCATGGAAGAGTCATTTTAGCCACAGTTGTACATGTATGGTAAGTGACTTGATCTGAGATTGTGTTGAAACTAAAGTAACTATATCATGGAAGAGTCATTTTAGCCACAGTTGTACATGTCTGGCAAGTGACTTGATCTGAGATTGTGTTGAAACTAAAGTAACTATGTCATGGAAGAGTCATTCTAGCCACAGTTGTACATGTATGGTAAGTGACTTGATCTGAGATTGTGTTGAAACTAAAGTAACTATGTCATGGAAGAGTCATTCTAGCCACAGTTGTACATGTATGGTAAGTGACTTGATCTGAGATTGTGTTGAAACTAAAGTAACTATATCATGGAAGAGTCATTTTAGCCACAGTTGTACATGTCTGGCAAGTGACTTGATCTGAGACTGTGTTGAAACTAAAGTAACTATATCATGGAAGAGTCATTTTAGCTACATTTTTGACATGTCTGGTAAGTGTCTTGATTTGTGACTGTGTTGAAACTAAGGTAACTATATCATGGATAGTCATTTTAGCCACAGTTGTACATGTCTGGCAAGTGACTTGATCTGTGAATGTGTTGAAACTAAAGTAACTATATCATGGAAGAGTCATTCTAGCCACAGTTGTACATGTCTGGTCAGTGACTTGATCTAAGACTGTGTTCAAACTAAAGTAACTGTATCATGGAAGAGTCATTTTAGCCACAGTTGCACATGTCTAGCAAGTGACTTGATCTGAGATTGTGTTGAAACTAAAGTAAATATATCATGGAAGAATCATTTTAGTTACAGTTGTACATCCCTGGCAAGTGACTTGATCTGAGATTGTGTTGAAACTAAAGTAACTATATCATTGAAGAGTCATTTTTGCTACACTTGTACATGTCTGGCAAGTGACTTTATCTGTGTCTGTGTTGAAACTAAAGTAACTATATCATGGATAGTCATTTTAGCCACAGTTGTACATGTCTGGCAAGTGACTTGATCTGTGAATGTGTTGAAACTAAAGTAACTATATCATGGAAGAGTCATTTTAGCCACAGTTGTACACGTCTGGCAAGTGACTTGATCTGAAACTGTGTTGAAACTAAAGTAACTATATCATGGAAGAGTCATTCTAGCCACAGTTGTACATGTATGGTATGTGACTTGATCTGAGACTGTGTTGAAACTAAAGTAACTATATCATGGAAGAGTTATTTTAGCCACAGTTGTACATGTCTGGCAAGTGACTTGATCTAAGACTGTGTTCAAACTAAAGTAACTATATCATGGAAGAGTCATGTTAGCCACAGTTGTACATGTATGGTAAGTGACTTGATCTGAGATTGTGTTGAAACTAAAGTAACTATATCATGGAAGAGTCAATTTAGCCACAGTTGTACATGTCTGGCAAGTGACTTGATCTGAGACTGTGTTGAAACTAAAGTAACTATATCATGGAAGAGTCATTTTAGCCACAGCTGTACATTTCTGATAAGTGACTTGATCTAAGACTGTGTTCAAACTAAAGTAACTATATCATGGAAGAATCATTCTAGCCACAGTTGTACATGTATGGTAAGTGACTTGATCTGAGATTGTGTTGAAACTAAAGTAACTATATCATGGAAGAGTCATTTTAGCCACAGTTGTACATGTCTGGCAAGTGACTTTATCTAAGATTGTGTTGAAACTAAAGTAACTATATCATGGAAGAGTCATTTTAGCCACAGTTGTACATGTATGGTAAGTGACTTGATCTGAGATTGTGTTGAAACTAAAGTAACTATATCATGGAAGAGTCATTTTAGCCACAGTTGTACATGTCTGGCAAGTGACTTGATCTGAGATTGTGTTGAAACTAAAGTAACTATATCATGGAAGAGTCATTCTAGTCACAGTTGTACATGTATGGTAAGTGACTTGATCTGAGATTGTGTTGAAACTAAAGTAACTATATCATGGAAGAGTCATTTTAGCCACAGTTGTACATGTCTGGCAAGTGACTTGATCTGAGATTGTGTTGAAACTAAAGTAACTATGTCATGGAAGAGTCATTCTAGCCACAGTTGTACATGTATGGTAAGTGACCTGATCTGAGATTGTGTTGAAACTAAAGTAACTATGTCATGGAAGAGTCATTCTAGCCACAGTTGTACATGTATGGTAAGTGACTTGATCTGAGATTGTGTTGAAACTAAAGTAACTATATCATGGAAGAGTCATTTTAGCCACAGTTGTACATGTCTGGCAAGTGACTTGATCTGAGACTGTGTTGAAACTAAAGTAACTATATCATGGAAGAGTCATTTTAGCCACAGTTGTACATGTCTGGCAAGTGACTTGATCTAAGACTGTGTTCAAACTAAAGTAACTATATCATGGAAGAGTCATTTTAGCTACATTTTTGACATGTCTGGTAAGTGTCTTGATTTGTGACTGTGTTGAAACTAAGGTAACTATATCATGGATAGTCATTTTAGCCACAGTTGTACATGTCTGGCAAGTGACTTGATCTGTGAATGTGTTGAAACTAAAGTAACTATATCATGGAAGAGTCATTCTAGCCACAGTTGTACATGTCTGGTCAGTGACTTGATCTAAGACTGTGTTCAAACTAAAGTAACTGTATCATGGAAGAGTCATTTTAGCCACAGTTGCACATGTCTAGCAAGTGACTTGATCTGAGATTGTGTTGAAACTAAAGTAAATATATCATGGAAGAATCATTTTAGTTACAGTTGTACATCCCTGGCAAGTGACTTGATCTGAGATTGTGTTGAAACTAAAGTAACTATATCATTGAAGAGTCATTTTTGCTACACTTGTACATGTCTGGCAAGTGACTTGATCTGTGTCTGTGTTGAAACTAAAGTAACTATATCATGGATAGTCATTTTAGCCACAGTTGTACATGTCTGGCAAGTGACTTGATCTGTGAATGTGTTGAAACTAAAGTAACTATATCATGGAAGAGTCATTTTAGCCACAGTTGTACACGTCTGGCAAGTGACTTGATCTGAAACTGTGTTGAAACTAAAGTAACTATATCATGGAAGAGTCATTCTAGCCACAGTTGTACATGTATGGTATGTGACTTGATCTGAGACTGTGTTGAAACTAAAGTAACTATATCATGGAAGAGTTATTTTAGCCACAGTTGTACATGTCTGGCAAGTGACTTGATCTAAGACTGTGTTCAAACTAAAGTAACTATATCATGGAAGAGTCATGTTAGCCACAGTTGTACATGTATGGTAAGTGACTTGATCTGAGATTGTGTTGAAACTAAAGTAACTATATCATGGAAGAGTCAATTTAGCCACAGTTGTACATGTCTGGCAAGTGACTTGATCTGAGACTGTGTTGAAACTAAAGTAACTATATCATGGAAGAGTCATTTTAGCCACAGCTGTACATTTCTGATAAGTGACTTGATCTAAGACTGTGTTCAAACTAAAGTAACTATATCATGGAAGAATCATTCTAGCCACAGTTGTACATGTATGGTAAGTGACTTGATCTGAGATTGTGTTGAAACTAAAGTAACTATATCATGGAAGAGTCATTTTAGCCACAGTTGTACATGTCTGGCAAGTGACTTGATCTAAGATTGTGTTGAAACTAAAGTAACTATATCATGGAAGAGTCATTTTAGCCACAGTTGTACATGTATGGTAAGTGACTTGATCTGAGATTGTGTTGAAACTAAAGTAACTATATCATGGAAGAGTCATTTTAGCCACAGTTGTACATGTCTGGCAAGTGACTTGATCTGAGATTGTGTTGAAACTAAAGTAACTATATCATGGAAGAGTCATTCTAGTCACAGTTGTACATGTATGGTAAGTGACTTGATCTGAGATTGTGTTGAAACTAAAGTAACTATATCATGGAAGAGTCATTTTAGCCACAGTTGTACATGTATGGTAAGTGACTTGATCTGAGATTGTGTTGAAACTAAAGTAACTATATCATGGAAGAGTCATTTTAGCCACAGTTGTACATGTCTGGCAAGTGACTTGATCTGAGATTGTGTTGAAACTAAAGTAACTATGTCATGGAAGAGTCATTCTAGCCACAGTTGTACATGTATGGTAAGTGACTTGATCTGAGATTGTGTTGAAACTAAAGTAACTATGTCATGGAAGAGTCATTCTAGCCACAGTTGTACATGTATGGTAAGTGACTTGATCTGAGATTGTGTTGAAACTAAAGTAACTGTATCATGGAAGAGTCATTTTAGCCACAGTTGCACATGTCTAGCAAGTGACTTGATCTGAGATTGTGTTGAAACTAAAGTAAATATATCATGGAAGAATCATTTTAGTTACAGTTGTACATCCCTGGCAAGTGACTTGATCTGAGATTGTGTTGAAACTAAAGTAACTATATCATTGAAGAGTCATTTTTGCTACACTTGTACATGTCTGGCAAGTGACTTGATCTGTGTCTGTGTTGAAACTAAAGTAACTATATCATGGATAGTCATTTTAGCCACAGTTGTACATGTCTGGCAAGTGACTTGATCTGTGAATGTGTTGAAACTAAAGTAACTATATCATGGAAGAGTCATTTTAGCCACAGTTGTACACGTCTGGCAAGTGACTTGATCTGAAACTGTGTTGAAACTAAAGTAACTATATCATGGAAGAGTCATTCTAGCCACAGTTGTACATGTATGGTATGTGACTTGATCTGAGATTGTGTTGAAACTAAAGTAACTATATCATGGAAGAGTCATTTCAGCCACAGTTGTACATGTCTGGCAAGTGACTTGATCTGAGACTGTGTTGAAACTAAAGTAACTATATCATGGAAGAGTCATTTTAGCCACAGTTGTAGATGTCTGGCAAGTGACTTTATCTGAGACTGTGTTGAAACTAAAGTAACTATATCATGGAAGAGTCATTTTAGCCACAGTTGTACATGTCTGGCAAGTGACTTGATCTAAGACTGTGTTCAAACTAAAGTAACTATATCATGGAAGAGTCATGTTAGCTACAGTTTTACATGTCTGGTAAGTGTCATGATCTGTGACTGTGTTGAAACTAAAGTAACTATATCATGGATAGTCATTTTAGCCACAGTTGTACATGTCTGGCAAGTGACTTGATCTGTGAATGTGTTGAAACTAAAGTAACTATATCATGGAAGAGTCATTTTAGCCACAGTTGCACATGTCTGGCAAGTGACTTGATCTAAGACTGTGTTCAAACTAAAGTAACTATATCATGGAAGAGTCATTTTAGCCACAGTCGTACATGTCTGACAAGTGACTTGATCTGAGACTGTGTTGAAACTAAAGTAACTATATCATGGAAGAGTCATGTTAGCTACAGTTTTACATGTCTGGTAAGTGTCTTGATCTGTGACTGTGTTGAAACTAAGGTAACTATATCATGGAAGAGTCATTTTAGCCACAGTTGTAGATGTCTGGCAAGTGACTTTATCTGAGACTGTGTTGAAACTAAAGTAACTATATCATGGAAGAGTCATTTTAGCCACAGTTGTACATGTCTGGCAAGTGACTTGATCTGAGACTGTGTTGAAACTAAAGTAACTATATCATGGAAGAGTCATTTTAGCCACAGCTGTACATGTCTGATAAGTGACTTGATCTAAGACTGTGTTCAAACTAAAGTAACTATATAATGGAAGAGTCATTCTAGCCACAGTTGTACATGTATGGTAAGTGACTTGATCTGAGATTGTGTTGAAACTAAAGTAACTATATCATGGAAGAGACATTTTAGCCACAGTTGTACATGTCTGGCAAGTGACTTGATCTAAGATTGTGTTGAAACTAAAGTAACTATATCATGGAAGAGTCATTTTAGCCACAGGTGTACATGTATGGTAAGTGACTTGATCTGAGATTGTGTTGAAACTAAAGTAACTATATCATGGAAGAGTCATTTTAGCCACAGTTGTACATGTCTGGCAAGTGACTTGATCTGAGATTGTGTTGAAACTAAAGTAACTATATCATGGAAGAATCATTCTAGTCACAGTTGTACATGTATGGTAAGTGACTTGATCTGAGATTGTGTTGAAACTAAAGTAACTATATCATGGAAGAGTCATTTTAGCCACAGTTGTACATGTATGGTAAGTGACTTGATCTGAGATTGTGTTGAAACTAAAGTAACTATATCATGGAAGAGTCATTTTAGCCACAGTTGTACATGTCTGGCAAGTGACTTGATCTGAGATTGTGTTGAAACTAAAGTAACTATGTCATGGAAGAGTCATTCTAGCCACAGTTGTACATGTATGGTAAGTGACTTGATCTGAGATTGTGTTGAAACTAAAGTAACTATGTCATGGAAGAGTCATTCTAGCCACAGTTGTACATGTATGGTAAGTGACTTGATCTGAGATTGTGTTGAAACTAAAGTAACTATATCATGGAAGAGTCATTTTAGCCACAGTTGTACATGTCTGGCAAGTGACTTGATCTGAGACTGTGTTGAAACTAAAGTAACTATATCATGGAAGAGTCATTTTAGCCACAGTTGTACATGTCTGGCAAGTGACTTGATCTAAGACTGTGTTCAAACTAAAGTAACTATATCATGGAAGAGTCATTTTAGCTACATTTTTGACATGTCTGGTAAGTGTCTTGATTTGTGACTGTGTTGAAACTAAGGTAACTATATCATGGATAGTCATTTTAGCCACAGTTGTACATGTCTGGCAAGTGACTTGATCTGTGAATGTGTTGAAACTAAAGTAACTATATCATGGAAGAGTCATTCTAGCCACAGTTGTACATGTCTGGTCAGTGACTTGATCTAAGACTGAGTTCAAACTAAAGTAACTGTATCATGGAAAAGTCATTTTAGCCACAGTTGCACATGTCTAGCAAGTGACTTGATCTGAGATTGTGTTGAAACAAAAGTAAATATAACATGGAAGAATCATTTTAGTTAAAGTTGTACATCCCTGGCAAGTGACTTGATCTGTGTCTGTGTTGAAACTAAAGTAACTATATCATGGATAGTCATTTAACCACAGTTGTACATGTCTGGCAAGTGACTTGATCTGTGAATGTGTTGAAACTAAAGTAACTATATCATGGAAGAGTCATTTTAGCCACAGTTGTACACGTCTGGCAAGTGACTTGATCTGAAACTGTGTTGAAACTAAAGTAACTATATCATGGAAGAGTCATTCTAGCCACAGTTGTACATGTATGGTAAGTGACTTGATCTGAGATTGTGTTGAAACTAAAGTAACTATATCATGGAAGAGTCATTTCAGCCACAGTTGTACATGTCTGGCAAGTGACTTGATCTGAGACTGTGTTGAAACTAAAGTAACTATATCATGGAAGAGTCATTTTAGCCACAGTTGTAGATGTCTGGCAAGTGACTTTATCTGAGACTGTGTTGAAACTAAAGTAACTATATCATGGAAGAGTTATTTTAGCCACAGATGTACATGTCTGGCAAGTGACTTGATCTAAGACTGTGTTCAAACTAAAGTAACTATATCATGGAAGAGTCATGTTAGCTACAGTTTTACATGTCTGGTAAGTGTCATGATCTGTGACTGTGTTGAAACTAAAGTAACTATATCATGGATAGTCATTTTAGCCACAGTTGTACATGTCTGGCAAGTGACCTGATCTGTGAATGTGTTGAAACTAAAGTAACTATATCATGGAAGAGTCATTTTAGCCACAGTTGCACATGTCTGGCAAGTGACTTGATCTAAGACTGTGTTCAAACTAAAGTAACTATATCATGGAAGAGTCATTTTAGCCACAGTCGTACATGTCTGACAAGTGACTTGATCTGAGACTGTGTTGAAACTAAAGTAAATATATCATGGAAGAGTCATGTTAGCTACAGTTTTACATGTCTGGTAAGTGTCTTGATCTGTGACTGTGTTGAAACTAAGGTAACTATATCATGGAAGAGTTATTTTAGCCACAGTTGTACATGTCTGGCAAGTGATTTGATCTGTGAATGTGTTGAAACTAAAGTAACTATATCATGCAAGAGTCATTTTAGCCACAGTTGTACATTTCTGGCAAGTGACTTGCTCTAAGACTGTGTTCAAACTAAAGTAACTATATCATGGAAGAGTCATTTTAGCCACAGTTGTACATGTCAGATAAGTGACTTGATCTAAGACTGTGTTCAAACTAAAGTAACTATATCATGGAAGAGTCATTCTAGCCACAGTTGTACATGTATGGTAAGTGACTTGATCTGAGATTGTGTTGAAACTAAAGTAACTATATCATTGAAGAGTCATTCTAGCCACAGTTGCACATGTCTCGCAAGTGACTTGATCTGAGATTGTGTTGAAACTAAAGTAACTATATCATGGAAGAGTCATTCTAGCCACAGTTGTACATGTATGGTAAGTGACTTTATCTGAGATTGTGTTGAAACTAAAGTAACTATATCATGGAAGAGTCATTTTAGCTACAGTTGTACATGTCTGGCAAGTGACTTGATCTGAGACTGTGTTGAAACTAAAGTAACTATATCATGGAAGAGTCATTTTAGCCACAGTTGTAGATGTCTGGCAAGTGACTTTATCTGAGACTGTGTTCAAACTAAAGTAACTATATCATGGAAGAGTCATTTTTGCCACAGTTGTACATGTCTGACAAGTAACCTGATCTGAGACTGTGTTGAAACTAAAGTAACTATATCATGGAAGAGTCATGTTAGCTACAGTTTTACATGTCTGGTAAGTGTCTTGATCTGTGACTGTGTTGAAACTAAGGTAACTATATCATTGATAGTCATTTTAGCCACAGTTGTACATGTCTGGCAAGTGACTTGATCTGTGAATGTGTTGAAACTAAAGTAACTATATCATGGAAGAGTCATTTTAGCCACAGTTGTACATGTCCGGTCAGTGACTTGATCTAAGACTGTGTTGAAACTAAAGTAACTATATCATGGTAGAGTCATTGTAGCCACAGTTGTAGATGTCTGGCAAGTAACTTGATCTGAGGTTGTGTTGAAACTAAAGTAACTATATCATGGATAGTCATTTTAGCCACTGTTGTACATGTCTGGCAAGTGACTTGATCTGTGAATGTGTTGAAACTAAAGTAACTATATCATGGAAGAGTCATTTTAGCAACAGTTGTACATGTCTGGCAAGTGACTTGATCTGAGACTGTGTTGAAACTAAAGTAACTATATCATGGAAGAGTCATTTTAGTCACAGTTGTACATGTCTGGCAAGTGACTTGATCTGAGACTGTGTTGAAACTAAAGTAAATATATCATGAAAGAATCATTTTAGCCACAGTTGTACATCCCTGGTAAGTGACTTGATTTGTGACTGTGTTCAAACTAAAGTAACTATATTATGGAAGAGTCATTTTAGCCACTGTTGTACATGTCTGACAAGTGACTTGATCTGAGACTGTGTTGAAACTAAAGTAACTATATCATGGAAGAGTCATGTTAGCTACAGTTTTACATGTCTGGTAACTGTCTTGATCTGTGACTGTGTTGAAACTAAAGTAACTATATCATGGAAGAGTCATTCTAGCCACAGTCGTACATGTATGGTAAGTGACTTGATCTGAGATTGTGTTGAAACTAAGGTAACTATATCATGGAAGAATCAATTTAGTCACAGTTGTACATGTCTGGCAAGTGACTTGATCTGAGACTGTGTTGAAACGAAAGTAACTATATCATGGAAGAGTTATTTTAGCCACAGTTGTACATGTCTGGCAAGTGACTTTATCTAAGACTGTGTTGAAACTAAAGTAACTATATCATCGAAGAGTTATTTTAGCCACAGTTGTACATGTCTGGCAAGTGACTTTATCTGAGATTGTGTTGAAACTAAAGTAACTATATCATGGAATAGTTATTTTAGCCACAGTTGTACATGTCTGGCAAGTGACTTTATCTGAGACTGTGTTGAAACTAAAGTAACTATATCATGGAAGAGTTATTTTAGCCCCAGTTGTACATGTCTGGCAAGTGAGTTGCTCTAAGACTGTGTTCAAACTAAAGTAACTATATCATGGAAGAGTCATTTTAGCCACAGTTGTACATGTCTGTTAAGTGACTTGATCTAAGACTGTGTTCAAACTAAAGTAACTATATCATGGAAGAGTCATGCTAGCCACAGTTGTACATGTATGGTAAGTGACTTGATCTGAGATTGTGTTGAAACTAAAGTAACTATATCATGGAAGAGTCATTTTAGCTACAGTTTTACATGTCTGGTAAGTGTCTTGATTTGTGACTGTGTTGAAACTAAGGTAACTATATCATGGATAGTCATTTTAGCCACAGTTGTACATGTCTGGCAAGTGAATTGATCTGTGAATGTGTTGAAACTAAAGTAACTATATCATGGAAGAGTCATTTTATCCACAGTTGTACATGTCTGGTCAGTGACTTGATCTAAGACTGTGTTCAAACTAAAGTAACTGTATCATGGAAGAGTCATTTTAGCCCCAGTTGTAGATGTCTGGCAAGTGACTTGATCTGAGATTGTGTTGAAACTAAAGTAACTATATCATTGAAGAGTGATTCTAGCCACAGTTGCACATGTCTCGCAAGTGACTTGATCTGAGATTGTGTTGGAACTAAAGTAACTATATCATGGAAGAGTCATTCTAGCCACAGTTGTACATGTCTGGCAAGTGACTTGATCTGTGAATGTGTTGAAACTAAAGTAACTATATCATGGAAGAGTCATTTTAGCCACAGTTGTACACGTCTGGCAAGTGACTTGATCTGAAACTGTGTTGAAACTAAAGTAACTATATCATGGAAGAGTCATTCTAGCCACAGTTGTACATGTATGGTAAGTGACTTGATCTGAGATTGTGTTGAAACTAAAGTAACTATATCATGGAAGAGTCATTTCAGCCACAGTTGTACATGTCTGGCAAGTGACTTGATCTGAGACTGTGTTGAAACTAAAGTAACTATATCATGGAAGAGTCATTTTAGCCACAGTTGTAGATGTCTGGCAAGTGACTTGATCTAAGACTGTGTTCAAACTAAAGTAACTATATCATGGAAGAGTCATGTTAGCTACAGTTTTACATGTCTGGTAAGTGTCATGATCTGTGACTGTGTTGAAACTAAAGTAACTATATCATGGATAGTCATTTTAGCCACAGTTGTACATGTCTGGCAAGTGACCTGATCTGTGAATGTGTTGAAACTAAAGTAACTATATCATGGAAGAGTCATTTTAGCCACAGTTGCACATGTCTGGCAAGTGACTTGATCTAAGACTGTGTTCAAACTAAAGTAACTATATCATGGAAGAGTCATTTTAGCCACAGTCGTACATGTCTGACAAGTGACTTGATCTGAGACTGTGTTGAAACTAAAGTAAATATATCATGGAAGAGTCATGTTAGCTACAGTTTTACATGTCTGGTAAGTGTCTTGATCTGTGACTGTGTTGAAACTAAGGTAACTATATCATGGAAGAGTTATTTTAGCCACAGTTGTACATGTCTGGCAAGTGATTTGATCTGTGAATGTGTTGAAACTAAAGTAACTATATCATGCAAGAGTCATTTTAGCCACAGTTGTACATGTCTGGCAAGTGACTTGCTCTAAGACTGTGTTCAAACTAAAGTAACTATATCATGGAAGAGTCATTTTAGCCACAGTTGTACATGTCTGATAAGTGACTTGATCTAAGACTGTGTTCAAACTAAAGTAACTATATCATGGAAGAGTCATTCTAGCCACAGTTGTACATGTATGGTAAGTGACTTGATCTGAGATTGTGTTGAAACTAAAGTAACTATATCATTGAAGAGTCATTCTAGCCACAGTTGCACATGTCTCGCAAGTGACTTGATCTGAGATTGTGTTGAAACTAAAGTAACTATATCATGGAAGAGTCATTCTAGCCACAGTTGTACATGTATGGTAAGTGACTTTATCTGAGATTGTGTTGAAACTAAAGTAACTATATCATGGAAGAGTCATTTTAGCTACAGTTGTACATGTCTGGCAAGTGACTTGATCTGAGACTGTGTTGAAACTAAAGTAACTATATCATGGAAGAGTCATTTTAGCCACAGTTGTAGATGTCTGGCAAGTGACTTTATCTGAGACCGTGTTCAAACTAAAGTAACTATATCATGGAAGAGTCATTTTAGCCACAGTTGTACATGTCTGACAAGTAACCTGATCTGAGACTGTGTTGAAACTAAAGTAACTATATCATGGAAGAGTCATGTTAGCTACAGTTTTACATGTCTGGTAAGTGTCTTGATCTGTGACTGTGTTGAAACTAAGGTAACTATATCATTGATAGTCATTTTAGCCACAGTTGTACATGTCTGGCAAGTGACTTGATCTGTGAATGTGTTGAAACTAAAGTAACTATATCATGGAAGAGTCATTTTAGCCACAGTTGTACATGTCTGGTCAGTGACTTGATCTAAGACTGTGTTGAAACTAAAGTAACTATATCATGGTAGAGTCATTGTAGCCACAGTTGTAGATGTCTGGCAAGTAACTTGATCTGAGGTTGTGTTGAAACTAAAGTAACTATATCATGGATAGTCATTTTAGCCACTGTTGTACATGTCTGGCAAGTGACTTGATCTGTGAATGTGTTGAAACTAAAGTAACTATATCATGGAAGAGTCATTTTAGCAACAGTTGTACATGTCTGGCAAGTGACTTGATCTGAGACTGTGTTGAAACTAAAGTAACTATATCATGGAAGAGTCATTTTAGTCACAGTTGTACATGTCTGGCAAGTGACTTGATCTGAGACTGTGTTGAAACTAAAGTAACTATATCACGAAAGAATCATTTTAGCCACAGTTGTATATCCCTGGTAAGTGACTTGATTTGTGACTGTGTTGAAACTAAAGTAACTATATCATGGAAAAGTCATTTTAGCCACAGTTGTACATGTCTGGCAAGTGACTTGATCTGAGACCGTCTTGAATCTGAAATAACTATATCATGGAAGAGTCATTTTAGCAACAGTTGTACATGTCTGGCAAGTGACTTGATCTGAAACTGTGTTGAAACTAAAGTAACTATATCATGGAAGAGTCATTTTAGTCACAGTTGTACATGTCTGGCAAGTGACTTGATCTGAGACTGTGTTGAAACTAAAGTAAATATATCATGAAAGAATCATTTTAGCCACAGTTGTACATCCCTGGTAAGTGACTTGATTTGTGACTGTGTTCAAACTAAAGTAACTATATTATGGAAGAGTCATTTTAGCCACTGTTGTACATGTCTGACAAGTGACTTGATCTGAGACTGTGTTGAAACTAAAGTAACTATATCATGGAAGAGTCATGTTAGCTACAGTTTTACATGTCTGGTAACTGTCTTGATCTGTGACTGTGTTGAAACTAAAGTAACTATATCATGGAAGAGTCATTCTAGCCACAGTCGTACATGTATGGTAAGTGACTTGATCTGAGATTGTGTTGAAACTAAGGTAACTATATCATGGAAGAATCAATTTAGTCACAGTTGTACATGTCTGGCAAGTGACTTTATCTAAGACTGTGTTGAAACTAAAGTAACTATATCATGGAAGAGTCATTTTAGCAACAGTTGTACATGTCTGGCAAGTGACTTGATCTGAGACTGTGTTGAAACGAAAGTAACTATATCATGGAAGAGTTATTTTAGCCACAGTTGTACATGTCTGGCAAGTGACTTTATCTAAGACTGTGTTGAAACTAAAGTAACTATATCATCGAAGAGTTATTTTAGCCACAGTTGTACATGTCTGGCAAGTGATTTTATCTGAGATTGTGTTGAAACTAAAGTAACTATATCATGGAAGAGTTATTTTAGCCACAGTTGTACATGTCTGGCAAGTGACTTTATCTGAGACTGTGTTGAAACTAAAGTAACTATATCATGGAAGAGTTATTTTAGCCCCAGTTGTACATGTCTGGCAAGTGAGTTGCTCTAAGACTGTGTTCAAACTAAAGTAACTATATCATGGAAGAGTCATTTTAGCCACAGTTGTACATGTCTGTTAAGTGACTTGATCTAAGACTGTGTTCAAACTAAAGTAACTATATCATGGAAGAGTCATGCTAGCCACAGTTGTACATGTATGGTAAGTGACTTGATCTGAGATTGTGTTGAAACTAAAGTAACTATATCATGGAAGAGTCATTTTAGCTACAGTTTTACATGTCTGGTAAGTGTCTTGATTTGTGACTGTGTTGAAACTAAGGTAACTATATCATGGATAGTCATTTTAGCCACAGTTGTACATGTCTGGCAAGTGACTTGATCTGTGAATGTGTTGAAACTAAAGTAACTATATCATGGAAGAGTCATTTTATCCACAGTTGTACATGTCTGGTCAGTGACTTGATCTAAGACTGTGTTCAAACTAAAGTAACTGTATCATGGAAGAGTCATTTTAGCCCCAGTTGTAGATGTCTGGCAAGTGACTTGATCTGAGATTGTGTTGAAACTAAAGTAACTATATCATTGAAGAGTCATTCTAGCCACAGTTGCACATGTCTCGCAAGTGACTTGATCTGAGATTGTGTTGAAACTAAAGTAACTATATCATGGAAGAGTCATTCTAGCCACAGTTGTACATGTATGGTAAGTGACTTGATCTGAGATTGTGTTGAAACTAAAGTAACTATATCATGGAAGAGTCATTTTAGCTACAGTTGTACATGTCTGGCAAGTGACTTTATCTGAGACTGTGTTGAAACTAAAGTAACTATATCATGGAAGAGTTATTTTAGCCACGGTTGTACATGTCTGGCAAGTGACTTGATCTAAGACTGTGTTCAAACTAAAGTAACTATATCATGGAAGAGTCATTTTAGCCACAGTTGTACATGTCTGACAAGTAACTTGATCTGAGACTGTGTTGAAACTAAAGTAACTATATCATGGAAGAGTCATGTTAGCTACAGTTTTACATGTCTGGTAAGTGTCTTGATCTGTGACTGTGTTGAAACTAAGGTAACTATATCATTGATAGTCATTTTAGCCACAGTTGTACATGTCTGGCAAGTGACTTGATCTGTGAATGTGTTGAAACTAAAGTAACTATATCATGGAAGAGTCATTTTAGCCACAGTTGTACATGTCTGGTCAGTGACTTGATCTAAGACTGTGTTGAAACTAAAGTAACTATATCATGGTAGAGTCATTTTAGCCACAGTTGTAGATGTCTGGCAAGTAACTTGATCTGAGGTTGTGTTGAAACTAAAGTAACTATATCATGGATACTCATTTTAGCCACTGTTGTACATGTCTGGCAAGTGACTTGATCTGTGAATGTGTTGAAACTAAAGTAACTATATCATGGAAGAGTCATTTTAGCAAAAGTTGTACATGTCTGGCAAGTGACTTGATCTGAGACTGTGTTGAAACTAAAGTAACTATATCATGGAAGAGTCATTTTAGCCACAGTTGTACATGTCTGGCAAGTGACTAGATCTGAGATTGTGTTGAAACTAAAGTAACTATATCACGGAAGAGTCATTTTAGCTACAGTTTTACATGTCTGGTAAGTGTCTTGATTTGTTACTGTGTTGAAACTAAGGTAACTATATCATGGATAGTCATTTTAGCCACAGTTGTACATGTCTGGCAAGTGACTTGATCTGTGAACGTGTTGAAACTAAAGTAACTATATCATGGAAGAGTCATTTTAGCCACAGTTGTACATGTCTGGTCAGTGACTTGATCTAAGACTGTGTTGAAACTAAAGTAACTATGTCATGGATAGTCAATTTAGCCACAGTTGTACATGTCTGGCAAGTGACTTGATCTGTGAATGTGTTGAAACTAAAGTAACTATATCATGGAAGAGTCATTTTATCCACAGTTGTACATGTCTGGTCAGTGACTTGATCTAAGACTGTGTTCAAACTAAAGTAACTGTATCATGGAAGAGTCATTTTAGCCCCAGTTGTAGATGTCTGGCAAGTGACTTGATCTGAGATTGTGTTGAAACTAAAGTAACTATATCATTGAAGAGTCATTCTAGCCACAGTTGCACATGTCTGGCAAGTGACTTGATCTGAGATTGTGTTGAAACTAAAGTAACTATATCATGGAAGAGTCATTCTAGCCACAGTTGTACATGTATGGTAAGTGACTTGATCTGAGATTGTGTTGAAACTAAAGTAACTATATCATGGAAGAGTCATTTTAGCTACAGTTGTACATGTCTGGCAAGTGACTTGTTCTGAGACTGTGTTGAAACTAAAGTAACTATATCATGGAAGAGTCATTTTAGCCACAGTTGTAGATGTCTGGCAAGTGACTTTATCTGAGACTGTGTTGAAACTAAAGTAACTATATCATGGAAGAGTTATTTTAGCCACGGTTGTACATGTCTGGCAAGTGACTTGATCTAAGACTGGGTTCAAACTAAAGTAACTATATCAGGGAAGAGTCATTTTAGCCACAGTTGTACATGTCTGGCAAGTGACTTGATCTGTGAATGTGTTGAAACTAAAGTAACTATATCATGGAAGAGTCATTTTAGCCACAGTTGTACATGTCTGGTCAGTGACTTGATCTAAGACTGTGTTGAAACTAAAGTAACTATATCATGGTAGAGTCATTTTAGCGACAGTTGTAGATGTCTGGCAAGTAACTTGATCTGAGGTTGTGTTGAAACTAAAGTAACTATATCATGGATAGTCATTTTAGCCACTGTTGTACATGTCTGGCAAGTGACTTGATCTGTGAATGTGTTGAAACTAAAGTAACTATATCATGGAAGAGTCATTTTAGCAACAGTGGTACATGTCTGGCAAGTGACTTGATCTGAGACTGTGTTGAAACTAAAGTAACTATATCATGGAAGAGTCATTTTAGTCACAGTTGTACATGTCTGGCAAGTGACTTGATCTGAGACTGTGTTGAAACTAAAGTAACTATATCATGAAAGAATCATTTTAGCCACAGTTGTACATCCCTGGTAAGTGACTTGATTTGTGACTGTGTTGAGACTAAAGTAACTATATCATGGAAAAGTCATTTTAGCCACAGTTGTACATGTCTGGCAAGTGACTTGATCTGAGACCGTCTTGAATCTGAAATAACTATATCATGGAAGAGTCATTTTAGCCACAGTTGTACATGTGTGGCAAGTGACTTGATCTGAGACTGTGTTGAAACTAAAGTAACTATATCATGGAAGAGCGATTTTAGCCACAGTTGTACATGTCTGGCAAGTGACTTGATCTGTGACTGTGTTGAAACTAAAGTAACTTTATCATGGAAGAGTTATTTTAGCCACAGTTGTACATGTCGGGCAAGTGACTTGATCTAAGACTGTGTTCAAACAAAAGTAACTATATCATGGAAGAGTCATTTTAGCCACTGTTGTACATGTCTGACAAGTGACTTGATCTGAGACTGTGTTGAAACTAAAGTAACTATATCATGGAAGAGTCATGTTAGCTTCAGTTTTACATGTCTGGTAACTGTCTTGATCTGTGACTGTGTTGAAACTAAAGTAACTATATCATGGAAGAGTCATTCTAGCCACAGTCGTACATGTATGGTAAGTGACTTGATCTGAGATTGTGTTGAAACTAAAGTAACTATATCATGGAAGAATCAATTTAGTCACAGTTGTACATGTCTGGCAAGTGACTTGATCTGAGACTGTGTTGAAACGAAAGTAACTATATCATGGAAGAGTTATTTTAGCCACAGTTGTACATGTCTGGCAAGTGACTTTATCTGAGACTGTGTTGAAACTAAAGTAACTATATCATCGAAGAGTTATTTTAGCCACAGTTGTACATGTCTGGCAAGTGACTTTATCTGAGACTGTGTTGAAACTAAAGTAACTATATCATGGAAGAGTTATTTTAGCCACAGTTGTACATGTCTGGCAAATGACTTTATCTGAGACTGTGTTGAAACTAAAGTAACTATATCATGGAAGAGTTATTTTAGCCACAGTTGTACATGTCTGGCAAGTGACTTTATCTGAGACTGTGTTGAAACGAAAGTAACTATATCATGGAAGAGTCATTTTAGCCACAGTTGTACATGTCTGGCAAGTGACTTTATCTGAGACTGTGTTGAAACTAAAGTAACTATATCATGGAAGAGTTATTTTAGCCACAGTTGTACATGTCTGGCAAGTGAGTTGATCTAAGACTGTGTTCAAACTAAAGTAACTATATCATGGAAGAGTCATGCTAGCCACAGTTGTACATGTATGGTAAGTGACTTGATCTGAGATTGTGTTGAAACTAAAGTAACTATATCATGGAAGAGTCATTTTAGCTACAGTTTTACATGTCTGGTAAGTGTCTTGATTTGTGACTGTGTTGAAACTAAGGTAACTATATCATGGATAGTCATTTTAGCCACAGTTGTACATGTCTGGCAAGTGACTTGATCTGTGAATGTGTTGAAACTAAAGTAACTATATCATGGAAGAGTCATTTTATCCACAGTTGTACATGTCTGGTCAGTGACTTGATCTAAGACTGTGTTCAAACTAAAGTAACTGTATCATGGAAGAGTCATTTTAGCCCCAGTTGTAGATGTCTGGCAAGTGACTTGATCTGAGATTGTGTTGAAACTAAAGTAACTATATCATTGAAGAGTCATTCTAGCCACAGTTGCACATGTCTCGCAAGTGACTTGATCTGAGATTGTGTTGAAACTAAAGTAACTATATCATGGAAGAGTCATTCTAGCCACAGTTGTACATGTATGGTAAGTGACTTGATCTGAGATTGTGTTGAAACTAAAGTAACTATATCATGGAAGAGTCATTTTAGCTACAGTTGTACATGTCTGGCAAGTGACTTTATCTGAGACTGTGTTGAAACTAAAGTAACTATATCATGGAAGAGTTATTTTAGCCACGGTTGTACATGTCTGGCAAGTGACTTGATCTAAGACTGTGTTCAAACTAAAGTAACTATATCATGGAAGAGTCATTTTAGCCACAGTTGTACATGTCTGACAAGTAACTTGATCTGAGACTGTGTTGAAACTAAAGTAACTATATCATGGAAGAGTCATGTTAGCTACAGTTTTACATGTCTGGTAAGTGTCTTGATCTGTGACTGTGTTGAAACTAAGGTAACTATATCATTGATAGTCATTTTAGCCACAGTTGTACATGTCTGGCAAGTGACTTGATCTGTGAATGTGTTGAAACTAAAGTAACTATATCATGGAAGAGTCATTTTAGCCACAGTTGTACATGTCTGGTCAGTGACTTGATCTAAGACTGTGTTGAAACTAAAGTAACTATATCATGGTAGAGTCATTTTAGCCACAGTTGTAGATGTCTGGCAAGTAACTTGATCTGAGGTTGTGTTGAAACTAAAGTAACTATATCATGGATACTCATTTTAGCCACTGTTGTACATGTCTGGCAAGTGACTTGATCTGTGAATGTGTTGAAACTAAAGTAACTATATCATGGAAGAGTCATTTTAGCAAAAGTTGTACATGTCTGGCAAGTGACTTGATCTGAGACTGTGTTGAAACTAAAGTAACTATATCATGGAAGAGTCATTTTAGCCACAGTTGTACATGTCTGGCAAGTGACTAGATCTGAGATTGTGTTGAAACTAAAGTAACTATATCACGGAAGAGTCATTTTA
This sequence comes from Eledone cirrhosa, assembly GCA_964016885.1. Classification (NCBI taxonomy): domain Eukaryota; kingdom Metazoa; phylum Mollusca; class Cephalopoda; order Octopoda; family Eledonidae; genus Eledone; species Eledone cirrhosa. The sequence goes on along the minus strand of OZ024754.1, from coordinate 19,832,927 downwards.
GCTACAGTTTTACATGTCTGGTAAGTGTCTTGATTTGTTACTGTGTTGAAACTAAGGTAACTATATCATGGATAGTCATTTTAGCCACAGTTGTACATGTCTGGCAAGTGACTTGATCTGTGAACGTGTTGAAACTAAAGTAACTATATCATGGAAGAGTCATTTTAGCCACAGTTGTACATGTCTGGTCAGTGACTTGATCTAAGACTGTGTTGAAACTAAAGTAACTATGTCATGGATAGTCAATTTAGCCACAGTTGTACATGTCTGGCAAGTGACTTGATCTGTGAATGTGTTGAAACTAAAGTAACTATATCATGGAAGAGTCATTTTATCCACAGTTGTACATGTCTGGTCAGTGACTTGATCTAAGACTGTGTTCAAACTAAAGTAACTGTATCATGGAAGAGTCATTTTAGCCCCAGTTGTAGATGTCTGGCAAGTGACTTGATCTGAGATTGTGTTGAAACTAAAGTAACTATATCATTGAAGAGTCATTCTAGCCACAGTTGCACATGTCTGGCAAGTGACTTGATCTGAGATTGTGTTGAAACTAAAGTAACTATATCATGGAAGAGTCATTCTAGCCACAGTTGTACATGTATGGTAAGTGACTTGATCTGAGATTGTGTTGAAACTAAAGTAACTATATCATGGAAGAGTCATTTTAGCTACAGTTGTACATGTCTGGCAAGTGACTTGTTCTGAGACTGTGTTGAAACTAAAGTAACTATATCATGGAAGAGTCATTTTAGCCACAGTTGTAGATGTCTGGCAAGTGACTTTATCTGAGACTGTGTTGAAACTAAAGTAACTATATCATGGAAGAGTTATTTTAGCCACGGTTGTACATGTCTGGCAAGTGACTTGATCTAAGACTGGGTTCAAACTAAAGTAACTATATCAGGGAAGAGTCATTTTAGCCACAGTTGTACATGTCTGGCAAGTGACTTGATCTGTGAATGTGTTGAAACTAAAGTAACTATATCATGGAAGAGTCATTTTAGCCACAGTTGTACATGTCTGGTCAGTGACTTGATCTAAGACTGTGTTGAAACTAAAGTAACTATATCATGGTAGAGTCATTTTAGCGACAGTTGTAGATGTCTGGCAAGTAACTTGATCTGAGGTTGTGTTGAAACTAAAGTAACTATATCATGGATAGTCATTTTAGCCACTGTTGTACATGTCTGGCAAGTGACTTGATCTGTGAATGTGTTGAAACTAAAGTAACTATATCATGGAAGAGTCATTTTAGCAACAGTGGTACATGTCTGGCAAGTGACTTGATCTGAGACTGTGTTGAAACTAAAGTAACTATATCATGGAAGAGTCATTTTAGTCACAGTTGTACATGTCTGGCAAGTGACTTGATCTGAGACTGTGTTGAAACTAAAGTAACTATATCATGAAAGAATCATTTTAGCCACAGTTGTACATCCCTGGTAAGTGACTTGATTTGTGACTGTGTTGAGACTAAAGTAACTATATCATGGAAAAGTCATTTTAGCCACAGTTGTACATGTCTGGCAAGTGACTTGATCTGAGACCGTCTTGAATCTGAAATAACTATATCATGGAAGAGTCATTTTAGCCACAGTTGTACATGTGTGGCAAGTGACTTGATCTGAGACTGTGTTGAAACTAAAGTAACTATATCATGGAAGAGCGATTTTAGCCACAGTTGTACATGTCTGGCAAGTGACTTGATCTGTGACTGTGTTGAAACTAAAGTAACTTTATCATGGAAGAGTTATTTTAGCCACAGTTGTACATGTCGGGCAAGTGACTTGATCTAAGACTGTGTTCAAACAAAAGTAACTATATCATGGAAGAGTCATTTTAGCCACTGTTGTACATGTCTGACAAGTGACTTGATCTGAGACTGTGTTGAAACTAAAGTAACTATATCATGGAAGAGTCATGTTAGCTTCAGTTTTACATGTCTGGTAACTGTCTTGATCTGTGACTGTGTTGAAACTAAAGTAACTATATCATGGAAGAGTCATTCTAGCCACAGTCGTACATGTATGGTAAGTGACTTGATCTGAGATTGTGTTGAAACTAAAGTAACTATATCATGGAAGAATCAATTTAGTCACAGTTGTACATGTCTGGCAAGTGACTTGATCTGAGACTGTGTTGAAACGAAAGTAACTATATCATGGAAGAGTTATTTTAGCCACAGTTGTACATGTCTGGCAAGTGACTTTATCTGAGACTGTGTTGAAACTAAAGTAACTATATCATCGAAGAGTTATTTTAGCCACAGTTGTACATGTCTGGCAAGTGACTTTATCTGAGACTGTGTTGAAACTAAAGTAACTATATCATGGAAGAGTTATTTTAGCCACAGTTGTACATGTCTGGCAAATGACTTTATCTGAGACTGTGTTGAAACTAAAGTAACTATATCATGGAAGAGTTATTTTAGCCACAGTTGTACATGTCTGGCAAGTGACTTTATCTGAGACTGTGTTGAAACGAAAGTAACTATATCATGGAAGAGTCATTTTAGCCACAGTTGTACATGTCTGGCAAGTGACTTTATCTGAGACTGTGTTGAAACTAAAGTAACTATATCATGGAAGAGTTATTTTAGCCACAGTTGTACATGTCTGGCAAGTGAGTTGATCTAAGACTGTGTTCAAACTAAAGTAAATATATCATGGAAGAGTCATTTTAGCCACAGTTGTACATGACTGACAAGTGACTTGATCTGAGACTGTGTTGAAACTAAAGTACTATATCATGGAAGATTCATTTTAGCTACAGTTGTACATGTCTGGCAAGTGACTTGATCTGAGACTGTGTTGAAACTAAAGTAACTATATCATGGAAGAGTCATTTTAGCCACAGTTGTACATGTCTGGCAAGTCACTTGATCTGTGACTGTGGTGAAACTAAAGTAACTATATCATGGAAGAGTCATTTTAGCCACAGTTGTACATGTATGGCAAGTGACTTGATCTGTGACTGTGGTGAAACTAAAGTAACTATATCATGGAAGAGTCATTTTAACCACAGTGGTACATGTCTGGCAAGTGACTTGATCTGTGAATGTGTTGAAACTAAAGTAACTATATCATGGAAGAGTCATATTAGCCACAGTTGTACATGTCTGGTCAGTGACTTGATCTAAGACTGTGTTGAAACTAAAGTAACTATATCATGGTAGAGTCATTTTAGCCACAGTTGTAGATGTCTGGCAAGTAACTTGATCTGAGGTTGTGTTGAAACTAAAGTAACTATATCATGGATAGTCATTTTAGCCACTGTTGTACATGTCTGGCAAGTCACTTGATCTGTGAATGTGTTGAAACTAAAGTAACTATATCATGGAAGAGTCATTTTAGCAAAAGTTGTACATGTCTGGCAAGTGACTTGATCTGAGACTGTGTTGGAACTAAAGTAACTATATCATGGAAGAGTCATTTTAGCCACAGTTGTACATGTCTGGCAAGTGACTAGATCTGAGATTGTGTTGAAACTAAAGTAACTATATCACGGAAGAGTCATTTTAGCTACAGTTTTACATGTCTGGTAAGTGTCTTGATTTGTTACTGTGTTGAAACTAAGGTAACTATATCATGGATAATCAGTTTAGCCACAGTTGTACATGTCTGGCAAGTGACTTGATCTGTGAACGTGTTGAAACTAAAGTAACTATATCATGGAAGAGTCATTCTAGCCACAGTTGTACATGTATGGTAAGTGACTTGATCTGAGATTGTGTTGAAACTAAAGTAACTATATCATGGAAGAGTCATTTCAGCCACAGTTGTACATGTCTGGCAAGTGACTTGATCTGAGACTGTGTTGAAACTAAAGTAACTATATCATGGAAGAGTCATTTTAGCCACAGTTGTAGATGTCTGGCAAGTGACTTTATCTGAGACTGTGTTGAAACTAAAGTAACTATATCATGGAAGAGTTATTTTAGCCACAGATGTACATGTCTGGCAAGTGACTTGATCTAAGACTGTGTTCAAGCTAAAGTAACTATATCATGGAAGAGTCATGTTAGCTACAGTTTTACATGTCTGGTAAGTGTCATGATCTGTGACTGTGTTGAAACTAAAGTAACTATATCATGGATAGTCATTTTAGCCACAGTTGTACATGTCTGGCAAGTGACCTGATCTGTGAATGTGTTGAAACTAAAGTAACTATATCATGGAAGAGTCATTTTAGCCACAGTTGCACATGTCTGGCAAGTGACTTGATCTAAGACAGTGTTCAAACTAAAGTAACTATATCATGGAAGAGTCATTTTAGCCACAGTCGTACATGTCTGACAAGTGACTTGATCTGAGACTGTGTTGAAACTAAAGTAAATATATCATGGAAGAGTCATGTTAGCTACAGTTTTACATGTCTGGTAAGTGTCTTGATCTGTGACTGTGTTGAAACTAAGGTAACTATATCATGGAAGAGTCATTCTAGCCACAGTTGTACATGTATGGTAAGTGACTTGATCTGAGATTGTGTTGAAACTAAAGTAACTATATCATTGAAGAGTCATTCTAGCCACAGTTGCACATGTCTCGCAAGTGACTTGATCTGAGATTGTGTTGAAACTAAAGTAACTATATCATGGAAGAGTCATTCTAGCCACAGTTGTACATGTATGGTAAGTGACTTTATCTGAGATTGTGTTGAAACTAAAGTAACTATATCATGGAAGAGTCATTTTAGCTACAGTTGTACATGTCTGGCAAGTGACTTGATCTGAGAGTGTGTTGAAACTAAAGTAACTATATCATGGAAGAGTCATTTTAGCCACAGTTGTAGATGTCTGGCAAGTGACTTTATCTGAGACTGTGTTCAAACTAAAGTAACTATATCATGGAAGAGTCATTTTAGCCACAGTTGTACATGTCTGACAAGTAACTTGATCTGAGACTGTGTTGAAACTAAAGTAACTATATCATGGAAGAGTCATGTTAGCTACAGTTTTACATGTCTGGTAAGTGTCTTGATATGTGACTGTGTTGAAACTAAGGTAACTATATCATTGATAGTCATTTTAGCCACAGTTGTACATGTCTGGCAAGTGACTTGATCTGTGAATGTGTTGAAACTAAAGTAACTATATCATGGAAGAGTCATTTTAGCCACAGTTGTACATGTCTGGTCAGTGACTTGATCTAAGACTGTGTTGAAACTAAAGTAACTATATCATGGTAGAGTCATTGTAGCCACAGTTGTAGATGTCTGGCAAGTAACTTGATCTGAGGTTGTGTTGAAACTAAAGTAACTATATCATGGATAGTCATTTTAGCCACTGTTGTACATGTCTGGCAAGTGACTTGATCTGTGAATGTGTTGAAACTAAAGTAACTATATCATGGAAGAGTCATTTTAGCAACAGTTGTACATGTCTGGCAAGTGACTTGATCTGAGACTGTGTTGAAACTAAAGTAACTATATCATGGAAGAGTCATTTTAGTCACAGTTGTACATGTCTGGCAAGTGACTTGATCTGAGACTGTGTTGAAACTAAAGTAACTATATCACGAAAGAATCATTTTAGCCACAGTTGTACATCCCTGGTAAGTGACTTGATTTGTGACTGTGTTGAAACTAAAGTAACTATATCATGGAAAAGTCATTTTAGCCACAGTTGTACATGTCTGGCAAGTGACTTGATCTGAGACCGTCTTGAATCTGAAATAACTATATCATGGAAGAGTCATTTTAGCAACAGTTGTACATGTCTGGCAAGTGACTTGATCTGAAACTGTGTTGAAACTAAAGTAACTATATCATGGAAGAGTCATTTTAGTCACAGTTGTACATGTCTGGCAAGTGACTTGATCTGAGACTGTGTTGAAACTAAAGTAACTATATCATGAAAGAATCATTTTAGCCACAGTTGTACATCCCTGGTAAGTGACTTGATTTGTGACTGTGTTCAAACTAAAGTAACTATATTATGGAAGAGTCATTTTAGCCACTGTTGTACATGTCTGACAAGTGACTTGATCTGAGACTGTGTTGAAACTAAAGTAACTATATCATGGGAGAGTCATGTTAGCTACAGTTTTACATGTCTGGTAACTGTCTTGATCTGTGACTGTGTTGAAACTAAAGTAACTATATCATGGAAGAGTCATTCTAGCCACAGTCGTACATGTATGGTAAGTGACTTGATCTGAGATTGTGTTGAAACTAAGGTAACTATATCATGGAAGAATCAATTTAGTCACAGTTGTACATGTCTGGCAAGTGACTTGATCTGAGACTGTGTTGAAACGAAAGTAACTATATCATGGAAGAGTTATTTTAGCCACAGTTGTACATGTCTGGCAAGTGACTTTATCTAAGACTGTGTTGAAACTAAAGTAACTATATCATCGAAGAGTTATTTTAGCCACAGTTGTACATGTCTGTCAAGTGACTTTATCTGAGACTGTGTTGAAACTAAAGTAACTATATCATGGAAGAGTTATTTTAGCCCCAGTTGTACATGTCTGGCAAGTGAGTTGCTCTAAGACTGTGTTCAAACTAAAGTAACTATATCATGGAAGAGTCATTTTAGCCACAGTTGTACATGTCTGTTAAGTGACTTGATCTAAGACTGTGTTCAAACTAAAGTAACTATATCATGGAAGAGTCATGCTAGCCACAGTTGTACATGTATGGTAAGTGACTTGATCTGAGATTGTGTTGAAACTAAAGTAACTATATCATGGAAGAGTCATTTTAGCTACAGTTTTACATGTCTGGTAAGTGTCTTGATTTGTGACTGTGTTGAAACTAAGGTAACTATATCATGGATAGTCATTTTAGCCACAGTTGTACATGTCTGGCAAGTGACTTGATCTGTGAATGTGTTGAAACTAAAGTAACTATATCATGGAAGAGTCATTTTATCCACAGTTGTACATGTCTGGTCAGTGACTTGATCTAAGACTGTGTTCAAACTAAAGTAACTGTATCATGGAAGAGTCATTTTAGCCCCAGTTGTAGATGTCTGGCAAGTGACTTGATCTGAGATTGTGTTGAAACTAAAGTAACTATATCATTGAAGAGTCATTCTAGCCACAGTTGCACATGTCTCGCAAGTGACTTGATCTGAGATTGTGTTGAAACTAAAGTAACTATATCATGGAAGAGTCATTCTAGCCACAGTTGTACATGTATGGTAAGTGACTTGATCTGAGATTGTGTTGAAACTAAAGTAACTATATCATGGAAGAGTCATTTTAGCTACAGTTGTACATGTCTGGCAAGTGACTTGATCTGAGACTGTGTTGAAACTAAAGTAACTATATCATGGAAGAGTCATTTTAGCCACAGTTGTAGATGTCTGGCAAGTGACTTTATCTGAGACTGTGTTGAAACTAAAGTAACTATATCATGGAAGAGTTATTTTAGCCACGGTTGTACATGTCTGGCAAGTGACTTGATCTAAGACTGTGTTCAAACTAAAGTAACTATATCATGGAAGAGTCATTTTAGCCACAGTTGTACATGTCTGACAAGTAACTTGATCTGAGACTGTGTTGAAACTAAAGTAACTATATCATGGAAGAGTCATGTTAGCTACAGTTTTACATGTCTGGTAAGTGTCTTGATCTGTGACTGTGTTGAAACTAAGGTAACTATATCATTGATAGTCATTTTAGCCACAGTTGTACATGTCTGGCAAGTGACTTGATCTGTGAATGTGTTGAAACTAAAGTAACTATATCATGGAAGAGTCATTTTAGCCACAGTTGTAGATGTCTGGCAAGTAACTTGATCTGAGGTTGTGTTGAAACTAAAGTAACTATATCATGGATAGTCATTTTAGCCACTGTTGTACATGTCTGGCAAGTGACTTGATCTGTGAATGTGTTGAAACTAAAGTAACTATATCATGGAAGAGTCATTTTAGCAAAAGTTGTACATGTCTGGCAAGTGACTTGATCTGAGACTGTGTTGAAACTAAAGTAACTATATCATGGAAGAGTCATTTTAGCCACAGTTGTACATGTCTGGCAAGTGACTAGATCTGAGATTGTGTTGAAACTAAAGTAACTATATCACGGAAGAGTCATTTTAGCTACAGTTTTACATGTCTGGTAAGTGTCTTGATTTGTTACTGTGTTGAAACTAAGGTAACTATATCATGGATAGTCATTTTAGCCACAGTTGTACATGTCTGGCAAGTGACTTGATCTGTGAACGTGTTGAAACTAAAGTAACTATATCATGGAAGAGTCATTTTAGCCACAGTTGTACATGTCTGGTCAGTGACTTGATCTAAGACTGTGTTGAAACTAAAGTAACTATGTCATGCATAGTCAATTTAGCCACAGTTGTACATGTCTGGCAAGTGACTTGATCTGTGAATGTGTTGAAACTAAAGTAACTATATCATGGAAGAGTCATTTTATCCACAGTTGTACATGTCTGGTCAGTGACTTGATCTAAGACTGTGTTCAAACTAAAGTAACTGTATCATGGAAGAGTCATTTTAGCCCCAGTTGTAGATGTCTGGCAAGTGACTTGATCTGAGATTGTGTTGAAACTAAAGTAACTATATCATTGAAGAGTCATTCTAGCCACAGTTGCACATGTCTGGCAAGTGACTTGATCTGAGATTGTGTTGAAACTAAAGTAACTATATCATGGAAGAGTCATTCTAGCCACAGTTGTACATGTATGGTAAGTGACTTGATCTGAGATTGTGTTGAAACTAAAGTAACTATATCATGGAAGAGTCATTTTAGCTACAGTTGTACATGTCTGGCAAGTGACTTGTTCTGAGACTGTGTTGAAACTAAAGTAACTATATCATGGAAGAGTCATTTTAGCCACAGTTGTAGATGTCTGGCAAGTGACTTTATCTGAGACTGTGTTGAAACTAAAGTAACTATATCATGGAAGAGTTATTTTAGCCACGGTTGTACATGTATGGCAAGTGACTTGATCTAAGACTGTGTTCAAACTAAAGTAACTATATCATGGAAGAGTCATTTTAGCCACAGTTGTACATGTCTGGCAAGTGACTTGATCTGTGAATGTGTTGAAACTAAAGTAACTATATCATGGAAGAGTCATTTTAGCCACAGTTGTACATGTCTGGTCAGTGACTTGATCTAAGACTGTGTTGAAACTAAAGTAACTATATCATGGTAGAGTCATTTTAGCGACAGCTGTAGATGTCTGGCAAGTAACTTGATCTGAGGTTGTGTTGAAACTAAAGTAACTATATCATGGATAGTCATTTTAGCCACTGTTGTACATGTCTGGCAAGTGACTTGATCTGTGAATGTGTTGAAACTAAAGTAACTATATCATGGAAGAGTCATTTTAGCAACAGTGGTACATGTCTGGCAAGTGACTTGATCTGAGACTGTGTTGAAACTAAAGTAACTATATCATGGAAGAGTCATTTTAGTCACAGTTGTACATGTCTGGCAAGTGACTTGATCTGAGACTGTGTTGAAACTAAAGTAACTATATCATGAAAGAATCATTTTAGCCACAGGTGTACATCCCTGGTAAGTGACTTGATTTGTGACTGTGTTGAGACTAAAGTAACTATATCATGGAAAAGTCATTTTAGCCACAGTTGTACATGTCTGGCAAGTGACCTGATCTGAGACCGTCTTGAATCTGAAATAACTATATCATGGAAGAGTCATTTTAGCCACAGTTGTACATGTGTGGCAAGTGACTTGATCTGAGACTGTGTTGAAACTAAAGTAACTATATCATGGAAGAGCGATTTTAGCCACAGTTGTACATGTCTGGCAAGTGACTTGATCTGTGACTGTGTTGAAACTAAAGTAACTTTATCATGGAAGAGTTATTTTAGCCACAGTTGTACATGTCGGGCAAGTGACTTGATCTAAGACTGTGTTCAAACAAAAGTAACTATATCATGGAAGAGTCATTTTAGCCACTGTTGTACATGTCTGACAAGTGACTTGATCTGAGACTGTGTTGAAACTAAAGTAACTATATCATGGAAGAGTCATGTTAGCTACAGTTTTACATGTCTGGTAACTGTCTTGATCTGTGACTGTGTTGAAACTAAAGTAACTATATCATGGAAGAGTCATTCTAGCCACAGTCGTACATGTATGGTAAGTGACTTGATCTGAGATTGTGTTGAAACTAAAGTAACTATATCATGGAAGAATCAATTTAGTCACAGTTGTACATGTCTGGCAAGTGACTTGATCTGAGACTGTGTTGAAACGAAAGTAACTATATCATGGAAGAGTTATTTTAGCCACAGTTGTACATGTCTGGCAAGTGACTTTATCTGAGACTGTGTTGAAACTAAAGTAACTATATCATCGAAGAGTTATTTTAGCCACAGTTGTACATGTCTGGCAAGTGACTTTATCTGAGACTGTGTTGAAACTAAAGTAACTATATCATGGAAGAGTTATTTTAGCCACAGTTGTACATGTCTGGCAAGTGACTTTATCTGAGACTGTGTTGAAACGAAAGTAACTATATCATGGAAGAGTCATTTTAGCCACAGTTGTACATGTCTGGCAAGTGACTTTATCTGAGACTGTGTTGAAACTAAAGTAACTATATCATGGAAGAGTTATTTTAGCCACAGTTGTACATGTCTGGCAAGTGAGTTGATCTAAGACATCTGTTCAAACTAAAGTAAATATATCATGGAAGAGTCATTTTAGCCACAGGTGTACATGACTGACAAGTGACTTGATCTGAGACTGTGTTGAAACTAAAGTAATATATCATGGAAGATTCATTTTAGCTACAGTTGTACATGTCTGGCAAGTGACTTGATCTGAGACTGTGTTGAAACTAAAGTAACTATATCATGGAAGAGTCATTTTAGCCACAGTTGTACATGTCTGGCAAGTCACTTGATCTGTGACTGTGGTGAAACTAAAGTAACTATATCATGGAAGAGTCATTTTAGCCACAGTTGTACATGTATGGCAAGTGACTTGATCTGTGACTGTGGTGAAACTAAAGTAACTATATCATGGAAGAGTCATTTTAACCACAGTGGTACATGTCTGGCAAGTCACTTGCTCTGAGACTGTGTTGAAACTAAAGTAACTGTATCATGGAAGAGTCATTTTAGCCACAGTTGTACATGTCTGGCAAGTGACTTGATCTTTGAATGTGTTGAAACTAAAGTAACTATATCATGGAAGAGTCATTTTAGCTACAGTTGTACATGTCTGGCAAGTGACTTGATCTGTGACTGTGGTGAAACTAAAGTAATTATATCATGGAAGAGTCATTTTAGCCTCTTTTGTACATGTCTGGTAAGTGACTTGATCTAAGACTGTGTTCAAACTAAAGTAACTATATCATGGAAGAGTCATGTTAGCCACAGTTGTACATGTCTGTCAAGTGACTTGATCTGAGACTGTGTCCGGACTAAAGTAACTATATCATGGAAGAGTCATTTTAGCCACAGTTGTACATGTCTGGCAAGTGACTTGATCTGAGACTGTGTTGAAACTAAAGTAACTATATCATGGAAGAGTCATTTTAGCCACAGTTGCACATGACTGACAAGTGACTTGATCTTAGATTGTGTTGAAACTAAAGTAACTATATCATGGAAGAGTCATATTAGCCACAGTTGAACATGTCTGGCAAGTGACTTGATCTGTGACTGTGTTGAAACTAAAGTAACTATATCATGGAAGAGTCATTTTAGTTACAGTTGTACATCCCTGGCAAGTGACTTGATCTGAGATTGTGTTGAAACTAAAGTAACTATATCATTGAAGAGTCATTTTTGCTCCACTTGTACATGTCTGGCAAGTGACTTGATCTGTGACTGTGTTGAAACTAAAGTAACTATATCATGGAAGAGTCATTTTAGCCACAGTTGTAGATGTCTGACGATGACTTGATCTGAGGTTGTGTTGAAACTAAAGTAACTATATCATGGAAGAGTCATTTTAGCCACAGTTGTACATGTGTGGAAAGTCACTTGATCTGAGACTGTGTTGAAACTAAAGTAACTATATCATGGAAGAGTCATGTTAGCTACAGTTTTACATGTCTGGTAAGTGTCTTGATCTGTGACTGTGTTGAAACTAAAGTAACTATATCATGGATAGTCATTTTAGCCACAGTTGTACATGTCTGGCAAGTGACTTGATCTGTGAATGTGTTGAAACTAAACTAACTATATCATGGAACAGTCATTTTAGCCACAGTTGTACATGTCTGGCAAGTGACTTTATCTGAGACTGTGTTGAGACTAAAGTAACTATATCATGGAAGAGTTATTTTAGCAACAGTTTTACATGTCTGGCAAGTGACTTGATCTGAGACTGTGTTGAAACTAAAGTAACTATATCATGGAAGAGTTACTTTAGCAGCAGTTGTACATGTCTGGCAAGTGACTTGATCTGAGACTGTGTTGAAACTAAAGTAACTATATCATGGAAGAGTCATTTTAGCAACAGTTGTACATGTCTGGCAAGTGACCTGATCTGAGACTGTGTTGAAACTAAAGTAACTATATCATGGAAGAGTTATTTTAGCAACAGTTGTACATGTCTGGCAAGTGACTTGATCTGAGACTGTGTTGAAACTAAAGTAACTATATCATGGAAGAGTCATTTTAGCCACAGTTGTACATGTCTGGTAAGTGACTTGATCTGAGACTGTGTTGAAACTAAAGTAACTATATCATGAAAGAGTCATTTTAGCCACAGTTGTACATCCATGGTAAGTGACTTGATTTGTGACTGTGTTGAAACTAAAGTAACTATATCATGGAAGAGTCATTTTAGCCACAGTTGTACATGTCTGGCAAGTGACTTGATCTGTGACTGTGTTGAAACTAAAGTAACTTTATCATGGAAGAGTTATTTTAGCCACAGTTGTACATGTCGGGCAAGTGACTTGATCTAAGACTGTGTTCAAACTAAAGTAACTATATCATGGAAGAGTCATTTTAGCAACAGTTGTACATGTCTGGCAAGTGACTTGATCTGAGACTGTGTTGAAACTAAAGTAACTATATCATGGAAGAGTCATGTTAGCTACAGTTTTACATGTCTGGTAAGTGTCTTGATCTGTGACTGTGTTGAAGCTAAAGTAACTATATCATGGATAGTCATTTTAGCCACAGTTGTACATCCCTGGCAAGTGACTTGATCTGAGATTGTGTTGAAACTAAAGTAACTATATCATTGAAGAGTCATTTTTGCTACACTTGTACATGTCTGGCAAGTGACTTGATCTGTGACTGTGTTGAAACTAAAGTAACTATATCATGGTAGAGTCATTTTAGCCACAGTTGTACATGTCTGGCAAGTGACTTGATCTGAGACTGTGTTGAATCTGAAGTAACTATATCATGCAAGAGTCATTTTAGCAACAGTTGTACATGTCTGGCAAGTGACTTGATCTGAGTCTGTGTTGAAACTAAAGTAACTATATCATGGATAGTCATTTTAGCCACAGTTGTACATGTCTGGCAAATGACTTGATCTGTGAATGTGCTGAAACTAAAGTAACTATATCATGGAAGAGTCATTTTAGCCACAGTTGTACATGTCTGGCAAGTGACTTGATCTGAGATTGTGTTGTAACTAAAGTAACTATATCATGGAAGATTCATTTTAGCCACAGTTGTACATGTCTGGAAAGTCACTTGATCTGAGACTGTGTTGAAACTAAAGTAACTATATCATGGAAGAGTCATGTTAGCTACAGTTTTACATGTCTGGTAAGTGTCTTGATCTGAGACTGTGTTGAAACTAAAGTAACTATATCATGGAAGAGTCATTTTAGCCACAGTTGTACATGTCTGGTAAGTGACTTGATCTGAGACTGTGTTGAAACTAAAGTAACTATATCATGGAAGAGTCATTTTAGCCACAGTTGTACATCCATGGTAAGTGACTTGATTTGTGACTGTGTTGAAACTAAAGTAACTATATCATGGAAGAGTCATTTTACCCACAGTTGTACATGTCTGGCAAGTGACTTGATCTGAGACTGTGTTGAATCTGAAGTAACTATATCATGGAAGAGTCATTTTAGCCACAGTTGTACATGTCTGGCAAGTGATTTGATCTAAGACTGTGTTGAAACTAAAGTAACTATATCATGGAAGAGTCCTTTTAGCAACAGTTGTACATGTCTGGCAAGTGACTTGATCTGAGACTGTGTTGAAACTAAAGTAACTATATCATGGAAGAGTCATGTTAGCTACAGTTTTACATGTCTGGTAAGTGTCTTGATCTGTGACTGTGTTGAAACTAAAGTAACTATATCATGGATAGTCATTTTAGCCACAGTTGTATATGTCTGGCAAGTGACTTGATCTGTGAATGTGTTGAAACTAAAGTAACTATATCATTGATGAGTCATTCTAGCCACAGTTGCACATGTCTGGCAAGTGACTTGATCTGAGATTGTGTTGAAACTAAAGTAACTATATCATTGATGAGTCATTCTAGCCACAGATGCACATGTCTGGCAAGTGACTTGATCTGAGATTGTGTTGAAACTAAAGTAACTATATCATGGAAGAGTCATTTTAGCCACAGTTGTACATGTCTGGCAAGTGATTTGATCTAAGTCTGTGTTGAAACTAAAGTAACTATATCATGGAAGAGTCCTTTTAGCAACAGTTGTACATGTCTGGCAAGTGACTTGATCTGAGACTGTGTTGAAACTAAAGTAACTATATCATGGAAGAATCAATTTAGTCACAGTTGTACATGTCTGGCAAATGACTTGATCTGAGACTGTGTTGAAACTAAAGTAACTATATCATGGAACAGTCATTTTAGCCACAGTTGTACATGTCTGGCAAGTGACTTTATCTGAGACTCTGTTGAAACTAAAGTAACTATATCATGGAAGACTTATTTTAGCCACAGTTGTACATGTCTGGCAAGTGACTTGATCTAAGACTGTGTTCAAACTAAAGTAACTATATCATGGAAGAGTCATTTTAGCCACAGTTGTACATGTCTGACAAGTGACTTGATCTGAGATTGTGTTGAAACTAAAGTAACTATATCATGGAAGAGTCATTTTAGCAACAGTTGTACATGTCTGGCAAGTGACTTGATCTGAGACTGTGTTGAAACTAAAGTAACTATATCATGGAAGAGTCATTTTAGCCACAGTTGTACATGTCTGGCAAGTGACTTGATCTGAGTCTGTGTTGAAACTAAAGTAACTATATCATGGATAGTCATTTTAGCCACAGTTGCACATGTCTGGCAAATGACTTGATCTGTGAATGTGTTGAAACTAAAGTAACTATATCATGGAAGAGTCATTTTAGCCACAGTTGTACATGTCTGGAAAGTCACTTGATCTGAGACTGTGTTGAAACTAAAGTAACTATATCATGGAAGAGTTATTTTAGCCACAGTTGTACATGTCTGGTAAGTGACTTGATCTGAGACTGTGTTGAAACTAAAGTAACTATATCATGGAAGAGTCATTTTAGCCACAGTTGTACATGTCTGGAAAGTCACTTGATCTGAGACTGTGTTGAAACTAAAGTAACTATATCATGGAAGAGTCATGTTAGCTACAGTTTTACATGTCTGGTAAGTGTCTTGATCTGAGGTTGTGTTGAAACTAAAGTAACTATATCATTGAAGAGTCATTTTTGCTACACTTGTACATGTCTGGCAAGTGACTTGATCTGTGACTGTGTTGAAACTAAAGTAACTATATCATGGAAGAGTTATTTTAGCCACAGTTGTACATGTCTGGCAAGTGACTTGATCTAAGACTGTGTTCAAACTAAAGTAACTATATCATGGAAGAGTCATTTTAGCCACAGTTGTACATGTCTGGCAAGTGACTTGATCTGAGACTGTGTTGAAACTAAAGTAACTATATCATGGAAGAGTCATTTTAGCCACAGTTGTACGTCCATGGTAAGTGACTTGATTTGTGACTGTGTTGAAACTAAAGTAACTATATCATGGAAGAGTCATTTTAGCCACAGTGGTACATGTCTGGCAAGTGACTTGATCTGAGACTGTGTTGAATCTGAAGTAACTATATCATGGAAGAGTCATTTTAGCCACAGTTGTACATGCCTGGCAAGTGACTTGATCTGAGACTGTGTTGAAACTAAAGTAACTATATCATGGAAGAGTCATGTTAGCTACAGTTTTACATGTCTGGTAAGTGTCTTGATCTGTGACTGTGTTGAAACTAAAGTAACTATATCATGGATAGTCATTTTAGCCACAGTTGTACTTGTCTGGCAAGTGACTTGATCTGAGACTGTGTTGAATCTGAAGTAACTTTATCATGGAAGAGTCATTTTAGCCACAGTTGTACATGTCTGGCAAGTGAGTTGATATGAGACTGTGTTGAAACTAAAGTAACTATATCATGGAAGAGTCATTTTAGCAACAGTTGTACATGTCTGGCAAGTGACTTGATCTGAGACTGTGTTGAAACTAAAGTAACTATATCATGGAAGAGTCATTTTAGCCACAGTTGTACATGTCTGGCAAGTGATTGATCAAAGACTGTGTTGAAACTAAAGTAACTATATCATGGAAGAGTGATTTTAGCCACAGTTGTACATGTCTGGCAAGTGACTTGATCTGAAACTGTGTTGTAACTAAAGTACTATATAATGGAAGATTCATTTTAGCTACAGTTGTACATGTCTGTCAAGTGACTTGATCTGAGATTGTGTTGAAACTAAAGTAACTATATCATGGAAGAGTCATTTTAGCTACAGATATAGATGTCTGGTAAGTGTCTTGATCTGTGACTGTGTTGAAACTAAAGTAACTATATCATGGAAAAGTCATTTTATCCACAGTTGTACATGTCTGGCAAGTGACTTGATCTGTGACTGTGGTGAAACTAAAGTAACTATATCATGGAAGAGTCATCTTAGCCTCAGTTGTACATGTCTGGTAAGTGACTTGATCTAAGACTGTGTTCAAACTAAAGTAACTATATCATGGAAGAGTCAGGTTAGCCACAGTTGTACATGTCTGGCAAGTGACTTGATCTGAGTCTGTGTCCAAACTAAAGTAACTATATCATGGAAGAGTCATATCAGCCACAGTTGAACATGTCTGGCAAGTGACTTGATCTGAGACTGTGTTGAAACTCAAGTAACCATACCATGGAAGAGTCATGTTAGCCACAGTTGTACATGTCTGGCAAGTGACTTTATCTGAGATTGTTTTGAAACTAAAGTAACTATATCATTGAAGAGTCATTTTTGCTACACTTGTACATGTCTGGCAAGTGACTTGATCTGTGACTGTTTTGAAACTAAAGTAACTATATCATGGTAGAGTCATTTTAGCCACACTTGTACATGTCTGGCAAGTGACTTGATCTGAGACTGTGTTGACTCTGAAGTAACTATATCATGGAAGAGTCATTTTAGCCACAGTTGTACATGTCTGGCAAGTGACTTGATCTGAGATTGTGTTGAAACTAAAGTAACTATATCATGGAAGAGTCATTCTCGCCACAGTTGTACATGTCTGGAAAGTCACTTGATCTGAGACTGTGTTGAAACTAAAGTAACTATATCATGGAAGAGTCATGTTAGCTACAGTTTTACATGTCTGGTAAGTGTCTTGATCTGAGATTGTGTTGAAACTAAAGTAACTATATCATTGAAGAGTCATTTTTGCTACACTTGTACATGTCTGGCAAGTGACTTGATCTGTGACTGTGTTGAAACTAAAGTAACTATATCATGGAAGAGTTATTTTAGCCACAGTTGTACATGTCTGGCAAGTGACTTGATCTAAGACTGTGTTCAAACTAAAGTAACTATATCATGGAAGAGTCATTTTAGCCACAGTTGTACATGTCTGGCAAGTGACTTGATCTGAGACTGTGTTGAAACTAAAGTAACTATATCATGGAAGAGTCATTTTAGCCACAGTTGTACGTCCATGGTAAGTGACTTGATTTGTGACTGTGTTGAAACTAAAGTAACTATATCATGGAAGAGTCATTTTAGCCACAGTTGTACATGTCTGGCAAGTGACTTGATATGAGATTGTGTTGAAACTAAAGTAACTATATCATGGAAGAGTCATTTTAGCAACAGTTGTACATGTCTGGCAAGTGACTTGATCTGAGATTGTGTTGAAACTAAAGTAACTAAATCATGGAAGAGTCATTCTAGCCACAGTTATACATGTATGGTAAGTGACTTGATCTGAGATTGTGTTGAATCTAAAGTAACTATATCATGGAAGAGTCATTTTAGCCACAGTTGTACATGTCTGGCAAGTGACTTGATCTGAGATTGTGTTGAAACTAAAGTAACTAAATCATGGAAGAGTCATTCTAGCCACAGTTGTACATGTATGGTAAGTGACTTGATCTGAGATTGTGTTGAATCTAAAGTAACAATATCATGGAAGAGTCATTTTAGCCACAGTTGTACATGTCTGGCAAGTGACTTGATCTGAGATTGTGTTGAAACTAAAGTAACTATATCATTGATGAGTCATTCTAGCCACAGTTGCACATGTCTGGCAAGTGACTTGATCTTAGATTGTGTTGAAACTAAAGTAACTAATTCATGGAAGAGTCATTCTAGCCACAGTTGTACATGTATGGTAAGTGACTTGATCTGAGATTGTGTTGAGACTAAAGTAATTATATCATGGAAGAGTCATTTTAGCCACAGTTGTAGATGTCTGGCAAGTGACTTGATCTGAGATTGTGTTGAAACTAAAGTAACTATATCATGGAAGAATCAATTTAGCCACAGTTGTACATGTCTAGAAAGTCACTTGATCTGAGACTGTGTTGAAACTAAAGTAACTATATCATGGGAGAGTCATGTTAGCTACAGTTTTACATGTCTGGTAAGTGACTTGATCTGAGGTTGTGTTGAAACTAAAGTAACTATATCATGGAAGAGTCATTTTAGCCACAGTTGTACATGTCTAGAAAGTCACTTGATCTGAGACTGTGTTGAAACTAAAGTAACTATATCATGGAAGAGTCATGTTAGTTACAGTTTTACATGTCTGGTAAGTGACTTGATCTGTGACTGTGTTGAAACTAAAGTAACTATATCATGGATAGTCATTTTAGCCACAGTTGTACATGTCTGGCAAGTGACTTGATCTGAGATTGTGTTGAAACTAAAGTAACTATATCATGGAAGAATCAATTTAGTCACAGTTGTACATGTCTGGCAAGTGACTTGATCTGAGACTGCGTTGAAACTAAAGTAACTATATCATGGAACAGTCATTTTAGCCACAGTTGTACATTTCTGGCAAGTGACTTTATCTGAGACTGTGTTGAAACTAAAGTAACTATATCATGGAAGAGTTATTTTAGCCACAGTTGTACATGTCTGGCAAGTGACTTGATCTAAGACTGTGTTCAAACTAAAGTAACTATATCATGGAAGAGTCATTTTAGCCACAGTTGTACATGTCTGACAAGTGACTTGATCTGAGACTGTGTTGAAACTAAAGTAACTATATCATGGAAGAGTGATTTTAGCCACAGTTGTACATGTCTGGCAAGTGACTTGATCTGAGATTGTGTTGTAACTAAAGTACTATATCATGGAAGATTAATTTTAGCTACAGTTGTACATGTCTGGCAAGTGACTTGATCTGAGACTGTGTTGAAACTAAAGTAACTATATCATGGAAGAGTCATTTTAGCCACAGTTGTACATGTCTGGCAAGTCACTTGATCTGTGACTGTGGTGAAACTAAAGTAAATATATCATGGAAGAGTCATTTTAGCCACATTTGTACATGTATGCAAGTGACCTGACCTGTGACTGTAGTGAAACTAAAGTAACTATATCATGGAAGGGTCATTTTAACCAGAGATGTACATGTCTGGCAAGTGACTTGATCTGAGATTGTGTTGAAACTAAAGTAACTAAATCATGGAAGAGTCATTCTAGCCACAGTTATACATGTATGGTAAGTGACTTGATCTGAGATTGTGTTGAATCTAAAGTAACTATATCATGGAAGAGTCATTTTAGCCACAGTTGTACATGTCTGGCAAGTGACTTGATCTGAGATTGTGTTGAAACTAAAGTAACTAAATCATGGAAGAGTCATTCTAGCCACAGTTGTACATGTATGGTAAGTGACTTGATCTGAGATTGTGTTGAATCTAAAGTAACAATATCATGGAAGAGTCATTTTAGCCACAGTTGTACATGTCTGGCAAGTGACTTGATCTGAGATTGTGTTGAAACTAAAGTAACTATATCATTGATGAGTCATTCTAGCCACAGTTGCACATGTCTGGCAAGTGACTTGATCTTAGATTGTGTTGAAACTAAAGTAACTAATTCATGGAAGAGTCATTCTAGCCACAGTTGTACATGTATGGTAAGTGACTTGATCTGAGATTGTGTTGAGACTAAAGTAATTATATCATGGAAGAGTCATTTTAGCCACAGTTGTAGATGTCTGGCAAGTGACTTGATCTGAGATTGTGTTGAAACTAAAGTAACTATATCATGGAAGAATCAATTTAGCCACAGTTGTACATGTCTAGAAAGTCACTTGATCTGAGACTGTGTTGAAACTAAAGTAACTATATCATGGGAGAGTCATGTTAGCTACAGTTTTACATGTCTGGTAAGTGACTTGATCTGAGGTTGTGTTGAAACTAAAGTAACTATATCATGGAAGAGTCATTTTAGCCACAGTTGTACATGTCTAGAAAGTCACTTGATCTGAGACTGTGTTGAAACTAAAGTAACTATATCATGGAAGAGTCATGTTAGTTACAGTTTTACATGTCTGGTAAGTGACTTGATCTGTGACTGTGTTGAAACTAAAGTAACTATATCATGGATAGTCATTTTAGCCACAGTTGTACATGTCTGGCAAGTGACTTGATCTGAGATTGTGTTGAAACTAAAGTAACTATATCATGGAAGAATCAATTTAGTCACAGTTGTACATGTCTGGCAAGTGACTTGATCTGAGACTGCGTTGAAACTAAAGTAACTATATCATGGAACAGTCATTTTAGCCACAGTTGTACATTTCTGGCAAGTGACTTTATCTGAGACTGTGTTGAAACTAAAGTAACTATATCATGGAAGAGTTATTTTAGCCACAGTTGTACATGTCTGGCAAGTGACTTGATCTAAGACTGTGTTCAAACTAAAGTAACTATATCATGGAAGAGTCATTTTAGCCACAGTTGTACATGTCTGACAAGTGACTTGATCTGAGACTGTGTTGAAACTAAAGTAACTATATCATGGAAGAGTGATTTTAGCCACAGTTGTACATGTCTGGCAAGTGACTTGATCTGAGATTGTGTTGTAACTAAAGTACTATATCATGGAAGATTAATTTTAGCTACAGTTGTACATGTCTGGCAAGTGACTTGATCTGAGACTGTGTTGAAACTAAAGTAACTATATCATGGAAGAGTCATTTTAGCCACAGTTGTACATGTCTGGCAAGTCACTTGATCTGTGACTGTGGTGAAACTAAAGTAAATATATCATGGAAGAGTCATTTTAGCCACATTTGTACATGTATGCAAGTGACCTGACCTGTGACTGTAGTGAAACTAAAGTAACTATATCATGGAAGGGTCATTTTAACCAGAGATGTACATGTCTGGCAAGTCACTTGATCTGAGACTGTGTTGAAACTAAAGTAACTATATCATGGAAGAGTCATTTTAGCTACAGTTGTACATGTCTGGCAAGTGACTTGATCTGAGATTGTGTTGAAACTAAAGTAACTAAATCATGGAAGAGTCATTCTAGCCACAGTTGTACATGTATGGTAAGTGACTTGATCTGAGATTGTGTTGAATCTAAAGTAACTATATCATGGAAGAGTCATTTTAGCCACAGTTGTACATGTCTGGCAAGTGACTTGATCTGAGATTGTGTTGAAACTAAAGTAACTATATCATTGATGAGTCATTCTAGCCACAGTTGCACATGTCTGGCAAGTGACTTGATCTTAGATTGTGTTGAAACTAAAGTAACTAATTCATGGAAGAGTCATTCTAGCCACAGTTGTACATGTATGGTAAGTGACTTGATCTGAGATTGTGTTGAATCTAAAGTAACTATATCATGGAAGAGTCATTTTAGCCACAGTTGTACATGTCTGGCAAGTGACTTGATCTGAGTCTGTGTTGAGACTAAAGTAACTATATCATGGAAGAGTCATTTTAGCCACAGTTGTAGATGTCTGGCAAGTGACTTGATCTGAGACTGTGTTGTAACTAAAGTACTATATCATGGAAGATTAATTTTAGCTACAGTTGTACATGTCTGGCAAGTGACTTGATCTGAGACTGTGTTGAAACTAAAGTAACTATATCATGGAAGAGTCATTTTAGCCACAGTTGTACATGTATGCAAGTGACTTGACCTGTGACTGTAGTGAAACTAAAGTAACTATATCATGGAAGGGTCATTTTAACCAGAGATGTACATGTCTGGCAAGTCACTTGATCTGAGACTGTGTTGAAACTAAAGTAACTATATCATGGAAGAGTCATTTTAGCTACAGTTGTACATGTCTGGCAAGTGACTTGATCTGAGATTGTGTTGAAACTAAAGTAACTAAATCATGGAAGAGTCATTCTAGCCACAGTTGTACATGTATGGTAAGTGACTTGATCTGAGATTGTGTTGAATCTAAAGTAACTATATCATGGAAGAGTCATTTTAGCCACAGTTGTACATATCTGGCAAGTGACTTGATCTGAGATTGTGTTGAAACTAAAGTAACTAAATCATGGAAGAGTCATTCTAGCCACAGTTGTACATGTATGGTAAGTGACTTGATCTGAGATTGTGTTGAATCTAAAGTAACTATATCATGGAAGAGTCATTTTAGCTACAGTTGTACATGTCTGGCAAGTGACTTGATCTGTGACTGTGGTGAAACTAAAGTAACTATATCATGGAAGAGTCATCTTAGCCTCAGTTGTACATGTCTGGTAAGTGACTTGATCTAAGACTGTGTTCAAACTAAAGTAACTATATCATGGAAGAGTCAGGTTAGCCACAGTTGTACATGTCTGGCAAGTGACTTGATCTGAGACTGTGTCCAAACTAAAGTAACTATATCATGGAAGAGTCATATTAGCCACAGTTGAACATGTCTGGCAAGTGACTTGATCTGAGACTGTGTTGAAACTCAAGTAACCATACCATGGAAGAGTCATGTTAGCCACAGTTGTACATGTCTGGCAAGTGACTTTATCTGAGATTGTTTTGAAACTAAAGTAACTATATCATGGAAGAATCATTTTAGTCACAGTTGTACATGTCTGGCAAGTGACTTGATCTGTGACTTTGTTGAAACTAAAGTAACTATATCATGGAAGAGTCATTTTAGTTACAGTTGTACATCCCTGGCAAGTGACTTGATCTGAGATTGTGTTGAAACTAAAGTAACTATATCATTGAAGAGTCATTTTTGCTACACTTGTACATGACTGGCAAGTGACTTGATCTGTGACTGTTTTGAAACTAAAGTAACTATATCATGGTAGAGTCATTTTAGCCACACTTGTACATGTCTGGCAAGTGACTTGATCTGAGACTGTGTTGACTCTGAAGTAACTATATCATGGAAGAGTCATTTTAGCCACAGTTGTACATGTCTGGCAAGTGACTTGATCTGAGATTGTGTTGAAACTAAAGTAACTATATCATGGAAGAGTCATTTTAGCCACAGTTTTACATGTCTGGTAAGTGTCTTGATCTGAGATTGTGTTGAAACTAAAGTAACTATATCATTGAAGAGTCATTTTTGCTACACTTGTACATGTGTGGCAAGTGACTTGATCTGTGACTGTGTTGAAACTAAAGTAACTATATCATGGAAGAGTTATTTTAGCCACAGTTGTACATGTCTGGCAAGTGACTTGATCTAAGACTGTGTTCAAACTAAAGTAACTATATCATGGAAGAGTCATTTTAGCCACAGTTGTACATGTCTGGCAAGTGACTTGATCTGAGACTGTGTTGAAACTAAAGTAACTATATCATGGAAGAGTCATTTTAGCCACAGTTGTACGTCCATGGTAAGTGACTTGATTTGTGACTGTGTTGAAACTAAAGTAACTATATCATGGAAGAGTCATTTTAGCCACAGTTGTACATGTCTGGCAAGTGATTTGATCTGAGACTGTGTTGAATCTGAAGTAACTATATCATGGAAGAGTCATTTTAGCAACAGTTGTACATGTCTGGCAAGTGACTTGATCTGAGTCTGTGTTGAAACTAAAGTAACTATATCATGGATAGTCATTTTAGCCACAGTTGTACATGTCTGGCAAATGACTTGATCTGTGAATGTGTTGAAACTAAAGTAACTATATCATGGAAGAGTCATTTTAGCCACAGTTGTACATGTCTGGCAAGTGATTTGATATGAGATTGTGTTGAAACTAAAGTAACTATATCATGGAAGAGTCATTTTAGCAACAGTTGTACATGTCTGGCAAGTGACTTGATCTGAGATTGTGTTGAAACTAAAGTAACTAAATCATGGAAGAGTCATTCTAGCCACAGTTATACGTGTATGGTAAGTGACTTGATCTGAGATTGTGTTGAATCTAAAGTAACTATATCATGGAAGAGTCATTTTAGCCACAGTTGTACATGTCTGGCAAGTGACTTGATCTGAGATTGTGTTGAAACTAAAGTAACTAAATCATGGAAGAGTCATTCTAGCCACAGTTGTACATGTATGGTAAGTGACTTGATCTGAGATTGTGTTGAATCTAAAGTAACAATATCATGGAAGAGTCATTTCAGCCACAGTTGTACATGTCTGGCAAGTGACTTGATCTGAGATTGTGTTGAAACTAAAGTAACTATATCATTGATGAGTCATTCTAGCCACAGTTGCACATGTCTGGCAAGTGACTTGATCTTAGATTGTGTTGAAACTAAAGTAACTAATTCATGGAAGAGTCATTCTAGCCACAGTTGTACATGTATGGTAAGTGACTTGATCTGAGATTGTGTTGAGACTAAAGTAACTATATCATGGAAGAGTCATTTTAGCCACAGTTGTAGATGTCTGGCAAGTGACTTGATCTGAGATTGTGTTGAAACTAAAGTAACTATATCATGGAAGAATCAATTTAGCCACAGTTGTACATGTCTAGAAAGTCACTTGATCTGAGACTGTGTTGAAACTAAAGTAACTATATCATGGAAGAGTCATTTTAGCCACATTTGTACATGTATGCAAGTGACCTGACCTGTGACTGTAGTGAAACTAAAGTAACTATATCATGGAAGGGTCATTTTAACCAGAGATGTACATGTCTGGCAAGTCACTTGATCTGAGACTGTGTTGAAACTAAAGTAACTATATCATGGAAGAGTCATTTTAGCTACAGTTGTACATGTCTGGCAAGTGACTTGATCTGAGATTGTGTTGAAACTAAAGTAACTAAATCATGGAAGAGTCATTCTAGCCACAGTTGTACATGTATGGTAAGTGACTTGATCTGAGATTGTGTTGAATCTAAAGTAACTATATCATGGAAGAGTCATTTTAGCCACAGTTGTACATGTCTGGCAAGTGACTTGATCTGAGATTGTGTTGAAACTAAAGTAACTATATCATTGATGAGTCATTCTAGCCACAGTTGCACATGTCTGGCAAGTGACTTGATCTTAGATTGTGTTGAAACTAAAGTAACTAATTCATGGAAGAGTCATTCTAGCCACAGTTGTACATGTATGGTAAGTGACTTGATCTGAGATTGTGTTGAATCTAAAGTAACTATATCATGGAAGAGTCATTTTAGCCACAGTTGTACATGTCTGGCAAGTGACTTGATCTGAGTCTGTGTTGAGACTAAAGTAACTATATCATGGAAGAGTCATTTTAGCCACAGTTGTAGATGTCTGGCAAGTGACTTGATCTGAGACTGTGTTGTAACTAAAGTACTATATCATGGAAGATTAATTTTAGCTACAGTTGTACATGTCTGGCAAGTGACTTGATCTGAGACTGTGTTGAAACTAAAGTAACTATATCATGGAAGAGTCATTTTAGCCACAGTTGTACATGTATGCAAGTGACTTGACCTGTGACTGTAGTGAAACTAAAGTAACTATATCATGGAAGGGTCATTTTAACCAGAGATGTACATGTCTGGCAAGTCACTTGATCTGAGACTGTGTTGAAACTAAAGTAACTATATCATGGAAGAGTCATTTTAGCTACAGTTGTACATGTCTGGCAAGTGACTTGATCTGAGATTGTGTTGAAACTAAAGTAACTAAATCATGGAAGAGTCATTCTAGCCACAGTTGTACATGTATGGTAAGTGACTTGATCTGAGATTGTGTTGAATCTAAAGTAACTATATCATGGAAGAGTCATTTTAGCCACAGTTGTACATATCTGGCAAGTGACTTGATCTGAGATTGTGTTGAAACTAAAGTAACTAAATCATGGAAGAGTCATTCTAGCCACAGTTGTACATGTATGGTAAGTGACTTGATCTGAGATTGTGTTGAATCTAAAGTAACTATATCATGGAAGAGTCATTTTAGCTACAGTTGTACATGTCTGGCAAGTGACTTGATCTGTGACTGTGGTGAAACTAAAGTAACTATATCATGGAAGAGTCATCTTAGCCTCAGTTGTACATGTCTGGTAAGTGACTTGATCTAAGACTGTGTTCAAACTAAAGTAACTATATCATGGAAGAGTCAGGTTAGCCACAGTTGTACATGTCTGGCAAGTGACTTGATCTGAGACTGTGTCCAAACTAAAGTAACTATATCATGGAAGAGTCATATTAGCCACAGTTGAACATGTCTGGCAAGTGACTTGATCTGAGACTGTGTTGAAACTCAAGTAACCATACCATGGAAGAGTCATGTTAGCCACAGTTGTACATGTCTGGCAAGTGACTTTATCTGAGATTGTTTTGAAACTAAAGTAACTATATCATGGAAGAATCATTTTAGTCACAGTTGTACATGTCTGGCAAGTGACTTGATCTGTGACTTTGTTGAAACTAAAGTAACTATATCATGGAAGAGTCATTTTAGTTACAGTTGTACATCCCTGGCAAGTGACTTGATCTGAGATTGTGTTGAAACTAAAGTAACTATATCATTGAAGAGTCATTTTTGCTACACTTGTACATGTCTGGCAAGTGACTTGATCTGTGACTGTTTTGAAACTAAAGTAACTATATCATGGTAGAGTCATTTTAGCCACACTTGTACATGTCTGGCAAGTGACTTGATCTGAGACTGTGTTGACTCTGAAGTAACTATATCATGGAAGAGTCATTTTAGCCACAGTTGTACATGTCTGGCAAGTGACTTGATCTGAGATTGTGTTGAAACTAAAGTAACTATATCATGGAAGAGTCATTTTAGCCACAGTTTTACATGTCTGGTAAGTGTCTTGATCTGAGATTGTGTTGAAACTAAAGTAACTATATCATTGAAGAGTCATTTTTGCTACACTTGTACATGTGTGGCAAGTGACTTGATCTGTGACTGTGTTGAAACTAAAGTAACTATATCATGGAAGAGTTATTTTAGCCACAGTTGTACATGTCTGGCAAGTGACTTGATCTAAGACTGTGTTCAAACTAAAGTAACTATATCATGGAAGAGTCATTTTAGCCACAGTTGTACATGTCTGGCAAGTGACTTGATCTGAGACTGTGTTGAAACTAAAGTAACTATATCATGGAAGAGTCATTTTAGCCACAGTTGTACGTCCATGGTAAGTGACTTGATTTGTGACTGTGTTGAAACTAAAGTAACTATATCATGGAAGAGTCATTTTAGCCACAGTTGTACATGTCTGGCAAGTGACTTGATCTGAGACTGTGTTGAATCTGAAGTAACTATATCATGGAAGAGTCATTTTAGCAACAGTTGTACATGTCTGGCAAGTGACTTGATCTGAGTCTGTGTTGAAACTAAAGTAACTATATCATGGATAGTCATTTTAGCCACAGTTGTACATGTCTGGCAAATGACTTGATCTGTGAATGTGTTGAAACTAAAGTAACTATATCATGGAAGAGTCATTTTAGCCACAGTTGTACATGTCTGGCAAGTGACTTGATATGAGATTGTGTTGAAACTAAAGTAACTATATCATGGAAGAGTCATTTTTGCAACAGTTGTACATGTCTGGCAAGTGACTTGATCTGAGATTGTGTTGAAACTAAAGTAACTAAATCATGGAAGAGTCATTCTAGCCACAGTTATACGTGTATGGTAAGTGACTTGATCTGAGATTGTGTTGAATCTAAAGTAACTATATCATGGAAGAGTCATTTTAGCCACAGTTGTACATGTCTGGCAAGTGACTTGATCTGAGATTGTGTTGAAACTAAAGTAACTAAATCATGGAAGAGTCATTCTAGCCACAGTTGTACATGTATGGTAAGTGACTTGATCTGAGATTGTGTTGAATCTAAAGTAACAATATCATGGAAGAGTCATTTCAGCCACAGTTGTACATGTCTGGCAAGTGACTTGATCTGAGATTGTGTTGAAACTAAAGTAACTATATCATTGATGAGTCATTCTAGCCACAGTTGCACATGTCTGGCAAGTGACTTGATCTTAGATTGTGTTGAAACTAAAGTAACTAATTCATGGAAGAGTCATTCTAGCCACAGTTGTACATGTATGGTAAGTGACTTGATCTGAGATTGTGTTGAGACTAAAGTAACTATATCATGGAAGAGTCATTTTAGCCACAGTTGTAGATGTCTGGCAAGTGACTTGATCTGAGATTGTGTTGAAACTAAAGTAACTATATCATGGAAGAATCAATTTAGCCACAGTTGTACATGTCTAGAAAGTCACTTGATCTGAGACTGTGTTGAAACTAAAGTAACTATATCATGGAAGAGTCATGTTAGCTACAGTTTTACATGTCTGGTAAGTGACTTGATCTGAGGTTGTGTTGAAACTAAAGTAACTATATCATGGAAGAGTCATTTTAGCCACAGTTGTACATGTCTAGAAAGTCACTTGATCTGAGACTGTGTTGAAACTAAAGTAACTATATCATGGAAGAGTCATGTTAGTTACAGTTTTACATGTCTGGTAAGTGACTTGATCTGTGACTGTGTTGAAACTAAAGTAACTATATCATGGATAGTCATTTTAGCCACAGTTGTAGATGTCTGGCAAGTGACTTGATCTGAGATTGTGTTGAAACTAAAGTAACTATATCATGGAAGAATCAATTTAGTCACAGTTGTACATGTCTGGCAAGTGACTTGATCTGAGACTGCGTTGAAACTAAAGTAACTATATCATGGAACAGTCATTTTAGCCACAGTTGTACATTTCTGGCAAGTGACTTTATCTGAGACTGTGTTGAAACTAAAGTAACTATATCATGGAAGAGTTATTTTAGCCACAGTTGTACATGTCTGGCAAGTGACTTGATCTAAGACTGTGTTCAAACTAAAGTAACTATATCATGGAAGAGTCATTTTAGCCACAGTTGTACATGTCTGACAAGTGACTTGATCTGAGACTGTGTTGAAACTAAAGTAACTATATCATGGAAGAGTGATTTTAGCCACAGTTGTACATGTCTGGCAAGTGACTTGATCTGAGTCTGTGTTGTAACTAAAGTACTATATCATGGAAGATTAATTTTAGCTACAGTTGTACATGTCTGGCAAGTGACTTGATCTGAAACTGTGTTGAATCTAAAGTAACTATATCATGGAAGAGTCATTTTAGCCACAGTTGTACATGTCTGGCAAGTCACTTGATCTGTGACTGTGGTGAAACTAAAGTAAATATATCATGGAAGAGTCATTTTAGCCACAGTTGTACATGTATGCAAGTGACTTGACCTGTGACTGTAGTGAAACTAAAGTAACTATATCATGGAAGGGTCATTTTAACCAGAGATGTACAT
Organism: Eledone cirrhosa; assembly: GCA_964016885.1. Taxonomy (NCBI): domain Eukaryota; kingdom Metazoa; phylum Mollusca; class Cephalopoda; order Octopoda; family Eledonidae; genus Eledone; species Eledone cirrhosa. The sequence continues at coordinate 19,803,048 of OZ024754.1, read as the reverse complement.
GTCTGGCAAGTCACTTGATCTGAGACTGTGTTGAAACTAAAGTAACTATATCATGGAAGAGTCATTTTAGCTACAGTTGTACATGTCTGGCAAGTGACTTGATCTGAGATTGTGTTGAAACTAAAGTAACTAAATCATGGAAGAGTCATTCTAGCCACAGTTGTACATGTATGGTAAGTGACTTGATCTGAGATTGTGTTGAATCGAAAGTAACTATATCATGGAAGAGTCATTTTAGCCACAGTTGTACATGTCTGGCAAGTGACTTGATCTGAGATTGTGTTGAAACTAAAGTAACTATATCATTGATGAGTCATTCTAGCCACAGTTGCACATGTCTGGCAAGTGACTTGATCTTAGATTGTGTTGAAACTAAAGTAACTAATTCATGGAAGAGTCATTCTAGCCACAGTTGTACATGTATGGTAAGTGACTTGATCTGAGATTGTGTTGAATCTAAAGTAACTATATCATGGAAGAGTCATTTTAGCCACAGTTGTACATGTATGGTAAGTGACTTGATCTGAGATTGTGTTGAAACTAAAGTAACTAAATCATGGAAGAGTCATTCTAGCCACAGTTGTACATGTATGGTAAGTGACTTGATCTGAGATTGTGTTGAATCTAAAGTAACTATATCATGGAAGAGTCATTTTAGCCACAGTTGTACATATCTGGCAAGTGACTTGATCTGAGATTGTGTTGAAACTAAAGTAACTAAATCATGGAAGAGTCATTCTAGCCACAGTTGTACATGTATGGTAAGTGACTTGATCTGAGACTGTGTCCAAACTAAAGTAACTATATCATGGAAGAGTCATATTAGCCACAGTTGAACATGTCTGGCAAGTGACTTGATCTGAGACTGTGTTGAAACTCAAGTAACCATACCATGGAAGAGTCATGTTAGCCACAGTTGTACATGTCTGGCAAGTGACTTTATCTGAGATTGTTTTGAAACTAAAGTAACTATATCATGGAAGAATCATTTTAGTCACAGTTGTACATGTCTGGCAAGTGACTTGATCTGTGACTTTGTTGAAACTAAAGTAACTATATCATGGAAGAGTCATTTTAGTTACAGTTGTACATCCCTGGCAAGTGACTTGATCTGAGATTGTGTTGAAACTAAAGTAACTATATCATTGAAGAGTCATTTTTGCTACACTTGTACATGTCTGGCAAGTGACTTGATCTGTGACTGTTTTGAAACTAAAGTAACTATATCATGGAAGAGTCATTTTAGCCACAGTTGTACATGTCTAGAAAGTCACTTGATCTGAGACTGTGTTGAAACTAAAGTAACTATATCATGGAAGAGTCATGTTAGTTACAGTTTTACATGTCTGGTAAGTGACTTGATCTGTGACTGTGTTGAAACTAAAGTAACTATATCATGGATAGTCATTTTAGCCACAGTTGTAGATGTCTGGCAAGTGACTTGATCTGAGATTGTGTTGAAACTAAAGTAACTATATCATGGAAGAATCAATTTAGTCACAGTTGTACATGTCTGGCAAGTGACTTGATCTGAGACTGCGTTGAAACTAAAGTAACTATATCATGGAACAGTCATTTTAGCCTCAGTTGTACATTTCTGGCAAGTGACTTTATCTGAGACTGTGTTGAAACTAAAGTAACTATATCATGGAAGAGTTATTTTAGCCACAGTTGTACATGTCTGGCAAGTGACTTGATCTAAGACTGTGTTCAAACTAAAGTAACTATATCATGGAAGAGTCATTTTAGCCACAGTTGTACATGTCTGACAAGTGACTTGATCTGAGACTGTGTTGAAACTAAAGTAACTATATCATGGAAGAGTGATTTTAGCCACAGTTGTACATGTCTGGCAAGTGACTTGATCTGAGACTGTGTTGTAACTAAAGTACTATATCATGGAAGAGTCATTTTAGCCACAGTTGTACATGTCTGGCAAGTCACTTGATCTGTGACTGTGGTGAAACTAAAGTAAATATATCATGGAAGAGTCATTTTAGCCACAGTTGTACATGTATGCAAGTGACTTGACCTGTGACTGTAGTGAAACTAAAGTAACTATATCATGGAAGGGTCATTTTAACCAGAGATGTACATGTCTGGCAAGTCACTTGATCTGAGACTGTGTTGAAACTAAAGTAACTATATCATGGAAGAGTCATTTTAGCTACAGTTGTACATGTCTGGCAAGTGACTTGATCTGAGATTGTGTTGAAACTAAAGTAACTAAATCATGGAAGAGTCATTCTAGCCACAGTTGTACATGTATGGTAAGTGACTTGATCTGAGATTGTGTTGAATCTAAAGTAACTATATCATGGAAGAGTCATTTTAGCCACAGTTGTACATGTCTGGCAAGTGACCTGATCTGAGATTGTGTTGAAACTAAAGTAACTATATCATTGATGAGTCATTCTAGCCACAGTTGCACATGTCTGGCAAGTGACTTGATCTTAGATTGTGTTGAAACTAAAGTAACTAATTCATGGAAGAGTCATTCTAGCCACAGTTGTACATGTATGGTAAGTGACTTGATCTGAGATTGTGTTGAATCTAAAGTAACTATATCATGGAAGAGTCATTTTAGCCACAGTTGTACATGTCTGGCAAGTGACTTGATCTGAGTCTGTGTTGAGACTAAAGTAACTATATCATGGAAGAGTCATTTTAGCCACAGTTGTAGATGTCTGGCAAGTGACTTGATCTGAGACTGTGTTGTAACTAAAGTACTATATCATGGAAGATTAATTTTAGCTACAGTTGTACATGTCTGGCAAGTGACTTGATCTGAGACTGTGTTGAAACTAAAGTAACTATATCATGGAAGAGTCATTTTAGCCACAGTTGTACATGTCTGGCAAGTCACTTGATCTGTGACTGTGGTGAAACTAAAGTAACTATATCATGGAAGAGTCATTTTAGCCACAGTTGTACATGTATGCAAGTGACTTGACCTTTGACTGTAGTGAAACTAAAGTAACTATATCATGGAAGGGTCATTTTAACCAGAGATGTACATGTCTGGCAAGTGACTTGATCTGAGATTGTGTTGAATCTAAAGTAACTATATCATGGAAGAGTCATTTTAGCCACAGTTGTACATATCTGGCAAGTGACTTGATCTGAGATTGTGTTGAAACTAAAGTAACTAAATCATGGAAGAGTCATTCTAGCCACAGTTGTACATGTATGGTAAGTGACTTGATCTGAGATTGTGTTGAATCTAAAGTAACTATATCATGGAAGAGTCATTTTAGCCACAGTTGTACATGTCTGGCAAGTGACTTGATCTGAGATTGTGTTGAAACTAAAGTAACTATATCATTGATGAGTCATTCTAGCCACCGTTGCACATGTCTGGCAAGTGACTTGATCTTAGATTGTGTTGAAACTAAAGTAACTAATTCATGGAAGAGTCATTCTAGCCACAGTTGTACATGTATGGTAAGTGACTTGATCTGAGATTGTGTTGAATCTAAAGTAACTATATCATGGAAGAGTCATTTTAGCCACAGTTGTACATGTCTGGCAAGTGACTTGATCTGAGTCTGTGTTGAGACTAAAGTAACTATATCATGGAAGAGTCATTTTAGCCACAGTTGTAGATGTCTGGCAAGTGACTTGATCTGAGATTGTGTTGAAACTAAAGTAACTATATCATGGAAGAATCAATTTAGCCACAGTTGTACATGTCTAGAAAGTCACTTGATCTGAGACTGTGTTGAAACTAAAGTAACTATATCATGGAAGAGTCATGTTAGCTACAGTTTTACATGTCTGGTAAGTGACTTGATCTGAGGTTGTGTTGAAACTAAAGTAACTATATCATGGAAGAGTCATTTTAGCCACAGTTGTACATGTCTAGAAAGTCACTTGATCTGAGACTGTGTTGAAACTAAAGTAACTATATCATGGAAGAGTCATGTTAGCTACAGTTTTACATGTCTGGTAAGTGACTTGATCTGTGACTGTGTTGAAACTAAAGTAACTATATCATGGATAGTCATTTTAGCCACAGTTCTAGATGTCTGGCAAGTGACTTGATCTGAGATTGTGTTGAAACTAAAGTAACTATATCATGGAAGAATCAATTTAGTCACAGTTGTACATGTCTGGCAAGTGACTTGATCTGAGACTGCGTTGAAACTAAAGTAACTATATCATGGAACAGTCATTTTAGCCACAGTTGTACATTTCTGGCAAGTGACTTTATCTGAGACTGTGTTGAAACTAAAGTAACTATATCATGGAAGAGATATTTTAGCCACAGTTGTACATGTCTGGCAAGTGACTTGATCTAAGACTGTGTTCAAACTAAAGTAACTATATCATGGAAGAGTCATTTTAGCCACAGTTGTACATGTCTGACAAGTGACTTGATCTGAGACTGTGTTGAAACTAAAGTAACTATATCATGGAAGAGTGATTTTAGCCACAGTTGTACATGTCTGGCAAGTGACTTGATCTGAGACTGTGTTGTAACTAAAGTACTATATCATGGAAGATTAATTTTAGCTACAGTTGTACATGTCTGGCAAGTGACTTGATCTGAGACTGTGTTGAAACTAAAGTAACTATATCATGGAAGAGTCAGTTTAGCCACAGTTGTACATGTCTGGCAAGTCACTTGATCTGTGACTGTGGTGAAACTAAAGTAAATATATCATGGAAGAGTCATTTTAGCCACAGTTGTACATGTATGCAAGTGACTTGACCTGTGACTGTAGTGAAACTAAAGTAACTATATCATGGAAGGGTCATTTTAACCAGAGATGTACATGTCTGGCAAGTCACTTGATCTGAGACTGTGTTGAAACTAAAGTAACTATATCATGGAAGAGTCATTTTAGCTACATGTCTGGCAAGTGACTTGATCTGAGATTGTGTTGAAACTAAAGTAACTAAATCATGGAAGAGTCATTCTAGCCACAGTTGTACATGTATGGTAAGTGACTTGATCTGAGATTGTGTTGAATCTAAAGTAACTATATCATGGAAGAGTCATTTTAGCCACAGTTGTACATGTCTGGCAAGTGACTTGATCTGAGATTGTGTTGAAACTAAAGTAACTATATCATTGATGAGTCATTCTAGCCACAGTTGCACATGTCTGGCAAGTGACTTGATCTTAGATTGTGTTGAAACTAAAGTAACTAATTCATGGAAGAGTCATTCTAGCCACAGTTGTACATGTATGGTAAGTGACTTGATCTGAGATTGTGTTGAATCTAAAGTAACTATATCATGGAAGAGTCATTTTAGCCACAGTTGTAGATGTCTGGCAAGTGACTTGATCTGAGACTGTGTTGTAACTAAAGTACTATATCATGGAAGATTAATTTTAGCTACAGTTGTACATGTCTGGCAAGTGACTTGATCTGAGACTGTGTTGAAACTAAAGTAACTATATCATGGAAGAGTCATTTTAGCCACAGTTGTACATGTCTGGCAAATCACTTGATCTGTGACTGTGGTGAAACTAAAGTAACTATATCATGGAAGAGTCATTTTAGCCACAGTTGTACATGTATGCAAGTGACTTTACCTGTGACTGTAGTGAAACTAAAGTAACTATATCATGGAAGGGTCATTTTAACCAGAGATGTACATGTCTGGCAAGTCACTTGATCTGAGACTGTGTTGAAACTAAAGTAACTATATCATGGAAGAGTCATTCTAGCTACAGTTGTACATGTCTGGCAAGTGACTTGATCTGAGATTGTGTTGAAACTAAAGTAACTAAATCATGGAAGAGTCATTCTAGCCACAGTTGTACATGTATGGTAAGTGACTTGATCTGAGATTGTGTTGAATCTAAAGTAACTATATCATGGAAGAGTCATTTTAGCCACAGTTGTACATATCTGGCAAGTGACTTGATCTGAGATTGTGTTGAAACTAAAGTAACTAAATCATGGAAGAGTCATTCTAGCCACAGTTGTACATGTATGGTAAGTGACTTGATCTGAGATTGTGTTGAATCTAAAGTAACTATATCATGGAAGAGTCATTTTAGCCACAGTTGTACATGTCTGGCAAGTGACTTGATCTGAGATTGTGTTGAAACTAAAGTAACTATATCATTGATGAGTCATTCTAGCCACAGTTGCACATGTCTGGCAAGTGACTTGATCTTAGATTGTGTTGAAACTAAAGTAACTAATTCATGGAAGAGTCATTCTAGCCAAAGTTGTACATGTATGGTAAGTGACTTGATCTGAGATTGTGTTGAATCTAAAGTAACTATATCATGGAAGAGTCATTTTAGCCACAGTTGTACATGTCTGGCAAGTGACTTGATCTGAGTCTGTGTTGAGACTAAAGTAACTATATCATGGAAGAGTCATTTTAGCCACAGTTGTAGATGTCTGGCAAGTGACTTGATCTGAGATTGTGTTGAAACTAAAGTAACTATATCATGGAAGAATCAATTTAGCCACAGTTGTACATGTCTAGAAAGTCACTTGATCTGAGACTGTGTTGAAACTAAAGTAACTATATCATGGAGGAGTCATGTTAGCTACAGTTTTACATGTCTGGTAAGTGACTTGATCTGAGGTTGTGTTGAAACTAAAGTAACTATATCATGGAAGAGTCATTTTAGCCAGAGTTGTACATGTCTAGAAAGTCACTTGATCTGAGTCTGTGTTGAAACTAAAGTAACTATATCATGGAAGAGTCATGTTAGCTACAGTTTTACATGTCTGGTAAGTGACTTGATCTGTGACTGTGTTGAAACTAAAGTAACTATATCATGGATAGTCATTTTAGCCACAGTTGTAGATGTCTGGCAAGTGACTTAATCTGAGATTGTGTTGAAACTAAAGTAACTATATCATGGATGAATCAATTTAGTCACAGTTGTACATGTCTGGCAAGTGACTTGATCTGAGACTGCGTTGAAACTAAAGTAACTATATCATGGAACAGTCATTTTAGCCACAGTTGTACATTTCTGGCAAGTGACTTTATCTGAGACTGTGTTGAAACTAAAGTAACTATATCATGGAAGAGTTATTTTAGCCACAGTTGTACATGTCTGGCAAGTGACTTGATCTAAGACTGTGTTCAAACTAAAGTAACTATATCATGGAAGAGTCATTTTAGCCACAGTTGTACATGTCTGACAAGTGACTTGATCTGAGACTGTGTTGAAACTAAAGTAACTATATCATGGAAGAGTGATTTTAGCCACAGTTGTACATGTCTGGCAAGTGACTTGATCTGAGACTGTGTTGTAACTAAAGTACTATATCATGGAAGATTAATTTTAGCTACAGTTGTACATGTCTGGCAAGTGACTTGATCTGAGACTGTGTTGAAACTAAAGTAACTATATCATGGAAGAGTCATTTTAGCCACAGTTGTACATGTCTGGCAAGTCACTTGATCTGTGACTGTGGTGAAACTAAAGTAACTATATCATGGAAGGGTCATTTTAACCAGAGATGTACATGTCTGGCAAGTCACTTGATCTGAGACTGTGTTGAAACTAAAGTAACTATATCATGGAAGAGTCATTTTAGCTACAGTTGTAGATGTCTGGTAAGTGTCTTGATCTGTGACTGTGTTGAAACTAAAGTAACTATATCATGGAAGAGTCATTTTATCCACAGTTGTACATGTCTGGCAAGTGACTTGATCTGTGACTGTGGTGAAACTAAAGTAACTATATCATGGAAGAGTCATTTTAGCCTCAGTTGTACATGTCTGGTAAGTGACTTGATCTGTGACTGTGTTGAAACTAAAGTAACTATATCATTGAAGAGTCATTTTTGCTACACTTGTACATGTCTGGCAAGTGACTTGATCTGTGACTGTGTTGAAACTAAAGTAACTATATCATGGTAGAGTCATTTTAGCCACAGTTGTAGATGTCTGACAAGTGACTTGATCTGAGGTTGTGTTGAAACTAAAGTAACTATATCATGGAAGAGTCATTTTAGCCACAGTTGTACATGTCTAGAAAGTCACTTGATCTGAGACTGTGTTGAAACTAAAGTAACTATATCATGGAAGAGTCATGTTAGCTACAGTTTTACATGTCTGGTAAGTGACTTGATCTGTGACTGTGTTGAAACTAAAGTAACTATATCATGGATAGTCATTTTAGCCACAGTTATATATGTCTGTCAAGTGACTTGATCTGTGAACGTGTTGAAACTAAAGTAACTATATCATGGTAGAGTCATTTTAGCCACAGTTGTACATGTCTGGTAAGTGACTTGATCTAAGACTGTGTTCAAACTAAAGTAACTATATCATGGAAGAGTCATGTTAGCCACAGATGTACATGTCTGGCAAGTGACTTGATCTGAGACTGTGTCCAAACTAAAGTAACTATATCATGGAAGAGTCATATTAGCCACAGTTGAACATGTCTGGCAAGTGACTTGATCTGAGACTGTGTTGAAACTAAAGTAACTATATCATGGAAGTGTCATTTTAGCCACAGTTGTACATGTCTGTCAAGTGACTTTATCTGAGATTGTTTTGAAACTAAAGTAACTATATCATGGAAGAATCATTTTAGTCACAGTTGTACATGTCTGGCAAGTGACTTGATCTGTGACTGTGTTGAAACTAAAGTAACTATATCATTGAAGAGTCATTTTTGCTACACTTGTACATGTCTGGCAAGTGACCTGATCTGTGACTGTGTTGAAACTAAAGTAACTATATCATGGTAGAGTCATTTTAGCCACAGTTGTAGATGTCTGACAAGTGACTTGATCTGAGGTTGTGTTGAAACTAAAGTAAATATATCATGGAAGAGTCATTTTAGCCACAGTTGTACATGTCTAGAAAGTCACTTGATCTGAGACTGTGTTGAAACTAAAGTAACTATATCATGGAAGAGTCATTTTAGCCACAGTTGTACATGTCTAGAAAGTCACTTGATCTGAGACTGTGTTGAAACTAAAGTAACTATATCATGGAAGAGTCATGTTAGCTACAGTTTTACATGTCTGGTAAGTGACTTGATCTGTGACTGTGTTGAAACTAAAGTAACTATATCATGGATAGTCATTTTAGCCACAGTTATATATGTCTGGCAAGTGACTTGATCTGTGAACGTGTTGAAACTAAAGTAACTATATCATGGTAGAGTCATTTTAGCCACAGTTGTAGATGCCTGGCAAGTGACTTGATCTGAGACTGTGTTGAAACTAAAGTAATTATATCATGGAAGAGTTATTTTAGCCACAGTTGTACATGTCTGGCAAGTGACTTGATCTGAGACTGTGTTGAAACTAAAGTAACTATATCATAGAAGAGTTATTTTAGCCAAAGTTGTACATGTCTGGCAAGTGACTTGATCTGTGACTGTGTTGAAACTAAAGTAACTATATCATGGTAGAGTCGTTTTAGCCACAGTTGTAGATGTCTGACAAGTGACTTGATCTGAGGTTGTGTTGAAACTAAAGTAACTATATCATGGAAGAGTCATTTTAGCCACAGTTGTACATCCATGGTAATTGACTTGATTTTTGACTGTGTTGAAACTAAATTAACTATATCATGGAAGAGTCATTTTAGCCACAGTTGTACATGTCTGGCAAGTGACTTGATCTGTGAACGTGTTGAAACAAAAGTAACTATATCATGGTAGAGTCATTTTAGCCACAGTTGTAGATGCCTGGCAAGTGACTTGATCTGAGACTGTGTTGAAACTAAAGTAACTATATCATGGAAGAGTTATTTTAGCCACAGTTGTACATGTCTGGCAAGTGACTTGATCTGAGACTGTGTTGTAACTAAAGTAACTATATCATGGAAGAGTCATATTAGCCACAGCTGAACATGTCTGGCAAGTGACTTGATCTGAGACTGTGTTGAAACTAAAGTAAATATATCATGGAAGAATCATTTTAGTCACATTTGTACATGTCTGGCAAGTGACTTGATCTGTGACTGTGTTGAAACTAAAGTAACTATATCATTGAAGAGTCATTTTTACTACACTTGTACATGTCTGGCAAGTGACTTGATCTGTGACTGTGTTGAAACTAAAGTAACTATATCATGGTAGGGTCATTTTAGCCACAGTTGTAGATGTCTGACAAGTGACTTGATCTGAGGTTGTGTTGAAACTAAAGTAACTATATCATGGAAGAGTCATTTTAGCCACAGTTGTACATGTCTAGAAAGTCACTTGATCTGAGACTGTGTTGAACCTAAAGTAACTATATCATGGAAGAGTCATATTAGCCACAGCTGAACATGTCTGGCAAGTGACTTGATCTGAGATTGTGTTGAAACTAAAGTAACTATATCATGGAAGAGTCATGTTAGCTACAGTTTTACATGTCTGGTAAGTGACTTGATCTGTGACTGTGTTGAAACTAAAGTAACTATATCATGGATAGTCATTTTAACCACAGTTATATATGTCTGGCAAGTGACTTAATCTGTGAACGTGTTGAAACTAAAGTAACTATATCATGGTAGAGTCATTTTAGCCACAGTTGTAGATGCCTGGCAAGTGACTTGATCTGAGACTGTGTTGAAACTAAAGTAATTATATCATGGAAGAGTTATTTTAGCCACAGTTGTACATGTCTGGCAAGTGACTTGATCTGAGACTGTGTTGAAACTAAAGTAACTATATCATGGAAGACTTATTTTAGCCACAGTTGTACATGTCTGGCAAGTGACTTGATCTAAGACTGTGTTCAAACTAAAGTAACTATATCATGGAAGAGTCATTTTAGCCACTGTTGTACATGTCTGGTAAGTGACTTGGTCTGAGACTGTGTTGAAACTAAAGTAACTATATCATGGAAGAGTCATTTTAGCCACAGTTGTACATCCATGGTAATTGACTTGATTTTTGACTGTGTTGAAACTAAATTAACTATATCATGGAAGAGTCATTTTAGCCACAGTTGTACATGTCTGGCAAGTGAATTGATCTGTGAACGTGTTGAAACTAAAGTAACTATATCATGGAAGAGTCATTTTAGCCACAGTTGTACATGTCTAGAAAGTCACTTTCTCTGAGACTGTGTTGAAACTAAAGTAACTATATCATGGAAGAGTCATGTTAGCTACAGTTTTACATGTCTGGTAAGTGACTTGATCTGTGACTGTGTTGAAACTAAAGTAACTATATCATGGAAGAGTCATGTTAGCTACAGTTTTACATGTCTGGTAAGTGACTTGATCTAAGACTGTGTTCAAACTAAGGTAACTATATCATGGAAGAGTCATTTTAGCCACAGTTGTACATGTCTGACAAGTGACTTGATCTGAGACTGTGTTGAAACTAAAGTAACAATATCATGGAAGAGTGATTTTAGCCACAGTTGTACATGTCTGGCAAGTGACTTGATCTGAGTCTGTGTTGTAACTAAAGTACTATATCATGGAAGATTAATTTTAGCTACAGTTGTACATGTCTGGCAAGTGACTTGATCTGAGACTGTGTTGAAACTAAAGTAACTATATCATGGAAGAGTCATTTTAGCCACAGTTGTACATGTCTGGCAAGTCACTTGATCTGTGACTGTGGTGAAACTAAAGTAACTATATCATGGAAGAGTCATTTTAGCAACAGTTGTACATGTAAGCAAGTGACTTGACCTGTGACTGTGGTGAAACTAAAGTAACTATATCATGGAAGAGTCATTTTAACCAGAGATGTACATGTCCGGCAAGTCACTTGATCTGAGACTGTGTTGAAACTAAAGTAACTATATCATGGAAGAGTCATTTTAGCTACAGTTGTAGATGTCTGGTAAGAGTCTTGATCTGTGACTGTGTTGAAACTAAAGTAACTATATCATGGAAGAGTCATTTTATCCACAGTTGTACATGTCTGGCAAGTGACTTGATCTAAGACTGTGTTCAAACTAAAGTAACTATATCATGGAAGAGTCAGGTTAGCCACAGTTGTACATGTCTGGCAAGTGACTTGATCTGAGACTGTGTCCAAACTAAAGTAACTATATCATGGAAGAATCATATTAGCCACAGTTGAACATGTCTGGCAAGTGACTTGATCTGAGACTGTGTTGAAACTAAAGTAACTATATCATGGAAGAGTCATTTTAGCCACAGTTGTACATGTCTGGCAAGTGACTTTATCTGAGATTGTTTTGAAACTAAAGTAACTACATCATGGAAGAATCATTTTAGTCACAGTTGTACATGTCTGGCAAGTGACTTGATCTGTGACTGTGTTGAAACTAAAGTAACTATATCATTGAAGAGTCATTTTTGCTACACTTGTACATGTCTGGCAAGTGACTTGATCTGTGACTGTGTTGAAACTAAAGTAACTATATCATGGAAGAGTCATTTTAGCCACAGTTGTACATGTCTGGCAAGTGACTTGATCTGAGACTGTGTTGAAACTAAAGTAACTATATCATGGAAGAGTTATTTTAGCCACAGTTGTACATGTCTGGCAAGTGACTTGATCTAAGACTGTGTTCAAACTAAAGTAACTATATCATGGAAGAGTCATTTTAGCCACAGTTGTACATGTCTGGTAAGTGACTTGATCTGAGACTGTGTTGAAACTAAAGTAACTATATCATGGAAGAGTCATTTTAGCCACAGTTGTACATCCATGGTAATTGACCTGATTTTTGACTGTGTTGAAACTAAATTAACTATATCATGGAAGAGTCATTTTAGCCACAGTTGTACATGTCTGGCAGGTGACTTGATCTGTGAACGTGTTGAAACAAAAGTAACTATATCATGGTAGAGTCATTTTAGCCACAGTTGTAGATGCCTGGCAAGTGACTTGATCTGAGACTGTGTTGAAACTAAAGTAACTATATCATGGAAGAGTTATTTTAGCCAGAGTTGTACATGTCTGGCAAGTGACTTGATCTGAGACTGTGTCCAAACTAAAGTAACTATATCATGGAAGAGTCATATTAGCCACAGTTGAACATGTCTGGCAAGTGACTTGATCTGAGACTGTGTTGAAACTAAAGTAACTATATCATGGAAGAGTCATTTTAGCCACAGTTGTATATGTCTGGCAAGTGACTTTATCTGAGATTGTTTTGAAACTAAAGTAACTATATCATGGAAGAATCATTTTAGTCACAGTTGTACATGTCTGGCAAGTGATTTGATCTGTGACTGTGTTGAAACTAAAGTAACTATATCATTGAAGAGTCATTTTTGCTACACTTGTACATGTCTGGCAAGTGACTTGATCTGTGACTGTGTTGAAACTAAAGTAACTATATCATGGTAGAGTCATTTTAGCCACAGTTGTAGATGTCTGACAAGTGACTTGATCTGAGGTTGTGTTGAAACTAAAGTAACTATATCATGGAAGAGTCATTTTAGCCACAGTTGTACATGTCTGGAAAGTCACTTGATCTGAGACTGTGTTGAAACTAAAGTAACTATATCATGGAAGAGTCATGCTAGCTAAAGTTTTACATGTCTGGTAAGTGTCTTGATCTGTGACTGTGTTGAAACTAATGTAACTATATCATGGATAGTCATTTTAGCCACAGTTGTACATGTCTGGCAAGTGACTTGATCTGTGAATGTGTTGAAACTAAAGTAACTATATCATGGTAGAGTCATTTTAGCCACAGTTGTAGATGCCTGGCAAGTGACTTGATGTGAGACTGTGTTGAAACTAAAGTAACTATATCATGGAAGAGTTATTTTAGCCACAGTTGTACATGTCTGGCAAGTAACTTGATCTAAGACTGTGTTGAAACTAAAGTAACTATATCATGGAAGAGTCATTTTAGCCACAGTTGTACATGTCTAGAAAGTCACTTTATCTGAGACTGTGTTGAAACTAAAGTAACTATATCATGGAAGAGTCATGTTAGCTACAGTGTTACATGTCTGGTAAGTGACTTGATCTGTGACTGTGTTGAAACTAAAGTAACTATATCATGGAACAGTCATTTTAGCCACAGTTGTACATGTCTGGCAAGTGACTTTATCTGAGACTGTGTTGAAACTAAAGTAACTATATCATGGAAGAGTTATTTTAGCCACAGTTGTACATGTCTGGCAAGTGACTTGATCTAAGACTGTGTTCAAACTAAGGTAACTATTTCATGGAAGAGTCATTTTAGCCACAGTTGTACATGTCTGACAAGTGACTTGATCTGAGACTGTGTTGAAACTAAAGTAACAATATCATGGAAGAGTGATTTTAGCCACAGTTGTACATGTCTGGCAAGTGACTTGATCTGAGTCTGTGTTGTAACTAATGTACTATATCATGGAAGATTAATTTTAGCTACAGTTGTACATGTCTGGCAAGTGACTTGATCTGAGACTGTGTTGAAACTAAAGTAACTATATCATGGAAGAGTCATTTTATCCACAGTTGTACATGTCTGGCAAGTGACTTGATCTGTGACTGTGGTGAAACTAAAGTAACTATATCATGGAAGAGTCATTTTAGCCTCAGTTGTACATGTCTGGTAAGTGACTTGATCTAAGACTGTGTTCAAACTAAAGTAACTATATCATGGAAGAGTCAGGTTAGCCACAGTTGTACATGTCTGGCAAGTGACTTGATCTGAGACTGTGTCCAAACTAAAGTAACTATATCATGGAAGAATCATATTAGCCACAGTTGAACATGTCTGGCAAGTGACTTGATCTGAGACTGTGTTGAAACTAAAGTAACTATATCATGGAAGAGTCATTTTAACCACAGTTGTACATGTCTAGAAAGTCACTTGATCTGAGACTGTGTTGAAACTAAAGTAACTATATCATGGATAGTCATTTTAGCCACAGTTGTACATGTCTGGCAAGTGACATGATCTGTGACTGTGTTGAAACTAAAGTAACTATATCATGGTAGAGTCATTTTAGCCACAGTTGTAGATGCCTGGCAAGTGACTTGATCTGAGACTGTGTTGAAACTAAAGTAACTATATCATGGAAGAGTTATTTTAGCCACAGTTGTACATGTCTGGCAAGTGACTTGATCTGAGACTGTGTTGAAACTAAAGTAACTATATCATGGAAGAGTTATTTTAGCCACAGTTGTAGATGCCTGGCAAGTGACTTGATCTAAGACTGTGATGAAACTAAAGTAACTATATCATGGAAGAGTCATTTTAGCCACAGTTGTACATCCATGGTAATTGACTTGATTTTTGACTGTGTTGAAACTAAATTAACTATATCATGGAAGAGTCATTTTAGCCACAGTTGTACATGTCTGGCAGGTGACTTGATCTGTGAACGTGTTGAAACAAAAGTAACTATATCATGGTAGAGTCATTTTAGCCACAGTTGTAGATGCCTGGCAAGTGACTTGATCTGTGAATGTGTTGAAACTAATGTAACTATATCATGGATAGTCATTTTAGCCACAGTTGTACATGTCTGGCAAGTGACTTGATCTGTGAATGTGTTGAAACTAAAGTAACTATATCATGGTAGAGTCATTTTAGCCACAGTTGTAGATGCCTGGCAAGTGACTTGATCTGAGACTGTGTTGAAACTAAAGTAACTATATCATGGAAGAGTTATTTTAGCCACAGTTGTACATGTCTGGCAAGTGACTTGATCTAAGACTGTGTTGAAACTAAAGTAACTATATCATGGAAGAGTCATTTTAACCAGAGATGTACATGTCCGGCAAGTCACTTGATCTGAGACTGTGTTGAAACTAAAGTAACTATATCATGGAAGAGTCATTTTAGCTACAGTTGTAGATGATGTCTGGCAAGTGTCTTGATCTGTGACTGTGTTGAAACTAAAGTAACTATATCATGGAAGAGTCATTTTATCCACAGTTGTACATGTCTGGCAAGTGACTTGATCTGTGACTGTGGTGAAACTAAAGTAATTATATCATGGAAGAGTCATTTGAGCCTCAGTTGTACATGTCTGGTAAGTGACTTGATCTAAGTCTGTGTTCAAACTAAAGTAACTATATCATGGAAGAGTCAGGTTAGCCACAGTTGTACATGTCTGGCAAGTGACTTGATCTGAGACTGTGTCCAAACTAAAGTAACTATATCATGGAAGAGTCATATTAGCCACAGTTGAACATGTCTGGCAAGTGACTTGATCTGAGACTGTGTTGAAACTAAAGTAACTATATCATGGAAGAGTCATTTTAGCCACAGTTGTACATGTCTAGAAAGTCACTTTATCTGAGACTGTGTTGAAACTAAAGTAACTATATCATGGAAGAGTCATGTTAGCTACAGTTTTACATGTCTGGTAAGTGACTTGATCTGTGACTGTGTTGAAACTAAAGTAACTATATCATGGAAGAGTCATGTTAGCTACAGTTTTACATGTCTGGTAAGTGACTTGATCTGTGACTGTGTTGAAACTAAAGTAACTATATCATGGAACAGTCATTTTAGCCACAGTTGTACATGTCTGGCAAGTGACTTTATCTGAGACTGTGTTGAAACTAAAGTAACTATATCATGGAAGAGTTATTTTAGCCACAGTTGTACATGTCTGGCAAGTGACTTGATCTAAGACTGTGTTCAAACTAAGGTAACTATATCATGGAAGAGTGATTTTAGCCACAGTTGTACATGTCTGGCAAGTGACTTGATCTGAGTCTGTGTTGTAACTAAAGTACTATATCATGGAAGATTAATTTTAGCTACAGTTGTACATGTCTGGCAAGTGACTTGATCTGAGACTGTGTTGAAACTAAAGTAACTATATCATGGAAGAGTCATTTTATCCACAGTTGTACATGTCTGGCAAGTGACTTGATCTGTGACTGTGGTGAAACTAAAGTAACTATATCATGGAAGAGTCATTTTAGCCTCAGTTGTACATGTCTGGTAAGTGACTTGATCTAAGACTGTGTTCAAACTAAAGTAACTATATCATGGAAGAGTCAGGTTAGCCACAGTTGTACATGTCTGGCAAGTGACTTGATCTGAGACTGTGTCCAAACTAAAGTAACTATATCATGGAAGAATCATATTAGCCACAGTTGAACATGTCTGGCAAGTGACTTGATCTGAGACTGTGTTGAAACTAAAGTAACTATATCATGGTAGAGTCATTTTAACCACAGTTGTACATGTCTAGAAAGTCACTTGATCTGAGACTGTGTTTAAACTAAAGTAACTATATCATGGAAGAGTCATGTTAGCTACAGTTTTACATGTCTGGTAAGTGACTTGATCTGTGACTGTGTTGAAACTAAAGTAACTATATCATGGATAGTCATTTTAGCCACAGTTATATATGTCTGGCAAGTGACATGATCTGTGAACGTGTTGAAACTAAAGTAACTATATCATGGAAGAGTCATTTTAGCCACAGATGTAGATGCCTGGCAAGTGACTTGATCTGAGACTGTGTTGAAACTAAAGTAACTATATCATGGAAGAGTTATTTTAGCCACAGTTGTACATGTCTGGCAAGTGACTTGATCTGAGACTGTGTTGAAACTAAAGTAACTATATCATGGAAGAGTTATTTTAGCCACAGTTGTACATGTCTGGCAAGTGACTTGATGTAAGACTGTGTTGAAACTAAAGTAACTATATCATGGAAGAGTCATTTTAGCCACAGTTGTACATCCATGGTAATTGACTTGATTTTTGACTGTGTTGAAACTAAATTAACTATATCATGGAAGAGTCATTTTAGCCACAGTTGTACATGTCTGGCAGGTAACTTGATCTGTGAACGTGTTGAAACAAAAGTAACTATATCATGGTAGAGTCATTTTAGCCACAGTTGTAGATGCCTGGCAAGTGACTTGATCTGAGACTGTGTTGAAACTAAAGTAACTATATCATGGAAGAGTTATTTTAGCCACAGTTGTACATGTCTGGCAAGTGACTTGATCTGAGACTGTGTTGTAACTAAAGTAACTATATCATGGAAGAGTCATATTAGCCACAGTTGAACATGTCTGGCAAGTGACTTGATCTGAGACTGTGTTGAAACAAAAGTAACTATATCATGGAAGAGTCATTTTAGCCACAGTTGTATATGTCTGGCAAGTGACTTTATCTGAGATTGTTTTGAAACTAAAGTAACTATATCATGGAAGAATCATTTTAGTCACAGTTGTACATGTCTGGCAAGTGACTTGATCTGTGACTGTGTTGAAACTAAAGTAACTATATAATTGAAGAGTCATTTTTGCTACACTTGTACATGTCTGGCAAGTGACTTGATCTGTGACTGTGTTGAAACTAAAGTAACTATATCATGGATAGTCATTTTAGCCACAGTTGTACATGTCTGGCAAGTGACTTGATCTGTGAATGTGTTGAAACTAAAGTAACTATATCATGGTAGAGTCATTTTAGCCACAGTTGTAGATGCCTGGCAAGTGACTTGATCTGAGACTGTGTTGAAACTAAAGTAACTATATCATGGAAGAGTTATTTTAGCCACAGTTGTACATGCCTGGCAAGTGACTTGATCTAAGACTGTGTTGAAACTAAAGTAACTATATCATGGAAGAGTCATTTTAACCAGAGATGTACATGTCTGGCAAGTCACTTGATCTGAGACTGTGTTGAAACTAAAGTAACTATATCATGGAAGAGTCATTTTAGCTACAGTTGTAGATGTCTGGCAAGTGTCTTGATCTGTGACTGTGTTGAAACTAAAGTAACTATATCATGGAAGAGTCATTTTATCCACAGTTGTACATGTCTGGCAAGTGACTTGATCTGTGACTGTGGTAAAACTAAAGTAATTATATCATTGGAAGAGTCATTTGAACCTCAGTTGTACATGTCTGGTAAGTGACTTGATCTAAGACTGTGTTCAAACTAAAGTAACTATATCATGGAAGAGTCAGGTTAGCCACAGTTGTACATGTCTGGCAAGTGACTTGATCTGAGACTGTGTCCAAACTAAAGTAACTATATCATGGAAGAATCATATTAGCCACAGTTGAACATGTCTGGCAAGTGACTTGATCTGAGACTGTGTTGAAACTAAAGTAACTATATCATGGAAGAGTCATTTTAGCCACAGTTGTACATGTCTGGCAAGTGACTTTATCTGAGATTGTTTTGAAACTAAAGTAACTATATCATGGAAGAATCATTTTAGTCACAGTTGTACATGTCTGGCAAGTGACTGTATCTGTGACTGTGTTGAAACTAAAGTAACTATATCATTGAAGAGTCATTTTTGCTACACTTGTACATGTCTGGCAAGTGACTTGATCTGTGACTGTGTTGAAACTAAAGTAACTATATCATGGTAGAGTCATTTTAGCCACAGTTGTAGATGTCTGACAAGTGACTTGATCTAAGACTGTGTTGAAACTAAAGTAACTATATCATGGAAGAGTTATTTTAGCCACAGTTGTACATGTCTGGCAAGTGACTTGATCTAAGACTGTGTTCAAACTAAAGTAACTATATCATGGAAGAGTCATTTTAGCCACAGTTGTACATGTCTGGTAAGTGACTTGATCTGAGACTGTGTTGAAACTAAAGTAACTATATCATGGAAGAGTCATTTTAGCCACAGTTGTACATCCATGGTAATTGACTTGATTTTTGACTGTGTTGAAACTAAATTAACTATATCATGGAAGAGTCATTTTAGCCACAGTTGTACATGTCTGGCAGGTGACTTGATCTGTGAACGTGTTGAAACAAAAGTAACTATATCATGGTAGAGTCATTTTAGCCACAGTTGTAGATGCCTGGCAAGTGACTTGATCTGAGACTGTGTTGAAACTAAAGTAACTATATCATGGAAGAGTTATTTTAGCCACAGTTGTACATGTCTGGCAAGTGACTTGATCTGAGACTGTGTCCAAACTAAAGTAACTATATCATGGAAGAGTCATATTAGCCACAGTTGAACATGTCTGGCAAGTGACTTGATCTGAGACTGTGTTGAAACTAAAGTAACTATATCATGGAAGAGTCATTTTAGCCACAGTTGTATATGTCTGGCAAGTGACTTTATCTGAGATTGTTTTGAAACTAAAGTAACTATATCATGGAAGAATCATTTTAGTCACAGTTGTACATGTCTGGCAAGGACTTGATCTGTGACTGTGTTGAAACTAAAGTAACTATATCATTGAAGAGTCATTTTTGCTACACTTGTACATGTCTGGCAAGTGACTTGATCTGTGACTGTGTTGAAACTAAAGTAACTATATCATGGTAGAGTCATTTTAGCCACAGTTGTAGATGTCTGACAAGTGACTTGATCTGAGGTTGTGTTGAAACTAAAGTAACTATATCATGGAAGAGTCATTTTAGCCACAGTTGTACATGTCTGGAAAGTCACTTGATCTGAGACTGTGTTGAAACTAAAGTAACTATATCATGGAAGAGTCATGCTAGCTACAGTTTTACATGTCTGGTAAGTGTCTTGATCTGTGACTGTGTTGAAACTAATGTAACTATATCATGGATAGTCATTTTAGCCACAGTTGTACATGTCTGGCAAGTGACTTGATCTGTGAATGTGTTGAAACTAAAGTAACTATATCATGGTAGAGTCATTTTAGCCACAGTTGTAGATGCCTGGCAAGTGACTTGATCTGAGACTGTGCTGAAACTAAAGTAACTATATCATGGAAGAGTTATTTTAGCCACAGTTGTACATGTCTGGCAAGTGACTTGATCTAAGACTGTGTTGAAACTAAAGTAACTAAATCATGGAAGAGTCATTTTAACCAGAGATGTACATGTCTGGCAAGTCACTTGATCTGAGACTGTGTTGAAACTAAAGTAACTATATCATGGAAGAGTCATTTTAGCTACAGTTGTAGATGTCTGGCAAGTGTCTTGATCTGTGACTGTGTTGAAACTAAAGTAACTATATCATGGAAGAGTCATTTTATCCACAGTTGTACATGTCTGGCAAGTGACTTGATCTGTGACTGTGGTGAAACTAAAGTAATTATATCATGGAAGAGTCATTTGAGCCTCAGTTGTACATGTCTGGTAAGTGACTTGATCTAAGTCTGTGTTCAAACTAAAGTAACTATATCATGGAAGAGTCAGGTTAGCCACAGTTGTACATGTCTGGCAAGTGACTTGATCTGAGACTGTGTCCAAACTAAAGTAACTATATCATGGAAGAGTCATATTAGCCACAGTTGAACATGTCTGGCAAGTGACTTGATCTGAGACTGTGTTGAAACTAAAGTAACTATATCAAGGAAGAGTCATTTTAGCCACAGTTGTACATGTCTAGAAAGTCACTTTATCTGAGACTGTGTTGAAACTAAAGTAACTATATCATGGAAGAGTCATGTTAGCTACAGTTTTACATGTCTGGTAAGTGACTTGATCTGTGACTGTGTTGAAACTAAAGTAACTATATCATGGAAGAGTCATGTTAGCTACAGTTTTACATGTCTGGTAAGTGACTTGATCTGTGACTGTGTTGAAACTAAAGTAACTATATCATGGAACAGTCATTTTAGCCACAGTTGTACATGTCTGGCAAGTGACTTTATCTGAGACTGTGTTAAAACTAAAGTAACTATATCATGGAAGAGTTATTTTAGCCACAGTTGTAAATGTCTGGCAAGTGACTTGATCTAAGACTGTGTTCAAACTAAGGTAACTATATCATGGAAGAGTCATTTTAGCCACAGTTGTACATGTCTGGAAAGTCACTTGATCTGAGACTGTGTTGAAACTAAAGTAACTATATCATGGAAGAGTCATGCTAGCTACAGTTTTACATGTCTGGTAAGTGTCTTGATCTGTGACTGTGTTGAAACTAATGTAACTATATCATGGATAGTCATTTTAGCCACAGTTGTACATGTCTGGCAAGTGACTTGATCTGTGAATGTGTTGAAACTAAAGTAACTATATCATGGTAGAGTCATTTTAGCCACAGTTGTAGATGCCTGGCAAGTGACTTGATCTGAGACTGTGCTGAAACTAAAGTAACTATATCATGGAAGAGTTATTTTAGCCACAGTTGTACATGTCTGGCAAGTGACTTGATCTAAGACTGTGTTGAAACTAAAGTAACTAAATCATGGAAGAGTCATTTTAACAAGAGATGTACATGTCTGGCAAGTCACTTGATCTGAGACTGTGTTGAAACTAAAGTAACTATATCATGGAAGAGTCATTTTAGCTACAGTTGTAGATGTCTGGCAAGTGTCTTGATCTGTGACTGTGTTGAAACTAAAGTAACTATATCATGGAAGAGTCATTTTATCCACAGTTGTACATGTCTGGCAAGTGACTTGATCTGTGACTGTGGTGAAACTAAAGTAATTATATCATGGAAGAGTCATTTGAGCCTCAGTTGTACATGTCTGGTAAGTTACTTGATCTAAGTCTGTGTTCAAACTAAAGTAACTATATCATGGAAGAGTCAGGTTAGCCACAGTTGTACATGTCTGGCAAGTGACTTGATCTAAGACTGTGTTCAAACTAAGGTAACTATATCATGGAAGAGTGATTTTAGCCACAGTTGTACATGTCTGGCAAGTGACTTGATCTGAGTCTGTGTTGTAACTAAAGTACTATATCATGGAAGATTAATTTTAGCTACAGTTGTACATGTCTGGCAAGTGACTTGATCTGAGACTGTGTTGAAACTAAAGTAACTATATCATGGAAGAGTCATTTTATCCACAGTTGTACATGTCTGGCAAGTGACTTGATCTGTGACTGTGGTGAAACTAAAGTAACTATATCATGGAAGAGTCATTTTAGCCTCAGTTGTACATGTCTGGTAAGTGACTTGATCTAAGACTGTGTTCAAACTAAAGTAACTATATCATGGAAGAGTCAGGTTAGCCACAGTTGTACATGTCTGGCAAGTGACTTGATCTGAGACTGTGTCCAAACTAAAGTAACTATATCATGGAAGAATCATATTAGCCACAGTTGAACATGTCTGGCAAGTGACTTGATCTGAGACTGTGTTGAAACTAAAGTAACTATATCATGGTAGAGTCATTTTAACCACAGTTGTACATGTCTAGAAAGTCACTTGATCTGAGACTGTGTTTAAACTAAAGTAACTATATCATGGAAGAGTCATGTTAGCTACAGTTTTACATGTCTGGTAAGTGACTTGATCTGTGACTGTGTTGAAACTAAAGTAACTATATCATGGATAGTCATTTTAGCCACAGTTATATATGTCTGGCAAGTGACATGATCTGTGAACGTGTTGAAACTAAAGTAACTATATCATGGAAGAGTCATTTTAGCCACAGTTGTAGATGCCTGGCAAGTGACTTGATCTGAGACTGTGTTGAAACTAAAGTAACTATATCATGGAAGAGTTATTTTAGCCACAGTTGTACATGCCTGGCAAGTGACTTGATCTGAGACTGTGTTGAAACTAAAGTAACTATATCATGGAAGAGTTATTTTAGCCACAGTTGTACATGTCTGGCAAGTGACTTGATGTAAGACTGTGTTGAAACTAAAGTAACTATATCATGGAAGAGTCATTTTAGCCACAGTTGTACATCCATGGTAATTGACTTGATTTTTGACTGTGTTGAAACTAAATTAACTATATCATGGAAGAGTCATTTTAGCCACAGTTGTACATGTCTGGCAGGTAACTTGATCTGTGAACGTGTTGAAACAAAAGTAACTATATCATGGTAGAGTCATTTTAGCCACAGTTGTAGATGCCTGGCAAGTGACTTGATCTGAGACTGTGTTGAAACTAAAGTAACTATATCATGGAAGAGTTATTTTAGCCACAGTTGTACATGTCTGGCAAGTGACTTGATCTGAGACTGTGTTGTAACTAAAGTAACTATATCATGGAAGAGTCATATTAGCCACAGTTGAACATGTCTGGCAAGTGACTTGATCTGAGACTGTGTTGAAACAAAAGTAACTATATCATGGAAGAGTCATTTTAGCCACAGTTGTATATGTCTGGCAAGTGACTTTATCTGAGATTGTTTTGAAACTAAAGTAACTATATCATGGAAGAGTCATTTTATCCACAGTTGTACATGTCTGGCAAGTGACTTGATCTGTGACTGTGGTAAAACTAAAGTAATTATATCATTGGAAGAGTCATTTGAACCTCAGTTGTACATGTCTGGTAAGTGACTTGATCTAAGACTGTGTTCAAACTAAAGTAACTATATCATGGAAGAGTCAGGTTAGCCACAGTTGTACATGTCTGGCAAGTGACTTGATCTGAGACTGTGTCCAAACTAAAGTAACTATATCATGGAAGAATCATATTAGCCACAGTTGAACATGTCTGGCAAGTGACTTGATCTGAGACTGTGTTGAAACTAAAGTAACTATATCATGGAAGAGTCATTTTAGCCACAGTTGTACATGTCTGGCAAGTGACTTTATCTGAGATTGTTTTGAAACTAAAGTAACTATATCATGGAAGAATCATTTTAGTCACAGTTGTACATGTCTGGCAAGTGACTGTATCTGTGACTGTGTTGAAACTAAAGTAACTATATCATTGAAGAGTCATTTTTGCTACACTTGTACATGTCTGGCAAGTGACTTGATCTGTGACTGTGTTGAAACTAAAGTAACTATATCATGGTAGAGTCATTTTAGCCACAGTTGTAGATGTCTGACAAGTGACTTGATCTAAGACTGTGTTGAAACTAAAGTAACTATATCATGGAAGAGTTATTTTAGCCACAGTTGTACATGTCTGGCAAGTGACTTGATCTAAGACTGTGTTCAAACTAAAGTAACTATATCATGGAAGAGTCATTTTAGCCACAGTTGTACATGTCTGGTAAGTGACTTGATCTGAGACTGTGTTGAAACTAAAGTAACTATATCATGGAAGAGTCATTTTAGCCACAGTTGTACATCCATGGTAATTGACTTGATTTTTGACTGTGTTGAAACTAAATTAACTATATCATGGAAGAGTCATTTTAGCCACAGTTGTACATGTCTGGCAGGTGACTTGATCTGTGAACGTGTTGAAACAAAAGTAACTATATCATGGTAGAGTCATTTTAGCCACAGTTGTAGATGCCTGGCAAGTGACTTGATCTGAGACTGTGTTGAAACTAAAGTAACTATATCATGGAAGAGTTATTTTAGCCACAGTTGTACATGTCTGGCAAGTGACTTGATCTGAGACTGTGTCCAAACTAAAGTAACTATATCATGGAAGAGTCATATTAGCCACAGTTGAACATGTCTGGCAAGTGACTTGATCTGAGACTGTGTTGAAACTAAAGTAACTATATCATGGAAGAGTCATTTTAGCCACAGTTGTATATGTCTGGCAAGTGACTTTATCTGAGATTGTTTTGAAACTAAAGTAACTATATCATGGAAGAATCATTTTAGTCACAGTTGTACATGTCTGGCAAGGACTTGATCTGTGACTGTGTTGAAACTAAAGTAACTATATCATTGAAGAGTCATTTTTGCTACACTTGTACATGTCTGGCAAGTGACTTGATCTGTGACTGTGTTGAAACTAAAGTAACTATATCATGGTAGAGTCATTTTAGCCACAGTTGTAGATGTCTGACAAGTGACTTGATCTGAGGTTGTGTTGAAACTAAAGTAACTATATCATGGAAGAGTCATTTTAGCCACAGTTGTACATGTCTGGAAAGTCACTTGATCTGAGACTGTGTTGAAACTAAAGTAACTATATCATGGAAGAGTCATGCTAGCTACAGTTTTACATGTCTGGTAAGTGTCTTGATCTGTGACTGTGTTGAAACTAATGTAACTATATCATGGATAGTCATTTTAGCCACAGTTGTACATGTCTGGCAAGTGACTTGATCTGTGAATGTGTTGAAACTAAAGTAACTATATCATGGTAGAGTCATTTTAGCCACAGTTGTAGATGCCTGGCAAGTGACTTGATCTGAGACTGTGCTGAAACTAAAGTAACTATATCATGGAAGAGTTATTTTAGCCACAGTTGTACATGTCTGGCAAGTGACTTGATCTAAGACTGTGTTGAAACTAAAGTAACTAAATCATGGAAGAGTCATTTTAACCAGAGATGTACATGTCTGGCAAGTCACTTGATCTGAGACTGTGTTGAAACTAAAGTAACTATATCATGGAAGAGTCATTTTAGCTACAGTTGTAGATGTCTGGCAAGTGTCTTGATCTGTGACTGTGTTGAAACTAAAGTAACTATATCATGGAAGAGTCATTTTATCCACAGTTGTACATGTCTGGCAAGTGACTTGATCTGTGACTGTGGTGAAACTAAAGTAATTATATCATGGAAGAGTCATTTGAGCCTCAGTTGTACATGTCTGGTAAGTGACTTGATCTAAGTCTGTGTTCAAACTAAAGTAACTATATCATGGAAGAGTCAGGTTAGCCACAGTTGTACATGTCTGGCAAGTGACTTGATCTGAGACTGTGTCCAAACTAAAGTAACTATATCATGGAAGAGTCATATTAGCCACAGTTGAACATGTCTGGCAAGTGACTTGATCTGAGACTGTGTTGAAACTAAAGTAACTATATCAAGGAAGAGTCATTTTAGCCACAGTTGTACATGTCTAGAAAGTCACTTTATCTGAGACTGTGTTGAAACTAAAGTAACTATATCATGGAAGAGTCATGTTAGCTACAGTTTTACATGTCTGGTAAGTGACTTGATCTGTGACTGTGTTGAAACTAAAGTAACTATATCATGGAAGAGTCATGTTAGCTACAGTTTTACATGTCTGGTAAGTGACTTGATCTGTGACTGTGTTGAAACTAAAGTAACTATATCATGGAACAGTCATTTTAGCCACAGTTGTACATGTCTGGCAAGTGACTTTATCTGAGACTGTGTTAAAACTAAAGTAACTATATCATGGAAGAGTTATTTTAGCCACAGTTGTAAATGTCTGGCAAGTGACTTGATCTAAGACTGTGTTCAAACTAAGGTAACTATATCATGGAAGAGTCATTTTAGCCACAGTTGTACATGTCTGGAAAGTCACTTGATCTGAGACTGTGTTGAAACTAAAGTAACTATATCATGGAAGAGTCATGCTAGCTACAGTTTTACATGTCTGGTAAGTGTCTTGATCTGTGACTGTGTTGAAACTAATGTAACTATATCATGGATAGTCATTTTAGCCACAGTTGTACATGTCTGGCAAGTGACTTGATCTGTGAATGTGTTGAAACTAAAGTAACTATATCATGGTAGAGTCATTTTAGCCACAGTTGTAGATGCCTGGCAAGTGACTTGATCTGAGACTGTGCTGAAACTAAAGTAACTATATCATGGAAGAGTTATTTTAGCCACAGTTGTACATGTCTGGCAAGTGACTTGATCTAAGACTGTGTTGAAACTAAAGTAACTAAATCATGGAAGAGTCATTTTAACAAGAGATGTACATGTCTGGCAAGTCACTTGATCTGAGACTGTGTTGAAACTAAAGTAACTATATCATGGAAGAGTCATTTTAGCTACAGTTGTAGATGTCTGGCAAGTGTCTTGATCTGTGACTGTGTTGAAACTAAAGTAACTATATCATGGAAGAGTCATTTTATCCACAGTTGTACATGTCTGGCAAGTGACTTGATCTGTGACTGTGGTGAAACTAAAGTAATTATATCATGGAAGAGTCATTTGAGCCTCAGTTGTACATGTCTGGTAAGTTACTTGATCTAAGTCTGTGTTCAAACTAAAGTAACTATATCATGGAAGAGTCAGGTTAGCCACAGTTGTACATGTCTGGCAAGTGACTTGATCTAAGACTGTGTTCAAACTAAGGTAACTATATCATGGAAGAGTGATTTTAGCCACAGTTGTACATGTCTGGCAAGTGACTTGATCTGAGTCTGTGTTGTAACTAAAGTACTATATCATGGAAGATTAATTTTAGCTACAGTTGTACATGTCTGGCAAGTGACTTGATCTGAGACTGTGTTGAAACTAAAGTAACTATATCATGGAAGAGTCATTTTATCCACAGTTGTACATGTCTGGCAAGTGACTTGATCTGTGACTGTGGTGAAACTAAAGTAACTATATCATGGAAGAGTCATTTTAGCCTCAGTTGTACATGTCTGGTAAGTGACTTGATCTAAGACTGTGTTCAAACTAAAGTAACTATATCATGGAAGAGTCAGGTTAGCCACAGTTGTACATGTCTGGCAAGTGACTTGATCTGAGACTGTGTCCAAACTAAAGTAACTATATCATGGAAGAATCATATTAGCCACAGTTGAACATGTCTGGCAAGTGACTTGATCTGAGACTGTGTTGAAACTAAAGTAACTATATCATGGTAGAGTCATTTTAACCACAGTTGTACATGTCTAGAAAGTCACTTGATCTGAGACTGTGTTTAAACTAAAGTAACTATATCATGGAAGAGTCATGTTAGCTACAGTTTTACATGTCTGGTAAGTGACTTGATCTGTGACTGTGTTGAAACTAAAGTAACTATATCATGGATAGTCATTTTAGCCACAGTTATATATGTCTGGCAAGTGACATGATCTGTGAACGTGTTGAAACTAAAGTAACTATATCATGGAAGAGTCATTTTAGCCACAGTTGTAGATGCCTGGCAAGTGACTTGATCTGAGACTGTGTTGAAACTAAAGTAACTATATCATGGAAGAGTTATTTTAGCCACAGTTGTACATGCCTGGCAAGTGACTTGATCTGAGACTGTGTTGAAACTAAAGTAACTATATCATGGAAGAGTCATTTTAGCTACAGTTGTAGATGTCTGGCAAGTGTCTTGATCTGTGACTGTGTTGAAACTAAAGTAACTATATCATGGAAGAGTCATTTTATCCACAGTTGTACATGTCTGGCAAGTGACTTGATCTGTGACTGTGGTGAAACTAAAGTAATTATATCATGGAAGAGTCATTTGAGCCTCAGTTGTACATGTCTGGTAAGTGACTTGATCTAAGTCTGTGTTCAAACTAAAGTAACTATATCATGGAAGAGTCAGGTTAGCCACAGTTGTACATGTCTGGCAAGTGACTTGATCTGAGACTGTGTCCAAACTAAAGTAACTATATCATGGAAGAGTCATATTAGCCACAGTTGAACATGTCTGGCAAGTGACTTGATCTGAGACTGTGTTGAAACTAAAGTAACTATATCAAGGAAGAGTCATTTTAGCCACAGTTGTACATGTCTAGAAAGTCACTTTATCTGAGACTGTGTTGAAACTAAAGTAACTATATCATGGAAGAGTCATGTTAGCTACAGTTTTACATGTCTGGTAAGTGACTTGATCTGTGACTGTGTTGAAACTAAAGTAACTATATCATGGAAGAGTCATGTTAGCTACAGTTTTACATGTCTGGTAAGTGACTTGATCTGTGACTGTGTTGAAACTAAAGTAACTATATCATGGAACAGTCATTTTAGCCACAGTTGTACATGTCTGGCAAGTGACTTTATCTGAGACTGTGTTAAAACTAAAGTAACTATATCATGGAAGAGTTATTTTAGCCACAGTTGTAAATGTCTGGCAAGTGACTTGATCTAAGACTGTGTTCAAACTAAGGTAACTATATCATGGAAGAGTCATTTTAGCCACAGTTGTACATGTCTGGAAAGTCACTTGATCTGAGACTGTGTTGAAACTAAAGTAACTATATCATGGAAGAGTCATGCTAGCTACAGTTTTACATGTCTGGTAAGTGTCTTGATCTGTGACTGTGTTGAAACTAATGTAACTATATCATGGATAGTCATTTTAGCCACAGTTGTACATGTCTGGCAAGTGACTTGATCTGTGAATGTGTTGAAACTAAAGTAACTATATCATGGTAGAGTCATTTTAGCCACAGTTGTAGATGCCTGGCAAGTGACTTGATCTGAGACTGTGCTGAAACTAAAGTAACTATATCATGGAAGAGTTATT
The DNA here is from genome assembly GCA_964016885.1 of Eledone cirrhosa. Classification (NCBI taxonomy): domain Eukaryota; kingdom Metazoa; phylum Mollusca; class Cephalopoda; order Octopoda; family Eledonidae; genus Eledone; species Eledone cirrhosa. The sequence goes on along the minus strand of OZ024754.1, from coordinate 19,773,284 downwards.
TTAGCCACAGTTGTACATGTCTGGCAAGTGACTTGATCTAAGACTGTGTTGAAACTAAAGTAACTAAATCATGGAAGAGTCATTTTAACAAGAGATGTACATGTCTGGCAAGTCACTTGATCTGAGACTGTGTTGAAACTAAAGTAACTATATCATGGAAGAGTCATTTTAGCTACAGTTGTAGATGTCTGGCAAGTGTCTTGATCTGTGACTGTGTTGAAACTAAAGTAACTATATCATGGAAGAGTCATTTTATCCACAGTTGTACATGTCTGGCAAGTGACTTGATCTGTGACTGTGGTGAAACTAAAGTAATTATATCATGGAAGAGTCATTTGAGCCTCAGTTGTACATGTCTGGTAAGTTACTTGATCTAAGTCTGTGTTCAAACTAAAGTAACTATATCATGGAAGAGTCAGGTTAGCCACAGTTGTACATGTCTGGCAAGTGACTTGATCTAAGACTGTGTTCAAACTAAGGTAACTATATCATGGAAGAGTGATTTTAGCCACAGTTGTACATGTCTGGCAAGTGACTTGATCTGAGTCTGTGTTGTAACTAAAGTACTATATCATGGAAGATTAATTTTAGCTACAGTTGTACATGTCTGGCAAGTGACTTGATCTGAGACTGTGTTGAAACTAAAGTAACTATATCATGGAAGAGTCATTTTATCCACAGTTGTACATGTCTGGCAAGTGACTTGATCTGTGACTGTGGTGAAACTAAAGTAACTATATCATGGAAGAGTCATTTTAGCCTCAGTTGTACATGTCTGGTAAGTGACTTGATCTAAGACTGTGTTCAAACTAAAGTAACTATATCATGGAAGAGTCAGGTTAGCCACAGTTGTACATGTCTGGCAAGTGACTTGATCTGAGACTGTGTCCAAACTAAAGTAACTATATCATGGAAGAATCATATTAGCCACAGTTGAACATGTCTGGCAAGTGACTTGATCTGAGACTGTGTTGAAACTAAAGTAACTATATCATGGTAGAGTCATTTTAACCACAGTTGTACATGTCTAGAAAGTCACTTGATCTGAGACTGTGTTTAAACTAAAGTAACTATATCATGGAAGAGTCATGTTAGCTACAGTTTTACATGTCTGGTAAGTGACTTGATCTGTGACTGTGTTGAAACTAAAGTAACTATATCATGGATAGTCATTTTAGCCACAGTTATATATGTCTGGCAAGTGACATGATCTGTGAACGTGTTGAAACTAAAGTAACTATATCATGGAAGAGTCATTTTAGCCACAGTTGTAGATGCCTGGCAAGTGACTTGATCTGAGACTGTGTTGAAACTAAAGTAACTATATCATGGAAGAGTTATTTTAGCCACAGTTGTACATGCCTGGCAAGTGACTTGATCTGAGACTGTGTTGAAACTAAAGTAACTATATCATGGAAGAGTTATTTTAGCCACAGTTGTACATGTCTGGCAAGTGACTTGATGTAAGACTGTGTTGAAACTAAAGTAACTATATCATGGAAGAGTCATTTTAGCCACAGTTGTACATCCATGGTAATTGACTTGATTTTTGACTGTGTTGAAACTAAATTAACTATATCATGGAAGAGTCATTTTAGCCACAGTTGTACATGTCTGGCAGGTAACTTGATCTGTGAACGTGTTGAAACAAAAGTAACTATATCATGGTAGAGTCATTTTAGCCACAGTTGTAGATGCCTGGCAAGTGACTTGATCTGAGACTGTGTTGAAACTAAAGTAACTATATCATGGAAGAGTTATTTTAGCCACAGTTGTACATGTCTGGCAAGTGACTTGATCTGAGACTGTGTTGTAACTAAAGTAACTATATCATGGAAGAGTCATATTAGCCACAGTTGAACATGTCTGGCAAGTGACTTGATCTGAGACTGTGTTGAAACAAAAGTAACTATATCATGGAAGAGTCATTTTAGCCACAGTTGTATATGTCTGGCAAGTGACTTTATCTGAGATTGTTTTGAAACTAAAGTAACTATATCATGGAAGAATCATTTTAGTCACAGTTGTACATGTCTGGCAAGTGACTTGATCTGTGACTGTGTTGAAACTAAAGTAACTATATCATTGAAGAGTCATTTTTGCTACACTTGTACATGTCTGGCAAGTGACTTGATCTGTGACTGTGTTGAAACTAAAGTAACTATATCATGGATAGTCATTTTAGCCACAGTTGTACATGTCTGGCAAGTGACTTGATCTGTGAATGTGTTGAAACTAAAGTAACTATATCATGGTAGAGTCATTTTAGCCACAGTTGTAGATGCCTGGCAAGTGACTTGATCTGAGACTGTGTTGAAACTAAAGTAACTATATCATGGAAGAGTTATTTTAGCCACAGTTGTACATGCCTGGCAAGTGACTTGATCTAAGACTGTGTTGAAACTAAAGTAACTATATCATGGAAGAGTCATTTTAACCAGAGATGTACATGTCTGGCAAGTCACTTGATCTGAGACTGTGTTGAAACTAAAGTAACTATATCATGGAAGAGTCATTTTAGCTACAGTTGTAGATGTCTGGCAAGTGTCTTGATCTGTGACTGTGTTGAAACTAAAGTAACTATATCATGGAAGAGTCATTTTATCCACAGTTGTACATGTCTGGCAAGTGACTTGATCTGTGACTGTGGTGAAACTAAAGTAATTATATCATTGGAAGAGTCATTTGAACCTCAGTTGTACATGTCTGGTAAGTGACTTGATCTAAGACTGTGTTCAAACTAAAGTAACTATATCATGGAAGAGTCAGGTTAGCCACAGTTGTACATGTCTGGCAAGTGACTTGATCTGAGACTGTGTCCAAACTAAAGTAACTATATCATGGAAGAATCATATTAGCCACAGTTGAACATGTCTGGCAAGTGACTTGATCTGAGACTGTGTTGAAACTAAAGTAACTATATCATGGAAGAGTCATTTTAGCCACAGTTGTACATGTCTGGCAAGTGACTTTATCTGAGATTGTTTTGAAACTAAAGTAACTATATCATGGAAGAATCATTTTAGTCACAGTTGTACATGTCTGGCAAGTGACTGTATCTGTGACTGTGTTGAAACTAAAGTAACTATATCATTGAAGAGTCATTTTTGCTACACTTGTACATGTCTGGCAAGTGACTTGATCTGTGACTGTGTTGAAACTAAAGTAACTATATCATGGTAGAGTCATTTTAGCCACAGTTGTAGATGTCTGACAAGTGACTTGATCTAAGACTGTGTTGAAACTAAAGTAACTATATCATGGAAGAGTTATTTTAGCCACAGTTGTACATGTCTGGCAAGTGACTTGATCTAAGACTGTGTTCAAACTAAAGTAACTATATCATGGAAGAGTCATTTTAGCCACAGTTGTACATGTCTGGTAAGTGACTTGATCTGAGACTGTGTTGAAACTAAAGTAACTATATCATGGAAGAGTCATTTTAGCCACAGTTGTACATCCATGGTAATTGACTTGATTTTTGACTGTGTTGAAACTAAATTAACTATATCATGGAAGAGTCATTTTAGCCACAGTTGTACATGTCTGGCAGGTGACTTGATCTGTGAACGTGTTGAAACAAAAGTAACTATATCATGGTAGAGTCATTTTAGCCACAGTTGTAGATGCCTGGCAAGTGACTTGATCTGAGACTGTGTTGAAACTAAAGTAACTATATCATGGAAGAGTTATTTTAGCCACAGTTGTACATGTCTGGCAAGTGACTTGATCTGAGACTGTGTCCAAACTAAAGTAACTATATCATGGAAGAGTCATATTAGCCACAGTTGAACATGTCTGGCAAGTGACTTGATCTGAGACTGTGTTGAAACTAAAGTAACTATATCATGGAAGAGTCATTTTAGCCACAGTTGTATATGTCTGGCAAGTGACTTTATCTGAGATTGTTTTGAAACTAAAGTAACTATATCATGGAAGAATCATTTTAGTCACAGTTGTACATGTCTGGCAAGGACTTGATCTGTGACTGTGTTGAAACTAAAGTAACTATATCATTGAAGAGTCATTTTTGCTACACTTGTACATGTCTGGCAAGTGACTTGATCTGTGACTGTGTTGAAACTAAAGTAACTATATCATGGTAGAGTCATTTTAGCCACAGTTGTAGATGTCTGACAAGTGACTTGATCTGAGGTTGTGTTGAAACTAAAGTAACTATATCATGGAAGAGTCATTTTAGCCACAGTTGTACATCTCTGGAAAGTCACTTGATCTGAGACTGTGTTGAAACTAAAGTAACTATATCATGGAAGAGTCATGCTAGCTACAGTTTTACATGTCTGGTAAGTGTCTTGATCTGTGACTGTGTTGAAACTAATGTAACTATATCATGGATAGTCATTTTAGCCACAGTTGTACATGTCTGGCAAGTGACTTGATCTGTGAATGTGTTGAAACTAAAGTAACTATATCATGGTAGAGTCATTTTAGCCACAGTTGTAGATGCCTGGCAAGTGACTTGATCTGAGACTGTGCTGAAACTAAAGTAACTATATCATGGAAGAGTTATTTTAGCCACAGTTGTACATGTCTGGCAAGTGACTTGATCTAAGACTGTGTTGAAACTAAAGTAACTAAATCATGGAAGAGTCATTTTAACCAGAGATGTACATGTCTGGCAAGTCACTTGATCTGAGACTGTGTTGAAACTAAAGTAACTATATCATGGAAGAGTCATTTTAGCTACAGTTGTAGATGTCTGGCAAGTGTCTTGATCTGTGACTGTGTTGAAACTAAAGTAACTATATCATGGAAGAGTCATTTTATCCACAGTTGTACATGTCTGGCAAGTGACTTGATCTGTGACTGTGGTGAAACTAAAGTAATTATATCATGGAAGAGTCATTTGAGCCTCAGTTGTACATGTCTGGTAAGTGACTTGATCTAAGTCTGTGTTCAAACTAAAGTAACTATATCATGGAAGAGTCAGGTTAGCCACAGTTGTACATGTCTGGCAAGTGACTTGATCTGAGACTGTGTCCAAACTAAAGTAACTATATCATGGAAGAGTCATATTAGCCACAGTTGAACATGTCTGGCAAGTGACTTGATCTGAGACTGTGTTGAAACTAAAGTAACTATATCAAGGAAGAGTCATTTTAGCCACAGTTGTACATGTCTAGAAAGTCACTTTATCTGAGACTGTGTTGAAACTAAAGTAACTATATCATGGAAGAGTCATGTTAGCTACAGTTTTACATGTCTGGTAAGTGACTTGATCTGTGACTGTGTTGAAACTAAAGTAACTATATCATGGAAGAGTCATGTTAGCTACAGTTTTACATGTCTGGTAAGTGACTTGATCTGTGACTGTGTTGAAACTAAAGTAACTATATCATGGAACAGTCATTTTAGCCACAGTTGTACATGTCTGGCAAGTGACTTTATCTGAGACTGTGTTAAAACTAAAGTAACTATATCATGGAAGAGTTATTTTAGCCACAGTTGTAAATGTCTGACAAGTGACTTGATCTGAGGTTGTGTTGAAACTAAAGTAACTATATCATGGAAGAGTCATTTTAGCCACAGTTGTACATCTCTGGAAAGTCACTTGATCTGAGACTGTGTTGAAACTAAAGTAACTATATCATGGAAGAGTCATGCTAGCTACAGTTTTACATGTCTGGTAAGTGTCTTGATCTGTGACTGTGTTGAAACTAATGTAACTATATCATGGATAGTCATTTTAGCCACAGTTGTACATGTCTGGCAAGTGACTTGATCTGTGAATGTGTTGAAACTAAAGTAACTATATCATGGTAGAGTCATTTTAGCCACAGTTGTAGATGCCTGGCAAGTGACTTGATCTGAGACTGTGCTGAAACTAAAGTAACTATATCATGGAAGAGTTATTTTAGCCACAGTTGTACATGTCTGGCAAGTGACTTGATCTAAGACTGTGTTGAAACTAAAGTAACTAAATCATGGAAGAGTCATTTTAACCAGAGATGTACATGTCTGGCAAGTCACTTGATCTGAGACTGTGTTGAAACTAAAGTAACTATATCATGGAAGAGTCATTTTAGCTACAGTTGTAGATGTCTGGCAAGTGTCTTGATCTGTGACTGTGTTGAAACTAAAGTAACTATATCATGGAAGAGTCATTTTATCCACAGTTGTACATGTCTGGCAAGTGACTTGATCTGTGACTGTGGTGAAACTAAAGTAATTATATCATGGAAGAGTCATTTGAGCCTCAGTTGTACATGTCTGGTAAGTGACTTGATCTAAGTCTGTGTTCAAACTAAAGTAACTATATCATGGAAGAGTCATGTTAGCTACAGTTTTACATGTCTGGTAAGTGACTTGATCTGTGACTGTGTTGAAACTAAAGTAACTATATCATGGAAGAGTCATGTTAGCTACAGTTTTACATGTCTGGTAAGTGACTTGATCTGTGACTGTGTTGAAACTAAAGTAACTATATCATGGAACAGTCATTTTAGCCACAGTTGTACATGTCTGGCAAGTGACTTTATCTGAGACTGTGTTAAAACTAAAGTAACTATATCATGGAAGAGTTATTTTAGCCACAGTTGTAAATGTCTGACAAGTGACTTGATCTGAGGTTGTGTTGAAACTAAAGTAACTATATCATGGAAGAGTCATTTTAGCCACAGTTGTACATCTCTGGAAAGTCACTTGATCTGAGACTGTGTTGAAACTAAAGTAACTATATCATGGAAGAGTCATGCTAGCTACAGTTTTACATGTCTGGTAAGTGTCTTGATCTGTGACTGTGTTGAAACTAATGTAACTATATCATGGATAGTCATTTTAGCCACAGTTGTACATGTCTGGCAAGTGACTTGATCTGTGAATGTGTTGAAACTAAAGTAACTATATCATGGTAGAGTCATTTTAGCCACAGTTGTAGATGCCTGGCAAGTGACTTGATCTGAGACTGTGCTGAAACTAAAGTAACTATATCATGGAAGAGTTATTTTAGCCACAGTTGTACATGTCTGGCAAGTGACTTGATCTAAGACTGTGTTGAAACTAAAGTAACTAAATCATGGAAGAGTCATTTTAACCAGAGATGTACATGTCTGGCAAGTCACTTGATCTGAGACTGTGTTGAAACTAAAGTAACTATATCATGGAAGAGTCATTTTAGCTACAGTTGTAGATGTCTGGCAAGTGTCTTGATCTGTGACTGTGTTGAAACTAAAGTAACTATATCATGGAAGAGTCATTTTATCCACAGTTGTACATGTCTGGCAAGTGACTTGATCTGTGACTGTGGTGAAACTAAAGTAATTATATCATGGAAGAGTCATTTGAGCCTCAGTTGTACATGTCTGGTAAGTGACTTGATCTAAGTCTGTGTTCAAACTAAAGTAACTATATCATGGAAGAGTCAGGTTAGCCACAGTTGTACATGTCTGGCAAGTGACTTGATCTGAGACTGTGTCCAAACTAAAGTAACTATATCATGGAAGAGTCATATTAGCCACAGTTGAACATGTCTGGCAAGTGACTTGATCTGAGACTGTGTTGAAACTAAAGTAACTATATCAAGGAAGAGTCATTTTAGCCACAGTTGTACATGTCTAGAAAGTCACTTTATCTGAGACTGTGTTGAAACTAAAGTAACTATATCATGGAAGAGTCATGTTAGCTACAGTTTTACATGTCTGGTAAGTGACTTGATCTGTGACTGTGTTGAAACTAAAGTAACTATATCATGGAAGAGTCATGTTAGCTACAGTTTTACATGTCTGGTAAGTGACTTGATCTGTGACTGTGTTGAAACTAAAGTAACTATATCATGGAACAGTCATTTTAGCCACAGTTGTACATGTCTGGCAAGTGACTTTATCTGAGACTGTGTTAAAACTAAAGTAACTATATCATGGAAGAGTTATTTTAGCCACAGTTGTAAATGTCTGGCAAGTGACTTGATCTAAGACTGTGTTCAAACTAAGGTAACTATATCATGGAAGAGTCATTTTAGCCACAGTTGTACATGTCTGGAAAGTCACTTGATCTGAGACTGTGTTGAAACTAAAGTAACTATATCATGGAAGAGTCATGCTAGCTACAGTTTTACATGTCTGGTAAGTGTCTTGATCTGTGACTGTGTTGAAACTAATGTAACTATATCATGGATAGTCATTTTAGCCACAGTTGTACATGTCTGGCAAGTGACTTGATCTGTGAATGTGTTGAAACTAAAGTAACTATATCATGGTAGAGTCATTTTAGCCACAGTTGTAGATGCCTGGCAAGTGACTTGATCTGAGACTGTGCTGAAACTAAAGTAACTATATCATGGAAGAGTTATTTTAGCCACAGTTGTACATGTCTGGCAAGTGACTTGATCTAAGACTGTGTTGAAACTAAAGTAACTAAATCATGGAAGAGTCATTTTAACAAGAGATGTACATGTCTGGCAAGTCACTTGATCTGAGACTGTGTTGAAACTAAAGTAACTATATCATGGAAGAGTCATTTTAGCTACAGTTGTAGATGTCTGGCAAGTGTCTTGATCTGTGACTGTGTTGAAACTAAAGTAACTATATCATGGAAGAGTCATTTTATCCACAGTTGTACATGTCTGGCAAGTGACTTGATCTGTGACTGTGGTGAAACTAAAGTAATTATATCATGGAAGAGTCATTTGAGCCTCAGTTGTACATGTCTGGTAAGTGACTTGATCTAAGTCTGTGTTCAAACTAAAGTAACTATATCATGGAAGAGTCAGGTTAGCCACAGTTGTACATGTCTGGCAAGTGACTTGATCTGAGACTGTGTCCAAACTAAAGTAACTATATCATGGAAGAGTCATATTAGCCACAGTTGAACATGTCTGGCAAGTGACTTGATCTGAGACTGTGTTGAAACTAAAGTAACTATATCATGGAAGAGTCATTTTAGCCACAGTTGTACATGTCTAGAAAGTCACTTTATCTGAGACTGTGTTGAAACTAAAGTAACTATATCATGGAAGAGTCATGTTAGCTACAGTTTTACATGTCTGGTAAGTGACTTGATCTGTGACTGTGTTGAAACTAAAGTAACTATATCATGGAAGAGTCATGTTAGCTACAGTTTTACATGTCTGGTAAGTGACTTGATCTGTGACTGTGTTGAAACTAAAGTAACTATATCATGGAACAGTCATTTTAGCCACAGTTGTACATGTCTGGCAAGTGACTTTATCTGAGACTGTGTTGAAACTAAAGTAACTATATCATGGAAGAGTTATTTTAGCCACAGATGTAAATGTCTGGCAAGTGACTTGATCTAAGACTGTGTTCAAACTAAGGTAACTATATCATGGAAGAGTCATTTTAGCCACAGTTGTACATGTCTGACAAGTGACTTGATCTGAGACTGTGTTGAAACTAAAGTAACAATATCATGGAAGAGTGATTTTAGCCACAGTTGTACATGTCTGGCAAGTGACTTGATCTGAGTCTGTGTTGTAACTAAAGTACTATATCATGGAAGATTAATTTTAGCTACAGTTGTACATGTCTGGCAAGTGACTTGATCTGAGACTGTGTTGAAACTAAAGTAACTATATCATGGAAGAGTCATTTTATCCACAGTTGTACATGTCTGGCAAGTGACTTGATCTGTGACTGTGGTGAAACTAAAGTAACTATATCATGGAAGAGTCATTTTAGCCTCAGTTGTACATGTCTGGTAAGTGACTTGATCTAAGACTGTGTTCAAACTAAAGTAACTATATCATGGAAGAGTCAGGTTAGCCACAGTTGTACATGTCTGGCAAGTGACTTGATCTGAGACTGTGTCCAAACTAAAGTAACTATATCATGGAAGAATCATATTAGCCACAGTTGAACATGTCTGGCAAGTGACTTGATCTGAGACTGTGTTGAAACTAAAGTAACTATATCATGGTAGAGTCATTTTAGCCACAGTTGTAGATGTCTGACAAGTGACTTGATCTAAGACTGTGTTGAAACTAAAGTAACTATATCATGGAAGAGTCATTTTAACCACAGTTGTACATGTCTAGAAAGTCACTTGATCTGAGACTGTGTTGAAACTAAAGTAACTATATCATGGAAGAGTCATGTTAGCTACAGTTTTACATGTCTGGTAAGTGACTTGATCTGTGACTGTGTTGAAACTAAAGTAACTATATCATGGAAGAGTTATTTTAGCCACAGTTGTACATGTCTGGCAAGTGACTTGATCTGAGACTGTGTTGAAACTAAAGTAACTATATCATGGAAGAGTTATTTTAGCCACAGTTGTACATGTCTGGCAAGTGACTTGATCTAAGACTGTATTGAAACTAAAGTAACTATATCATGGAAGAGTCATTTTAGCCACAGTTGTACATGTCTGGCAGGTGACTTGATCTGTGAACGTGTTGAAATAAAAGTAACTATATCATGGTAGAGTCATTTTAGCCACAGTTGTAGATGCCTGGCAAGTGACTTGATCTGAGACTGTGTTGAAACTAAAGTAACTATATCATGGAAGAGTTATTTTAGCCACAGTTGTACATGTCTGGCAAGTGACTTGATCTGAGACTGTGTCCAAACTAAAGTAACTATATCATGGAAGAGTCATATTAGCCACAGTTGAACATGTCTGGCAAGTGACTTGATCTGAGACTGTTGAAACTAAAGTAACTATATCATGGAAGAGTCATTTTAGCCACAGTTGTATATGTCTGGCAAGTGACTTTATCTAAGATTGTTTTGAAACTAAAGTAACTATATCATGGAAGAATCATTTTAGTCACAGCTGTACATGTCTGGCAAGTGACTTGATCTGTGACTGTGTTGAAACTAAAGTAACTATATCATTGAAGAGTCATTTTTGCTACACTTGTACATGTCTGGCAAGTGACTTGATCTGTGACTGTGTTGAAACTAAAGTAACTATATCATGGATAGTCATTTTAGCCACAGTTGTACATGTCTGGCAAGTGACTTGATCTGTGAATGTGTTGAAACTAAAGTAACTATATCATGGTAGAGTCATTTTAGCCACAGTTGTAGATGCCTGGCAAGTGACTTGATCTGAGACTGTGTTGAAACTAAAGTAACTATATCATGGAAGAGTTATTTTAGCCACAGTTGTACATGTCTGGCAAGTGACTTGATCTAAGACTGTGTTGAAACTAAAGTAACTATATCATGGAAGAGTCATTTTAACCAGAGATGTACATGTCTGGCAAGTCACTTGATCTGAGACTGTGTTGAAACTAAAGTAACTATATCATGGAAGAGTCATTTTAGCTACAGTTGTAGATGTCTGGCAAGTGTCTTGATCTGTGACTGTGTTGAAACTAAAGTAACTATATCATGGAAGAGTCATTTTATCTACAGTTGTACATGTCTGGCAAGTGACTTGATCTGTGACTGTGGTGAAACTAAAGTAATTATATCATTGGAAGAGTCATATGAACCTCAGTTGTACATGTCTGGTAAGTGACTTGATCTAAGACTGTGTTCAAACTAAAGTAACTATATCATGGAAGAGTCAGGTTAGCCACAGTTGTACATGTCTGGCAAGTGACTTGATCTGAGACTGTGTCCAAACTAAAGTAACTATATCATGGAAGAGTCATATTAGCCACAGTTGAACATGTCTGGCAAGTGACTTGATCTGAGACTGTGTTGAAACTAAAGTAACTATATCATGGAAGAGTCATTTTAGCCACAGTTGTATATGTCTGGCAAGTGACTTTATCTGAGATTGTTTTGAAACTAAAGTAACTATATCATGGAAGAATCATTTTAGTCACAGTTGTACATGTCTGGCAAGTGACTTGATCTGTGACTGTGTTGAAACTAAAGTAACTATATCATTGAAGAGTCATTTTTGCTACACTTGTACATGTCTGGCAAGTGACTTGATCTGTGACTGTGTTGAAACTAAAGTAACTATATCATGGTAGAGTCATTTTAGCCACAGTTGTAGATGTCTGACAAGTGACTTGATCTGAGGTTGTGTTGAAACTAAAGTAACTATATCATGGAAGAGTCATGCTAGCTACAGTTTTACATGTCTGGTAAGTGTCTTGATCTGTAACTGTGTTGAAACTAAAGTAACTATATTATGGATAGTCATTTTAGCCACAGTTGTAGATGCCTGGCAAGTGACTTGATCTGAGACTGTGTTGAAACTAAAGTAACTATATCATGGAAGAGTTATTTTAGCCACAGTTGTACATGTCTGGCAAGTGACTTGATCTAAGACTGTGTTGAAACTAAAGTAACTATATCATGGAAGAGTCATTTTAACCAGAGATGTACATGTCTGGCAAGTCACTTGATCTGAGACTGTGTTGAATCTAAAGTAACTATATCATGGAAGAGTCATTTTAGCTACAGTTGTAGATGTCTGGGAAGTGTCTTGATCTGTGACTGTGTTGAAACTAAAGTAACTATATCATGGAAGAGTCATTTTATCCACAGTTGTACATGTCTGGCAAGTGACTTGATCTGTGACTGTGGTGAAACTAAAGTAATTATATCATGGAAGAGTCATTTGAGCCTCAGTTGTACATGTCTGGTAAGTGACTTGATCTAAGACTGTGTTCAAACTAAAGTAACTATATCATGGAAGAGTCAGGTTAGCCACAGTTGTACATGTCTGGCAAGTGACTTGATCTGAGAATATGTCCAAACTAAAGTAACTATATCATGGAAGAGTCATATTAGCCACAGTTGAACATGTCTGGCAAGTGACTTGATCTGAGACTGTGTTGAAACTAAAGTAACTATATCATGGAAGAGTCATTTTAGCCACAGTTGTACATGTCTGGCAAGTGACTTGATCTGAGACTGTGTTGAAACTAAAGTAACTATATCATGGAAGAGTTATTTTAGCCACAGTTGTACATGTCTGGCAAGTGACTTGATCTAAGACTGTATTGAAACTAAAGTAACTATATCATGGAAGAGTCATTTTAGCCACAGTTGTACATGTCTGGCAGGTGACTTGATCTGTGAACGTGTTGAAACAAAAGTAACTATATCATGGTAGAGTCATTTTAGCCACAGTTGTAGATGCCTGGCAAGTGACTTGATCTGAGACTGTGTTGAAACTAAAGTAACTATATCATGGAAGAGTTATTTTAGCCACAGTTGTACATGTCTGGCAAGTGACTTGATCTGAGACTGTGTCCAAACTAAAGTAACTATATCATGGAAGAGTCATATTAGCCACAGTTGAACATGTCTGGCAAGTGACTTGATCTGAGACTGTTGAAACTAAAGTAACTATATCATGGAAGAGTCATTTTAGCCACAGTTGTATATGTCTGGCAAGTGACTTTATCTAAGATTGTTTTGAAACTAAAGTAACTATATCATGGAAGAATCATTTTAGTCACAGCTGTACATGTCTGGCAAGTGACTTGATCTGTGACTGTGTTGAAACTAAAGTAACTATATCATTGAAGAGTCATTTTTGCTACACTTGTACATGTCTGGCAAGTGACTTGATCTGTGACTGTGTTGAAACTAAAGTAACTATATCATGGATAGTCATTTTAGCCACAGTTGTACATGTCTGGCAAGTGACTTGATCTGTGAATGTGTTGAAACTAAAGTAACTATATCATGGTAGAGTCATTTTAGCCACAGTTGTAGATGCCTGGCAAGTGACTTGATCTGAGACTGTGTTGAAACTAAAGTAACTATATCATGGAAGAGTTATTTTAGCCACAGTTGTACATGTCTGGCAAGTGACTTGATCTAAGACTGTGTTGAAACTAAAGTAACTATATCATGGAAGAGTCATTTTAACCAGAGATGTACATGTCTGGCAAGTCACTTGATCTGAGACTGTGTTGAAACTAAAGTAACTATATCATGGAAGAGTCATTTTAGCTACAGTTGTAGATGTCTGGCAAGTGTCTTGATCTGTGACTGTGTTGAAACTAAAGTAACTATATCATGGAAGAGTCATTTTATCTACAGTTGTACATGTCTGGCAAGTGACTTGATCTGTGACTGTGGTGAAACTAAAGTAATTATATCATTGGAAGAGTCATATGAACCTCAGTTGTACATGTCTGGTAAGTGACTTGATCTAAGACTGTGTTCAAACTAAAGTAACTATATCATGGAAGAGTCAGGTTAGCCACAGTTGTACATGTCTGGCAAGTGACTTGATCTGAGACTGTGTCCAAACTAAAGTAACTATATCATGGAAGAGTCATATTAGCCACAGTTGAACATGTCTGGCAAGTGACTTGATCTGAGACTGTGTTGAAACTAAAGTAACTATATCATGGAAGAGTCATTTTAGCCACAGTTGTATATGTCTGGCAAGTGACTTTATCTGAGATTGTTTTGAAACTAAAGTAACTATATCATGGAAGAATCATTTTAGTCACAGTTGTACATGTCTGGCAAGTGACTTGATCTGTGACTGTGTTGAAACTAAAGTAACTATATCATTGAAGAGTCATTTTTGCTACACTTGTACATGTCTGGCAAGTGACTTGATCTGTGACTGTGTTGAAACTAAAGTAACTATATCATGGTAGAGTCATTTTAGCCACAGTTGTAGATGTCTGACAAGTGACTTGATCTGAGGTTGTGTTGAAACTAAAGTAACTATATCATGGAAGAGTCATGCTAGCTACAGTTTTACATGTCTGGTAAGTGTCTTGATCTGTAACTGTGTTGAAACTAAAGTAACTATATTATGGATAGTCATTTTAGCCACAGTTGTAGATGCCTGGCAAGTGACTTGATCTGAGACTGTGTTGAAACTAAAGTAACTATATCATGGAAGAGTTATTTTAGCCACAGTTGTACATGTCTGGCAAGTGACTTGATCTAAGACTGTGTTGAAACTAAAGTAACTATATCATGGAAGAGTCATTTTAACCAGAGATGTACATGTCTGGCAAGTCACTTGATCTGAGACTGTGTTGAATCTAAAGTAACTATATCATGGAAGAGTCATTTTAGCTACAGTTGTAGATGTCTGGGAAGTGTCTTGATCTGTGACTGTGTTGAAACTAAAGTAACTATATCATGGAAGAGTCATTTTATCCACAGTTGTACATGTCTGGCAAGTGACTTGATCTGTGACTGTGGTGAAACTAAAGTAATTATATCATGGAAGAGTCATTTGAGCCTCAGTTGTACATGTCTGGTAAGTGACTTGATCTAAGACTGTGTTCAAACTAAAGTAACTATATCATGGAAGAGTCAGGTTAGCCACAGTTGTACATGTCTGGCAAGTGACTTGATCTGAGAATATGTCCAAACTAAAGTAACTATATCATGGAAGAGTCATATTAGCCACAGTTGAACATGTCTGGCAAGTGACTTGATCTGAGACTGTGTTGAAACTAAAGTAACTATATCATGGAAGAGTCATTTTAGCCACAGTTGTACATGTCTGGCAAGTGACTTTATCTGAGATTGTTTTGAAACTAAAGTAACTATATCATGGAAGAATCATTTTAGTCACAGTTGTACATGTCTGGTAAGTGACTTGATCTGTGACTGTGTTGAAACTAAAGTAACTATATCATGGTAGAGTCATTTTAGCCACAGTTGTAGATGTCTGACAAGTGACTTGATCTGAGGTTGTGTTGAAACTAAAGTAACTATATCATGGAAGAGTCATTTTAGCCACAGTTGTACATGTCTAGAAAGTCACTTGATCTGAGACTGTGTTGAAACTAAAGTAACTATATCATGGAAGAGTCATGTTAGCTACAGTTTTACATGTCTGGTAAGTGACTTGATCTGAGACTGTGTTGAAACTAAAGTAACTATATCATGGAAGAGTTATTTTAGCCACAGTTGTACATCCATGGTAATTGACTTGATTTTTGACTGTGTTGAAACTAAATTAACTATATCATGGAAGAGTCATTTTAGCCACAGTTGTACATGTCTGGCAAGTGACTTGATCTGTGAACGTGTTGAAACAAAAGTAACTATATCATGGTAGAGTCATTTTAGCCACAGTTTTAGATGCCTGGCAAGTGAGTTGATCTGAGACTGTGTTGAAACTAAAGTAACTATATCATGGAAGAGTTATTTTAGCCACAGTTGTACATGTCTGGCAAGTGACTTGATCTGAGACTGTGTTGTAACTAAAGTAACTATATCATGGAAGAGTCATATTAACCACAGTTGAACATGTCTGGCAAGTGACTTGATCTGAGACTGTGTTGAAACTAAAGTAACTATATCATGGAAGAGTCATTTTAGCCACAGTTGTACATGTCTGGCAAGTGACTTTATCTGAGATTGTTTTGAAACTAAAGTAACTATATCATGGAAGAATCATTTTAGTCACAGTTGTACATGTCTGGCAAGTGACTTGATCTGTGACTGTGTTGAAACTAAAGTAACTATATCATTGAAGAGTCATTTTTGCTACACTTGTACATGTCTGGCAAGTGACTTGATCTGTGACTGTGTTGAAACTAAAGTAACTATATCATGGTAGAGTCATTTTAGCCACAGTTGTAGATGTCTGACCAGTGACTTGATCTGAGGTTGTGTTGAAACTAAAGTAACTATATCATGGAAGAGTCATTTTAGCCACAGTTGTACATGTCTAGAAAGTCACTTGATCTGAGCCTGTGTTGAAACTAAAGTAACTATATCATGGAAGAGTCATGTTAGCTACAGTTTTACATGTCTGGTAAGTGACTTGATCTGTGACTGTGTTGAAACTAAAGTAACTATATCATGGATAGTCATTTTAGCCACAGTTATATATGTCTGGCAAGTGACTTGATCTGTGAACGTGTTGAAACTAAAGTAACTATATCATGGTAGAGTCATTTTAGCCACAGTTGTAGATGCCTGGCAAGTGACTTGATCTGAGACTGTGTTGAAACTAAAGTAACTATATCATGGAAGAATTATTTTAGCCACAGTTGTACATGTCTGGCAAGTGACTTGATCTGAGACTGTGTTGAAACTAAAGTAACTATATCATGGAAGAGTTATTTTAGCCACAGTTGTACATGTCTGGCAAGTGACTTGATCTAAGACTGTGTTCAAACTAAAGTAACTATATCATGGAAGAGTCATTTTAGCCACTGTTGTACATGTCTGGTAAGTGACTTGATCTGAGACAGTGTTGAAACTAAAGTAACTATATCATGGAAGAGTCATTTTAGCCACAGTTGTACATCCATGGTAATTGACTTGATTTTTGACTGTGTTGAAACTAAATTAACTATATCATGGAAGAGTCATTTTAGCCACAGTTGTACATGTCTGGCAAGTGACTTGATCTGAGACTGTGTTGAAACTAAAGTAACTATATCATGGAAGAGTTATTTTAGCCACAGATGTACATGTCTGGTAAGTGACTTGATCTGTGACTGTGTTGAAACTAAAGTAACTATATCATGGTAGAGTCATTTTAGCCACAGTTGTAGATGTCTGACAAGTGACTTGATCTGTGACTGTGGTGAAACTAAAGTAACTATATCATGGAAGAGTCATTTTAGCCTCAGTTGTACATGTCTGGTAAGTGACTTGATCTAAGACTGTGTTCAAACTAAAGTAACTATATCATGGAAGAGTCAGGTTAGCCACAGTTTTACATGTCTGGCAAGTGACTTGATCTGAGACTGTGTCCAAACTAAAGTAACTATATCATGGAAGAGTCATATTAGCCACAGTTGAACATGTCTGGCAAGTGACTTGATCTGAGACTGTGTTGAAACTAAAGTAACTATATCATGGAAGAGTCATTTTAGCCACAGTTGTACATGTCTGGCATGTGACTTTATCTGAGATTGTTTTGAAACTAAAGTAACTATATCATGGAAGAATCATTTTAGTCACAGTTGTACATGTCTGGCAAGTGACTTGATCTGTGACTGTGTTGAAACTAAAGTAACTATATCATTGAAGCGTCATTTTTGCTACACTTGTACATGTCTGGCAAGTGACTTGATCTGTGACTGTGTTGAAACTAAAGTAACTATATCATGGTAGAGTCATTTTAGCCACAGTTGTACATGTCTAGAAAGTCACTTGATCTGAGACTGTGTTGAAACTAAAGTAACTATATCATGGAAGAGTCATGTTAGCTACAGTTTTACATGTCTGGCAAGTGACTTGATCTGAGACTGTGTTGAAACTAAAGTAACTATATCATGGAAGAGTTATTTTAGCCACAGATGTACATGTCTGGCAAGTGACTTGATCTAAGGCTGTGTTCAAACTAAAGTAACTATATCATGGAAGAGTCATTTTAGCCACAGTTGTACATGTCTGGTAAGTGACTTGATCTGAGACTGTGTTGAAACTAAAGTAACTATATCATGGAAGAGTCATTTTAGCCACAGTTGTACATCCATGGTAATTGACTTGATATTTGACTGTGTTGAAACTAAATTAACTATATCATGGAAGAGTCATTTTAGCCACAGTTGTACATGTCTGGCAAGTGACTTGATCTGTAAACGTGTTGAAACAAAAGTAACTATATCATGGTAGAGTCATATTAGCCACAGTTGAACATGTCTGGCAAGTGACTTGATCTGAGATTGTTTTGAAACTAAAGTAACTATATCATGGAAGAATCATTTTAGTCACAGTTGTACATGTCTGGCAAGTGACTTGATCTGTAAACGTGTTGAAACTAAAGTAACTATATCATGGAAGAATCATTTTAGCCACAGTTGTACATGTCTGGCAAGTGACTTTATCTGAGATTGTTTTGAAACTAAAGTAACTATATCATGGAAGAATCATTTTAGTCACAGTTGTACATGTCTGGCAAGTGACTTGATCTGTGACTGTGTTGAAACTAAAGTAACTATATCATTGAAGAGTCATTTTTGCTACACTTGTACATGTCTGGCAAGTGACTTGATCTGTGACTGTGTTGAAACTAAAGTAACTATATCATGGTAGAGTCATTTTAGCCACAGTTGTAGATGTCTGACAAGTGACTTGATCTGTGACTGTGTTGAAACTAAAGTAACTATATCATGGAAGAGTCATTTTAGTCACAGTTGTACATGTCTAGAAAGTCACTTGATCTGAGACTGTGTTGAAACTAAAGTAACTATATCATGGAAGAGTCATGTTAGCTACAGTTTTACATGTCTGGCAAGTGACTTGATCTGAGACTGTGTTGAAACTAAAGTAACTATATCATGGAAGAGTTATTTTAGCCACAGATGTACATGTCTGGCAAGTGACTTGATCTAAGGCTGTGTTCAAACTAAAGTAACTATATCATGGAAGAGTCATTTTAGCCACAGTTGTACATGTCTGGTAAGTGACTTGATCTGAGACTGTGTTGAAACTAAAGTAACTATATCATGGAAGAGTCATTTTAGCCACAGTTGTACATCCATGGTAATTGACTTGATTTTTGACTGTGTTGAAACTAAATTAACTATATCATGGAAGAGTCATTTTAGCCACAGTTGTACATGTCTGGCAAGTGACTTGATCTGTGAACGTGTTGAAACAAAAGTAACTATATCATGGTAGAGTCATTTTAGCCACAGTTGCAGATGCCTGGCAAGTGACTTGATCTGAGACTGTGTTGAAACTAAAGTAACTATATCATGGAAGAGTTATTTTAGCCACAGTTGTACATGTCTGGCAAGTGACTTGATCTGAGACTGTGTCCAAACTAAAGTAACTATATCATGGAAGAGTCATATTAGCCACAGTTGAACATGTCTAGAAAGTCACTTGATCTGAGACTGTGTTGAAACTAAAGTAACTATATCATGGAAGAGTCATGTTAGCTACAGTTTTACATGTCTGGTAAGTGACTTGATCTGAGACTGTGTTGAAACTAAAGTAACTATATCATGGAAGAGTTATTTTAGCCACAGTTGTACATCCATGGTAATTGACTTGATTTTTGACTGTGTTGAAACTAAATTAACTATATCATGGAAGAGTCATTTTAGCCACAGTTGTACATGTCTGGCAAGTGACTTGATCTGTGAACGTGTTGAAACAAAAGTAACTATATCATGGTAGAGTCATTTTAGCCACAGTTTTAGATGCCTGGCAAGTGAGTTGATCTGAGACTGTGTTGAAACTAAAGTAACTATATCATGGAAGAGTTATTTTAGCCACAGTTGTACATGTCTGGCAAGTGACTTGATCTGAGACTGTGTTGTAACTAAAGTAACTATATCATGGAAGAGTCATATTAACCACAGTTGAACATGTCTGGCAAGTGACTTGATCTGAGACTGTGTTGAAACTAAAGTAACTATATCATGGAAGAGTCATTTTAGCCACAGTTGTACATGTCTGGCAAGTGACTTTATCTGAGATTGTTTTGAAACTAAAGTAACTATATCATGGAAGAATCATTTTAGTCACAGTTGTACATGTCTGGCAAGTGACTTGATCTGTGACTGTGTTGAAACTAAAGTAACTATATCATTGAAGAGTCATTTTTGCTACACTTGTACATGTCTGGCAAGTGACTTGATCTGTGACTGTGTTGAAACTAAAGTAACTATATCATGGTAGAGTCATTTTAGCCACAGTTGTAGATGTCTGACCAGTGACTTGATCTGAGGTTGTGTTGAAACTAAAGTAACTATATCATGGAAGAGTCATTTTAGCCACAGTTGTACATGTCTAGAAAGTCACTTGATCTGAGCCTGTGTTGAAACTAAAGTAACTATATCATGGAAGAGTCATGTTAGCTACAGTTTTACATGTCTGGTAAGTGACTTGATCTGTGACTGTGTTGAAACTAAAGTAACTATATCATGGATAGTCATTTTAGCCACAGTTATATATGTCTGGCAAGTGACTTGATCTGTGAACGTGTTGAAACTAAAGTAACTATATCATGGTAGAGTCATTTTAGCCACAGTTGTAGATGCCTGGCAAGTGACTTGATCTGAGACTGTGTTGAAACTAAAGTAACTATATCATGGAAGAATTATTTTAGCCACAGTTGTACATGTCTGGCAAGTGACTTGATCTGAGACTGTGTTGAAACTAAAGTAACTATATCATGGAAGAGTTATTTTAGCCACAGTTGTACATGTCTGGCAAGTGACTTGATCTAAGACTGTGTTCAAACTAAAGTAACTATATCATGGAAGAGTCATTTTAGCCACTGTTGTACATGTCTGGTAAGTGACTTGATCTGAGACAGTGTTGAAACTAAAGTAACTATATCATGGAAGAGTCATTTTAGCCACAGTTGTACATCCATGGTAATTGACTTGATTTTTGACTGTGTTGAAACTAAATTAACTATATCATGGAAGAGTCATTTTAGCCACAGTTGTACATGTCTGGCAAGTGACTTGATCTGAGACTGTGTTGAAACTAAAGTAACTATATCATGGAAGAGTTATTTTAGCCACAGATGTACATGTCTGGTAAGTGACTTGATCTGTGACTGTGTTGAAACTAAAGTAACTATATCATGGTAGAGTCATTTTAGCCACAGTTGTAGATGTCTGACAAGTGACTTGATCTGTGACTGTGGTGAAACTAAAGTAACTATATCATGGAAGAGTCATTTTAGCCTCAGTTGTACATGTCTGGTAAGTGACTTGATCTAAGACTGTGTTCAAACTAAAGTAACTATATCATGGAAGAGTCAGGTTAGCCACAGTTTTACATGTCTGGCAAGTGACTTGATCTGAGACTGTGTCCAAACTAAAGTAACTATATCATGGAAGAGTCATATTAGCCACAGTTGAACATGTCTGGCAAGTGACTTGATCTGAGACTGTGTTGAAACTAAAGTAACTATATCATGGAAGAGTCATTTTAGCCACAGTTGTACATGTCTGGCATGTGACTTTATCTGAGATTGTTTTGAAACTAAAGTAACTATATCATGGAAGAATCATTTTAGTCACAGTTGTACATGTCTGGCAAGTGACTTGATCTGTGACTGTGTTGAAACTAAAGTAACTATATCATTGAAGCGTCATTTTTGCTACACTTGTACATGTCTGGCAAGTGACTTGATCTGTGACTGTGTTGAAACTAAAGTAACTATATCATGGTAGAGTCATTTTAGCCACAGTTGTACATGTCTAGAAAGTCACTTGATCTGAGACTGTGTTGAAACTAAAGTAACTATATCATGGAAGAGTCATGTTAGCTACAGTTTTACATGTCTGGCAAGTGACTTGATCTGAGACTGTGTTGAAACTAAAGTAACTATATCATGGAAGAGTTATTTTAGCCACAGATGTACATGTCTGGCAAGTGACTTGATCTAAGGCTGTGTTCAAACTAAAGTAACTATATCATGGAAGAGTCATTTTAGCCACAGTTGTACATGTCTGGTAAGTGACTTGATCTGAGACTGTGTTGAAACTAAAGTAACTATATCATGGAAGAGTCATTTTAGCCACAGTTGTACATCCATGGTAATTGACTTGATTTTTGACTGTGTTGAAACTAAATTAACTATATCATGGAAGAGTCATTTTAGCCACAGTTGTACATGTCTGGCAAGTGACTTGATCTGTAAACGTGTTGAAACAAAAGTAACTATATCATGGTAGAGTCATATTAGCCACAGTTGAACATGTCTGGCAAGTGACTTGATCTGAGACTGTGTTGAAACTAAAGTAACTATATCATGGAAGAATCATTTTAGCCACAGTTGTACATGTCTGGCAAGTGACTTTATCTGAGATTGTTTTGAAACTAAAGTAACTATATCATGGAAGAATCATTTTAGTCACAGTTGTACATGTCTGGCAAGTGACTTGATCTGTGACTGTGTTGAAACTAAAGTAACTATATCATTGAAGAGTCATTTTTGCTACACTTGTACATGTCTGGCAAGTGACTTGATCTGTGACTGTGTTGAAACTAAAGTAACTATATCATGGTAGAGTCATTTTAGCCACAGTTGTAGATGTCTGACAAGTGACTTGATCTGTGACTGTGTTGAAACTAAAGTAACTATATCATGGAAGAGTCATTTTAGCCACAGTTGTACATGTCTAGAAAGTCACTTGATCTGAGACTGTGTTGAAACTAAAGTAACTATATCATGGAAGAGTCATGTTAGCTACAGTTTTACATGTCTGGCAAGTGACTTGATCTGAGACTGTGTTGAAACTAAAGTAACTATATCATGGAAGAGTTATTTTAGCCACAGATGTACATGTCTGGCAAGTGACTTGATCTAAGGCTGTGTTCAAACTAAAGTAACTATATCATGGAAGAGTCATTTTAGCCACAGTTGTACATGTCTGGTAAGTGACTTGATCTGAGACTGTGTTGAAACTAAAGTAACTATATCATGGAAGAGTCATTTTAGCCACAGTTGTACATCCATGGTAATTGACTTGATTTTTGACTGTGTTGAAACTAAATTAACTATATCATGGAAGAGTCATTTTAGCCACAGTTGTACATGTCTGGCAAGTGACTTGATCTGTGAACGTGTTGAAACAAAAGTAACTATATCATGGTAGAGTCATTTTAGCCACAGTTGCAGATGCCTGGCAAGTGACTTGATCTGAGACTGTGTTGAAACTAAAGTAACTATATCATGGAAGAGTTATTTTAGCCACAGATGTACATGTCTGGCAAGTGACTTGATCTGAGACTGTGTCCAAACTAAAGTAACTATATCATGGAAGAGTCATATTAGCCACAGTTGAACATGTCTGGCAAGTGACTTGATCTGAGACTGTGTTGAAACTAAAGTAACTATATCATGGAAGAATCATTTTAGCCACAGTTGTACATGTCTGGCAAGTGACTTTATCTGAGATTGTTTTGAAACTAAAGTAACTATATCATGGAAGAATCATTTTAGTCACAGTTGTACATGTCTGGCAAGTGACTTGATCTGTGACTGTGTTGAAACTAAAGTAACTATATCATTGAAGAGTCATTTTTGCTACACTTGTACATGTCTGGCAAGTGACTTGATCTGTGACTGTGTTGAAACTAAAGTAACTATATCATGGTAGAGTCATTTTAGCCACAGTTGTAGATGTCTGACAAGTGACTTGATCTGTGACTGTGGTGAAACTAAAGTAACTATATCATGGAAGAGTCATTTTAGCCTCAGTTGTACATGTCTGGTAAATGACTTGATCTAAGCCTGTGTTCAAACTAAAGTAACTATATCATGGAAGAGTCAGGTTAGCCACAGTTTTACATGTCTGGCAAGTGACTTGATCTGAGACTGTGTCCAAACTAAAGTAACTATATCATGGAAGAGTCATATTAGCCACAGTTGAACATGTCTGGCAAGTGACTTGATCTGAGACTGTGTTGAAACTAAAGTAACTATATCATGGAAGAGTCATTTTAGCCACAGTTGTACATGTCTGGCATGTGACTTTATCTGAGGTTGTGTTGAAACTAAAGTAACTATATCATGGAAGAGTCATTTTAGCCACAGTTGTACATGTCTAGAAAGTCACTTGATCTGAGACTGTGTTGAAACTAAAGTAACTATATCATGGAAGAGTCATGTTAGCTACAGTTTTACATGTCTGGCAAGTGACTTGATCTGAGACTGTGTTGAAACTAAAGTAACTATATCATGGAAGAGTTATTTTAGCCACAGATGTACATGTCTGGCAAGTGACTTGATCTGTGACTGTGGTGAAACTAAAGTAATTATATCATGGAAGAGTCATTTGAGCCTCAGTTGTACATGTCTGGTAAGTGACTTGATCTAAGACTGTGTTCAAACTAAAGTAACTATATCATGGAAGAGTCAGGTTAGCCACAGTTGTACATGTCTGGCAAGTGACTTGATCTGAGAATATGTCCAAACTAAAGTAACTATATCATGGAAGAGTCATATTAGCCACAGTTGAACATGTCTGGCAAGTGACTTGATCTGAGACTGTGTTGAAACTAAAGTAACTATATCATGGAAGAGTCATTTTAGCCACAGTTGTACATGTCTGGCAAGTGACTTTATCTGAGATTGTTTTGAAACTAAAGTAACTATATCATGGAAGAATCATTTTAGTCACAGTTGTACATGTCTGGCAAGTGACTTGATCTGTGACTGTGTTGAAACTAAAGTAACTATATCATTGAAGAGTCATTTTTGCTACACTTGTACATGTCTGGCAAGTGACTTGATCTGTGACTGTGTTGAAACTAAAATAACTATATCATGGTAGAGTCATTTTAGCCACAGTTGTAGATGTCTGACAAGTGACTTGATCTGAGGTTGTGTTGAAACTAAAGTAACTATATCATGGAAGAGTCATTTTAGCCACAGTTGTACATGTCTAGAAAGTCACTTGATCTGAGACTGTGTTGAAACTAAAGTAACTATATCATGGAAGAGTCATGTTAGCTACGCTTTTACATGTCTGGTAAGTGACTTGATCTGTGACTGTGTTGAAACTAAAGTAACTATATCATGGATAGTCATTTTAGCCACAGTCATATATGTCTGGCAAGTGACTTGATCTGTGAACGTGTTGAAACTAAAGTAACTATATCATGGTAGAGTCATTTTAGCCACAGTTGTAGATGCCTGGCAAGTGACTTGATCTGAGACTGTGTTGAAACTAAAGTAACTATATCATGGAAGAGTTATTTTAGCCACAGTTGTACATGTCTGGCAAGTGACTTGATCTGAGACTGTGTTGAAACTAAAGTAACTATATCATGGAAGAGTTATTTTAGCCACAGTTGTACATGTCTGGCAAGTGACTTGATCTAAGACTGTGTTCAAACTAAAGTAACTATATCATGGAAGAGTCATTTTAGCCACAGTTGTACATGTCTGGTAAGTGACTTGATCTGAGACTGTGTTGAAACTAAAGTAACTATATCATGGAAGAGTCATTTTAGCCACAGTTGTACATCCATGGTAATTGACTTGATTTTTGACTGTGTTGAAACTAAATTAACTATATCATGGAAGAGTCATTTTAGCCACAGTTGTACATGTCTGGCAAGTGACTTGATCTGTGAACGTGTTGAAACAAAAGTAACTATATCATGGTAGAGTCATTTTAGCCACAGTTTTAGATGCCTGGCAAGTGACTTGATCTGAGACTGTGTTGAAACTAAAGTAACTATATCATGGAAGAGTTATTTTAGCCACAGTTGTACATGTCTGGCAAGTGACTTGATCTGAGACTGTGTTGTAACTAAAGTAACTATATCATGGAAGAGTCATATTAGCCACAGTTGAACATGTCTGGCAAGTGACTTGATCTGAGACTGTGTTGAAACTAAAGTAACTATATCATGGAAGAGTCATTTTAGCCACAGTTGTACATGTCTGGCAAGTGACTTTATCTGAGATTGTTTTGAAACTAAAGTAACTATATCATGGAAGAATCATTTTAGTCACAGTTGTACATGTCTGGCAAGTGACTTGATCTGTGACTGTGTTGAAACTAAAGTAACTATATCATTGAAGAGTCATTTTTGCTACACTTGTACATGTCTGGCAAGTGACTTGATCTGTGACTGTGTTGAAACTAAAGTAACTATATCATGGTAGAGTCATTTTAGCCACAGTTTTAGATGTCTGACAAGTGACTTGATCTGAGGTTGTGTTGAAACTAAAGTAACTATATCATGGAAGAGTCATTTTAGCCACAGTTGTACATGTCTAGAAAGTCACTTGATCTGAGACTGTGTTGAAACTAAAGTAACTATATCATGGAAGAGTCATGTTAGCTACAGTTTTACATGTCTGGTAAGTGACTTGATCTGTGACTGTGTTGAAACTAAAGTAACTATATCATGGATAGTCATTTTAGCCACAGTTATATATGTCTGGCAAGTGACTTGATCTGTGAACGTGTTGAAACTAAAGTAACTATATCATGGTAGAGTCATTTTAGCCACAGTTGTAGATGCCTGGCAAGTGACTTGATCTGAGACTGTGTTGAAACTAAAGTAACTATATCATGGAAGAATTATTTTAGCCGCAGTTGTACATGTCTGGCAAGTGACTTGATCTGAGACTGTGTTGAAACTAAAGTAACTATATCATGGAAGAGTTATTTTAGCCACAGTTGTACATGTCTGGCAAGTGACTTGATCTAAGACTGTGTTCAAACTAAAGTAACTATATCATGGAAGAGTCATTTTAGCCACTGTTGTACATGTCTGGTAAGTGACTTGATCTGAGACTGTGTTGAAACTAAAGTAACTATATCATGGAAGAGTCATTTTAGCCACAGTTGTACATCCATGGTAATTGACTTGATTTTTGACTGTGTTGAAACTAAATTAACTATATCATGGAAGAGTCATTTTAGCCACAGTTGTACATGTCTGGCAAGTGACTTGATCTGAGACTGTGTTGAAACTAAAGTAACTATATCATGGAAGAGTTATTTTAGCCAGAGATGTACATGTCTGGTAAGTGACTTGATCTGTGACTGTGTTGAAACTAAAGTAACTATATCATGGTAGAGTCATTTTAGCCACAGTTGTAGATGTCTGACAAGTGACTTGATCTGTGACTGTGGTGAAACTAAAGTAACTATATCATGGAAGAGTCATTTTAGCCTCAGTTGTACATGTCTGGTAAGTGACTTGATCTAAGACTGTGTTCAAACTAAAGTAACTATATCATGGAAGAGTCAGGTTAGCCACAGTTTTACATGTCTGGCAAGTGACTTGATCTGAGACTGTGTCCAAACTAAAGTAACTATATCATGGAAGAGTCATATTAGCCACAGTTGAACAT
The DNA here is from genome assembly GCA_964016885.1 of Eledone cirrhosa. NCBI lineage: Eukaryota > Metazoa > Mollusca > Cephalopoda > Octopoda > Eledonidae > Eledone > Eledone cirrhosa. Next base: position 19,745,648 of record OZ024754.1, on the reverse strand, counting down.
GTCTGGCAAGTGACTTGATCTGAGACTGTGTTGAAACTAAAGTAACTATATCATGGAAGAGTCATTTTAGCCACAGTTGTACATGTCTGGCATGTGACTTTATCTGAGATTGTTTTGAAACTAAAGTAACTATATCATGGAAGAATCATTTTAGTCACAGTTGTACATGTCTGGCAAGTGACTTGATCTGTGACTGTGTTGAAACTAAAGTAACTATATCATTGAAGCGTCATTTTTGCTACACTTGTACATGTCTGGCAAGTGACTTGATCTGTGACTGTGTTGAAACTAAAGTAACTATATCATGGTAGAGTCATTTTAGCCACAGTTGTACATGTCTAGAAAGTCACTTGATCTGAGACTGTGTTGAAACTAAAGTAACTATATCATGGAAGAGTCATGTTAGCTACAGTTTTACATGTCTGGCAAGTGACTTGATCTGAGACTGTGTTGAAACTAAAGTAACTATATCATGGAAGAGTTATTTTAGCCACAGATGTACATGTCTGGCAAGTGACTTGATCAAAGGCTGTGTTCAAACTAAAGTAACTATATCATGGAAGAATCATTTTAGCCACAGTTGTACATGTCTGGCAAGTGACTTTATCTGAGATTGTTTTGAAACTAAAGTAACTATATCATGGAAGAATCATTTTAGTCACAGTTGTACATGTCTGGCAAGTGACTTGATCTGTGACTGTGTTGAAACTAAAGTAACTATATCATTGAAGAGTCATTTTTGCTACACTTGTACATGTCTGGCAAGTGACTTGATCTGTGACTGTGTTGAAACTAAAGTAACTATATCATGGTAGAGTCATTTTAGCCACAGTTGTAGATGTCTGACAAGTGACTTGATCTGTGACTGTGTTGAAACTAAAGTAACTATATCATGGAAGAGTCATTTTAGCCACAGTTGTACATGTCTAGAAAGTCACTTGATCTGAGACTGTGTTGAAACTAAAGTAACTATATCATGGAAGAGTCAGGTTAGCCACAGTTTTACATGTCTGGCAAGTGACTTGATCTGAGACTGTGTCCAAACTAAAGTAACTATATCATGGAAGAGTCATATTAGCCACAGTTGAACATGTCTGGCAAGTGACTTGATCTGAGACTGTGTTGAAACTAAAGTAACTATATCATGGAAGAGTCATTTTAGCCACAGTTGTACATGTCTGGCATGTGACTTTATCTGAGATTGTTTTGAAACTAAAGTAACTATATCATGGAAGAATCATTTTAGTCACAGTTGTACATGTCTGGCAAGTGACTTGATCTGTGACTGTGTTGAAACTAAAGTAACTATATCATTGAAGCGTCATTTTTGCTACACTTGTACATGTCTGACAAGTGACTTGATCTGAGGTTGTGTTGAAACTAAAGTAACTATATCATGGAAGAGTCATTTTAGCCACAGTTGTACATGTCTAGAAAGTCACTTGATCTGAGACTGTGTTGAAACTAAAGTAACTATATCATGGAAGAGTCATGTTAGCTACAGTTTTACATGTCTGGCAAGTGACTTGATCTGAGACTGTGTTGAAACTAAAGTAACTATATCATGGAAGAGTTATTTTAGCCACAGATGTACATGTCTGGCAAGTGACTTGATCTAAGGCTGTGTTCAAACTAAAGTAACTATATCATGGAAGAGTCATTTTAGCCACAGTTGTACATGTCTGGTAAGTGACTTGATCTGAGACTGTGTTGAAACTAAAGTAACTATATCATGGAAGAGTCATTTTAGCCACAGTTGTACATCCATGGTAATTGACTTGATTTTTGACTGTGTTGAAACTAAATTAACTATATCATGGAAGAGTCATTTTAGCCACAGTTGTACATGTCTGGCAAGTGACTTGATCTGTGAACGTGTTGAAACAAAAGTAACTATATCATGGTAGAGTCATTTTAGCCACAGTTGAACATGTCTGGCAAGTGACTTGATCTGAGACTGTGTTGAAACTAAAGTAACTATATCATGGAAGAATCATTTTAGCCACAGTTGTACATGTCTGGCAAGTGACTTTATCTGAGATTGTTTTGAAACTAAAGTAACTATATCATGGAAGAATCATTTTAGTCACAGTTGTACATGTCTGGCAAGTGACTTGATCTGTGACTGTGTTGAAACTAAAGTAACTATATCATTGAAGAGTCATTTTTGCTACACTTGTACATGTCTGGCAAGTGACTTGATCTGTGACTGTGTTGAAACTAAAGTAACTATATCATGGTAGAGTCATTTTAGCCACAGTTGTAGATGTCTGACAAGTGACTTGATCTGTGACTGTGGTGAAACTAAAGTAACTATATCATGGAAGAGTCATTTTAGCCTCAGTTGTACATGTCTGGTAAGTGACTTGATCTAAGACTGTGTTCAAACTAAAGTAACTATATCATGGAAGAGTCAGGTTAGCCACAGTTTTACATGTCTGGCAAGTGACTTGATCTGAGACTGTGTCCAAACTAAAGTAACTATATCATGGAAGAGTCATATTAGCCACAGTTGAACATGTCTGGCAAGTGACTTGATCTGAGACTGTGTTGAAACTAAAGTAACTATATCATGGAAGAGTCATTTTAGCCACAGTTGTACATGTCTGGCATGTGACTTTATCTGAGATTGTTTTGAAACTAAAGTAACTATATCATGGAAGAATCATTTTAGTCACAGTTGTACACATCTGGCAAGTGACTTGATCTGTGACTGTGTTGAAACTAAAGTAACTATATCATTGAAGCGTCATTTTGCTACACTTGTACATGTCTGGCAAGTGACTTGATCTGTGACTGTGTTGAAACTAAAGTAACTATATCATGGTAGAGTCATTTTAGCCACAGTTGTACATGTCTAGAAAGTCACTTGATCTGAGACTGTGTTGAAACTAAAGTAACTATATCATGGAAGAGTCATGTTAGCTACAGTTTTACATGTCTGGCAAGTGACTTGATCTGAGACTGTGTTGAAACTAAAGTAACTATATCATGGAAGAGTTATTTTAGCCACAGATGTACATGTCTGGCAAGTGACTTGATCTAAGGCTGTGTTCAAACTAAAGTAACTATATCATGGAAGAGTCATTTTAGCCACAGTTGTACATGTCTGGTAAGTGACTTGATCTGAGACTGTGTTGAAACTAAAGTAACTATATCATGGAAGAGTCATTTTAGCCACAGTTGTACATCCATGGTAATTGACTTGATTTTTGACTGTGTTGAAACTAAATTAACATATATCATGGAAGAGTCATTTTAGCCACAGTTGTACATGTCTGGCAAGTGACTTGATCTGTAAACGTGTTGAAACAAAAGTAACTATATCATGGTAGAGTCATATTAGCCACAGTTGAACATGTCTGGCAAGTGACTTGATCTGAGACTGTGTTGAAACTAAAGTAACTATATCATGGAAGAATCATTTTAGCCACAGTTGTACATGTCTGGCAAGTGACTTTATCTGAGATTGTTTTGAAACTAAAGTAACTATATCATGGAAGAATCATTCTAGTCACAGTTGTACATGTCTGGCAAGTGACTTGATCTGTGACTGTGTTGAAACTAAAGTAACTATATCATTGAAGAGTCATTTTTGCTACACTTGTACATGTCTGGCAAGTGACTTGATCTGTGACTGTGTTGAAACTAAAGTAACTATATCATGGTAGAGTCATTTTAGCCACAGTTGTAGATGTCTGGCAAGTGACTTGATCTGAGACTGTGTTGAAACTAAAGTAACTATATCATGGAACAGTCATTTTAGCCACAGTTGTACATGTCTGGCAAGTGACTTGATCTGAGACTGTGTTGAAACTAAAGTAACTATATCATGCAAGAGTCATGTTAGCTACAGTTTTACATGTCTGGTAAGTGTCTTGATCTGTGACTGTGTTGAAACTAAATTAACTATATCATGGATAGTCATTTTAGCCACAGTTGTACATGTCTGGCAAGTGACTTGATCTGTGACTGTGTTGAAACTAAAGTAACTATATCATGGAAGAGTCATTTTAGCCACAGTTGTACATGTCTGGAAAGTCACTTGATCTGAGACTGTGTTGAAACTAAAGTAACTATATCATGGAAGAGTCATGCTAGCTACAGTTTTACAGGTCTGGTAAGTGTCTTGATCTGTGACTGTGTTGAAACTAAATTACAATATCATGGATAGTCATTTTAGCCACAGTTGTACATGTCTGGCAAGTGACTTGATCTGTGAATGTGTTGAAACTAAAGTAACTATATCATGGTAGAGTCATTTTAGCCACAGTTGTAGATGCCTGGCAAGTGACTTGATCTGAGACTGTGTTGAAACTAAAGTAACTATATCATGGAAGAGTTATTTTAGCCACAGTTGTACATGTTTGGCAAGTGACTTGATCTAAGACTGTGTTCAAACTAAAGTAACTATATCATGGAAGAGTCATTTTAGCCACAGTTGTACATGTCTGACAACTGACTTGATCTGAGACTATGTTGAAACTAAAGTAACTATATCATGGAAGAGTCATTTTAGCCACAGTTGTACATCCATGGTAAGTGACTTGATTTGTGACTGTGTTGAAACTAAAGTAACTATATCATGGAAGAGTCATTTTAGCCACAGTTGTACATGTATGGCAAGTGCCTTGATCTGAGACTGTGTTAAATCTGAAGTAACTATATCATGGAAGAGTCATTTTAGCAAATGTTGTACATGTCTGGCAAGTGACTTGATCTGAGACTGTGTTGAAACTAAAGTAACTATATCATGGAACAGTCATTTTAGCCACAGTTGTACATGTCTGGCAAGTGACTTGATCTGAGACTGTGTTGAAACTAAAGTAACTATATCATGCAAGAGTCATGTTAGCTACAGTTTTACATGTCTGGTAAGTGTCTTGATCTGTGACTGTGTTGAAACTAAATTAACTATATCATGGATAGTCATTTTAGCCACAGTTGTACATGTCTGGCAAGTGACTTGATCTGAGACTGTGTTGAAACTAAAGTAACTATATCATGGAAGAGTCATTTTAGCCACAGTTGTAGATGTCTGGCAAGTGACTTGATCTGAGATTGTGTTGAAACTAAAGTAACTATATCATGGAAGAATCAATTTAGTCACAGTTGTACATGTCTGGCAAGTGACTTGATCTGAGACTGTGTTGAAACTAAAGTAACTATATCATGGAACAGTCATTTTAGCCACAGTTGTACACGTCTGGCAAGTGACTTTATCTGACACTGTGTTGAAACTAAAGTAACTATATCATGGAAGAGTCATTTTAGCCACAGTTGTACATGTCTGGCAAGTGACTTGATCAAAGACTGTGTTGAAACTAAAGTAACTATATCATGGAAGTGTCATTTTAGCCACAGTTGTACATGTCTGGCAAGTGACTTGATCTGAGACTGTGTTGTAACTAAAGTACTATATCATGGAAGATTCATTTTAGCTACAGTTGTACATGTCTGGCAAGTGACTTGATCTGCGACTGTGTTGAAACTAAAGTAACTATATCATGGAAGAGTCATTTTAGCCACAGTTGTACATGTCTAGAAAGTCACTTGATCTGAGACTGTGTTGAAACTAAAGTAACTATATCATGGAAGAGTCATGTTAGCTACAGTTTTACATGTCTGGCAAGTGACTTGATCTGAGACTGTGTTGAAACTAAAGTAACTATATCATGGAAGAGTTATTTTAGCCACAGATGTACATGTCTGGCAAGTGACTTGATCTAAGGCTGTGTTCAAACTAAAGTAACTATATCATGGAAGAGTCATTTTAGCCACAGTTGTACATGTCTGGTAAGTGACTTGATCTGAGACTGTGTTGAAACTAAAGTAACTATATCATGGAAGAGTCATTTTAGCCACAGTTGTACATCCATGGTAATTGACTTGATTTTTGACTGTGTTGAAACTAAATTAACTATATCATGGAAGAGTCATTTTAGCCACAGTTGTACATGTCTGGCAAGTGACTTGATCTGTGAACGTGTTGAAACAAAAGTAACTATATCATGGTAGAGTCATTTTAGCCACAGTTGCAGATGCCTGGCAAGTGACTTGATCTGAGACTGTGTTGAAACTAAAGTAACTATATCATGGAAGAGTTATTTTAGCCACAGTTGTACATGTCTGGCAAGTGACTTGATCTGAGACTGTGTCCAAACTAAAGTAACTATATCATGGAAGAGTCATATTAGCCACAGTTGAACATGTCTGGCAAGTGACTTGATCTGAGACTGTGTTGAAACTAAAGTAACTATATCATGGAAGAATCATTTTAGCCACAGTTGTACATGTCTGGCAAGTGACTTTATCTGAGATTGTTTTGAAACTAAAGTAACTATATCATGGAAGAATCATTTTAGTCACAGTTGTACATGTCTGGCAAGTGACTTGATCTGTGACTGTGTTGAAACTAAAGTAACTATATCATTGAAGAGTCATTTTTGCTACACTTGTACATGTCTGGCAAGTGACTTGATCTGTGACTGTGTTGAAACTAAAGTAACTATATCATGGTAGAGTCATTTTAGCCACAGTTGTAGATGTCTGACAAGTGACTTGATCTGTGACTGTGGTGAAACTAAAGTAACTATATCATGGAAGAGTCATTTTAGCCTCAGTTGTACATGTCTGGTAAGTGACTTGATCTAAGACTGTGTTCAAACTAAAGTAACTATATCATGGAAGAGTCAGGTTAGCCACAGTTTTACATGTCTGGCAAGTGACTTGATCTGAGACTGTGTCCAAACTAAAGTAACTATATCATGGAAGAGTCATATTAGCCACAGTTGAACATGTCTGGCAAGTGACTTGATCTGAGACTGTGTTGAAACTAAAGTAACTATATCATGGAAGAGTCATTTTAGCCACAGTTGTACATGTCTGGCATGTGACTTTATCTGAGATTGTTTTGAAACTAAAGTAACTATATCATGGAAGAATCATTTTAGTCACAGTTGTACACATCTGGCAAGTGACTTGATCTGTGACTGTGTTGAAACAAAAGTAACTATATCATTGAAGCGTCATTTTTGCTACACTTGTACATGTCTGGCAAGTGACTTGATCTGTGACTGTGTTGTAACTAAAGTACTATATCATGGAAGATTCATTTTAGCTACAGTTGTACATGTCTGGCAAGTGACTTGATCTGCGACTGTGTTGAAACTAAAGTAACTATATCATGGAAGAGTCATTTTAGCCACAGTTGTACATGTCTAGAAAGTCACTTGATCTGAGACTGTGTTGAAACTAAAGTAACTATATCATGGAAGAGTCATGTTAGCTACAGTTTTACATGTCTGGCAAGTGACTTGATCTGAGACTGTGTTGAAACTAAAGTAACTATATCATGGAAGAGTTATTTTAGCCACAGATGTACATGTCTGGCAAGTGACTTGATCTAAGGCTGTGTTCAAACTAAAGTAACTATATCATGGAAGAGTCATTTTAGCCACAGTTGTACATGTCTGGTAAGTGACTTGATCTGAGACTGTGTTGAAACTAAAGTAACTATATCATGGAAGAGTCATTTTAGCCACAGTTGTACATCCATGGTAATTGACTTGATTTTTGACTGTGTTGAAACTAAATTAACTATATCATGGAAGAGTCATTTTAGCCACAGTTGTACATGTCTGGCACGTGACTTGATCTGTGAACGTGTTGAAACAAAAGTAACTATATCATGGTAGAGTCATTTTAGCCACAGTTGCAGATGCCTGGCAAGTGACTTGATCTGAGACTGTGTTGAAACTAAAGTAACTATATCATGGAAGAGTTATTTTAGCCACAGTTGTACATGTCTGGCAAGTGATTTGATCTGAGACTGTGTCCAAACTAAAGTAACTATATCATGGAAGAGTCATATTAGCCACAGTTGAACATGTCTGGCAAGTGACTTGATCTGAGACTGTGTTGAAACTAAAGTAACTATATCATGGAAGAATCATTTTATCTACAGTTGTACATGTCTGGCAAGTGACTTTATCTGAGATTGTTTTGAAACTAAAGTAACTATATCATGGAAGAATCATTTTAGTCACAGTTGTACATGTCTGGCAAGTGACTTGATCTGTGACTGTGTTGAAACTAAAGTAACTATATCATTGAAGAGTCATTTTTGCTACACTTGTACATGTCTGGCAAGTGACTTGATCTGTGACTGTGTTGAAACTAAAGTAACTATATCATGGTAGAGTCATTTTAGCCACAGTTGTAGATGTCTGACAAGTGACTTGATCTGTGACTGTGGTGAAACTAAAGTAACTATATCATGGAAGAGTCATTTTAGCCTCAGTTGTACATGTCTGGTAAGTGACTTGATCTAAGACTGTGTTCAAACTAAAGTAACTATATCATGGAAGAGTCAGGTTAGCCACAGTTTTACATGTCTGGCAAGTGACTTGATCTGAGACTGTGTCCAAACTAAAGTAACTATATCATGGAAGAGTCATATTAGCCACAGTTGAACATGTCTGGCAAGTGACTTGATCTGAGACTGTGTTGAAACTAAAGTAACTATATCATGGAAGAGTCATTTTAGCCACAGTTGTACATGTCTGGCATGTGACTTTATCTGAGATTGTTTTGAAACTAAAGTAACTATATCATGGAAGAATCATTTTAGTCACAGTTGTACACATCTGGCAAGTGACTTGATCTGTGACTGTGTTGAAACAAAAGTAACTATATCATTGAAGCGTCATTTTTGCTACACTTGTACATGTCTGGCAAGTGACTTGATCTGTGACTGTGTTGAAACTAAAGTAACTATATCATGGTAGAGTCATTTTAGCCACAGTTGTACATGTCTAGAAAGTCACTTGATCTGAGACTGTGTTGAAACTAAAGTAACTATATCATGGAAGAGTCATGTTAGCTACAGTTTTACATGTCTGGCAAGTGACTTGATCTGAGACTGTGTTGAAACTAAAGTAACTATATCATGGAAGAGTTATTTTAGCCACAGATGTACATGTCTGGCAAGTGACTTGATCTAAGGCTGTGTTCAAACTAAAGTAACTATATCATGGAAGAGTCATTTTAGCCACAGTTGTACATGTCTGGTAAGTGACTTGATCTGAGACTGTGTTGAAACTAAAGTAACTATATCATGGAAGAGTCATTTTAGCCACAGTTGTACATCCATGGTAATTGACTTGATTTTTGACTGTGTTGAAACTAAATTAACATATATCATGGAAGAGTCATTTTAGCCACAGTTGTACATGTCTGGCAAGTGACTTGATCTGTAAACGTGTTGAAACAAAAGTAACTATATCATGGTAGAGTCATATTAGCCACAGTTGAACATGTCTGGCAAGTGACTTGATCTGAGACTGTGTTGAAACTAAAGTAACTATATCATGGAAGAATCATTTTAGCCACAGTTGTACATGTCTGGCAAGTGACTTTATCTGAGATTGTTTTGAAACTAAAGTAACTATATCATGGAAGAATCATTCTAGTCACAGTTGTACATGTCTGGCAAGTGACTTGATCTGTGACTGTGTTGAAACTAAAGTAACTATATCATTGAAGAGTCATTTTTGCTACACTTGTACATGTCTGGCAAGTGACTTGATCTGTGACTGTGTTGAAACTAAAGTAACTATATCATGGTAGAGTCATTTTAGCCACAGTTGTAGATGTCTGACAAGTGACTTGATCTGTGACTGTGTTGAAACTAAAGTAACTATATCATGGAAGAGTCATTTTAGCCACAGTTGTACATGTCTGGAAAGTCACTTGATCTGAGACTGTGTTGAAACTAAAGTAACTATATCATGGAAGAGTCATGCTAGCTACAGTTTTACAGGTCTGGTAAGTGTCTTGATCTGTGACTGTGTTGAAACTAAATTACAATATCATGGATAGTCATTTTAGCCACAGTTGTACATGTCTGGCAAGTGACTTGATCTGTGAATGTGTTGAAACTAAAGTAACTATATCATGGTAGAGTCATTTTAGCCACAGTTGTAGATGCCTGGCAAGTGACTTGATCTGAGACTGTGTTGAAACTAAAGTAACTATATCATGGAAGAGTTATTTTAGCCACAGTTGTACATGTTTGGCAAGTGACTTGATCTAAGACTGTGTTCAAACTAAAGTAACTATATCATGGAAGAGTCATTTTAGCCACAGTTGTACATGTCTGACAAGTGACTTGATCTGAGACTATGTTGAAACTAAAGTAACTATATCATGGAAGAGTCATTTTAGCCACAGTTGTACATCCATGGTAAGTGACTTGATTTGTGACTGTGTTGAAACTAAAGTAACTATATCATGGAAGAGTCATTTTAGCCACAGTTGTACATGTATGGCAAGTGCCTTGATCTGAGACTGTGTTAAATCTGAAGTAACTATATCATGGAAGAGTCATTTTAGCAAATGTTGTACATGTCTGGCAAGTGACTTGATCTGAGACTGTGTTGAAACTAAAGTAACTATATCATGGAACAGTCATTTTAGCCACAGTTGTACATGTCTGGCAAGTGACTTGATCTGAGACTGTGTTGAAACTAAAGTAACTATATCATGCAAGAGTCATGTTAGCTACAGTTTTACATGTCTGGTAAGTGTCTTGATCTGTGACTGTGTTGAAACTAAATTAACTATATCATGGATAGTCATTTTAGCCACAGTTGTACATGTCTGGCAAGTGACTTGATCTGTGACTGTGTTGAAACTAAAGTAACTATATCATGGAAGAGTCATTTTAGCCACAGTTGTACATGTCTGGAAAGTCACTTGATCTTAGACTGTGTTGAAACTAAAGTAACTATATCATGGAAGAGTCATGCTAGCTACAGTTTTACAGGTCTGGTAAGTGTCTTGATCTGTGACTGTGTTGAAACTAAATTACAATATCATGGATAGTCATTTTAGCCACAGTTGTACATGTCTGGCAAGTGACTTGATCTGTGAATGTGTTGAAACTAAAGTAACTATATCATGGTAGAGTCATTTTAGCCACAGTTGTAGATGCCTGGCAAGTGACTTGATCTGAGACTGTGTTGAAACTAAAGTAACTATATCATGGAAGAGTTATTTTAGCCACAGTTGTACATGTTTGGCAAGTTACTTGATCTAAGACTGTGTTCAAACTAAAGTAACTATATCATGGAAGAGTCATTTTAGCCACAGTTGTACATGTCTGACAAGTGACTTGATCTGAGACTATGTTGAAACTAAAGTAACTATATCATGGAAGAGTCATTTTAGCCACAGTTGTACATCCATGGTAAGTGACTTGATTTGTGACTGTGTTGAAACTAAAGTAACTATATCATGGAAGAGTCATTTTAGCCACAGTTGTACATGTATGGCAAGTGCCTTGATCTGAGACTGTGTTAAATCTGAAGTAACTATATCATGGAAGAGTCATTTTAGCAAATGTTGTACATGTCTGGCAAGTGACTTGATCTGAGACTGTGTTGAAACTAAAGTAACTATATCATGGAACAGTCATTTTAGCCACAGTTGTACATGTCTGGCAAGTGACTTGATCTGAGACTGTGTTGAAACTAAAGTAACTATATCATGCAAGAGTCATGTTAGCTACAGTTTTACATGTCTGGTAAGTGTCTTGATCTGTGACTGTGTTGAAACTAAATTAACAATATCATGGATAGCCATTTTAGCCACAGTTGTACATGTCTGGCAAGTGACTTGATCTGAGACTGTGTTGAAACTAAAGTAACTATATCATGGAAGAGTCATTTTAGCCACAGTTGTAGATGTCTGGCAAGTGACTTGATCTGAGATTGTGTTGAAACTAAAGTAACTATATCATGGAAGAATCAATTTAGTCACAGTTGTACATGTCTGGCAAGTGACTTGATCTGAGACTGTGTTGAAACTAAAGTAACTATATCATGGAACAGTCATTCTAGCCACAGTTGTACACGTCTGGCAAGTGACTTTATCTGACACTGTGTTGAAACTAAAGTAACTATATCATGGAAGAGTCATTTTAGCCACAGTTGTACATGTCTGGCAAGTGACTTGATCAAAGACTGTGTTGAAACTAAAGTAACTATATCATGGAAGTGTCATTTTAGCCACAGTTGTACATGTCTGGCAAGTGACTTGATCTGAGACTGTGTTGTAACTAAAGTACTATATCATGGAAGATTCATTTTAGCTACAGTTGTACATGTCTGGCAAGTGACTTGATCTGCGACTGTGTTGAAACTAAAGTAACTATATCATGGAAGAGTCATTTTAGCCACAGTTGTACATGTATGGCAAGTGACTTGATCTGTGACTGTTTTGAAACTAAAGTAACTATATCACGGAAGAGTCATTTTAGCCACAGTTGTACATGTCTGGCAAGTGACTTGATCTTTGAATGTGTTGAAACTAAAGTAACTATATCATGGAAGAGTCATTTTAGCTACAGTTGTACATGTCTGGCAAGTGACTTGATCTGTGACTGTGGTGAAACTAAAGTAACTATATAATGGAAGAGTCATTTTAGCCACAGTTGTACATGTCTGACAAGTGACTTGATCTGAGACTGTGTTGAAACTAAAGTAACTATATCATGGAAGAGTGATTTTAGCCACAGTTGTACATGTCTGGCAAGTGACTTGATCTGAGACTGTGTTGTAACTAAAGTACTATATCATGGAAGATTAATTTTAGCTACAGTTGTACATGTCTGGCAAGTGACTTGATCTGAGACTGTGTTGAAACTAAAGTAACTATATCATGGAAGAGTCATTTTAGCCACAGTTGTACATGTCTGGCAAGTCACTTGATCTGTGACTGTGGTGAAACTAAAGTAACTATATCATGGAAGAGTCATTTTAGCCACAGTTGTACATGTATGCAAGTGACTTGACCTGTGACTGTGGTGAAACTAAAGTAACTATATCATGGAAGATTCATTTTAACCAGAGATGTACATGTCTGGCAAGTCACTTGATCTGAGACTGTGTTGAAACTAAAGTAACTATATCATGGATAGTCATTTTAGCCACAGTTGTACATGTCTGGCAAGTGACTTGATCTGTGAATGTGTTGAAACTAAAGTAACTATATCATGGAAGAGTCATTTTAGCCACAGTTGTACATGTCTGGTCAGTGACGTGATCTGAGATTGTGTTCAAACTAAAGTAGCTGTATCATGGAAGAGTCATTTTAGCCCCAGTTGTAGATGTCTGGGAAGTGACTTGATCTGAGACTGTGTTGAAACTAAAGTAACTATATCATGGAAGAGTCATTTTAGCCACAGTTGTAGATGTCTGGCAAGTGACTTGATCTGAGACTGTGTTGAAACTAAAGTAACTATATCATGGAACAGTCATTTTAGCCACAGTTGTACACGTCTGGCAAGTGACTTTATCTGACACTGTGTTGAAACTAAAGTAACTATATCATGGAAGAGTCATTTTAGCCACAGTTGTACATGTCTGGCAAGTGACTTGATCAAAGACTGTGTTGAAACTAAAGTAACTATATCATGGAAGTGTCATTTTAGCCACAGTTGTACATGTATGGCAAGTGACTTGATCTGTGACTGTGGTAAAACTAAAGTAACTATATCATGGAAGAGTCATTTTAACCACAGTTGTACATGTATGGCAAGTCACTTGATCTGAGACTGTTTTGAAACTAAAGTAACTATATCACGGAAGAGTCATTTTAGCCACAGTTGTACATGTCTGGCAAGTGACTTGATCTTTGAATGTGTTGAAACTAAAGTAACTATATCATGGAAGAGTCATTTTAGCTACAGTTGTACATGTCTGGCAAGTGACTTGATCTGTGACTGTGGTGAAACTAAAGTAACTATATCATGGAAGAGTCATTTTAGCCACAGTTGTACATGTCTGACAAGTGACTTGATCTGAGACTGTGTTGAAACTAAAGTAACTATATCATGGAAGAGTGATTTTAGCCACAGTTGTACATGTCTGGCAAGTGACTTGATCTGAGACTGTGTTGTAACTAAAGTACTATATCATGGAAGATTAATTTTAGCTACAGTTGTATATGTCTGGCAAGTGACTTGATCTGAGACTGTGTTGAAACTAAAGTAACTATATCATGGAAGAGTCATTTTAGCCACAGTTGTACATGTCTGGCAAGTCACTTGATCTGTGACTGTGGTGAAACTAAAGTAACTATATCATGGAAGAGTCATTTTAGCCACAGTTGTACATGTATGCAAGTGACTTGACCTGTGACTGTGGTGAAACTAAAGTAACTATATCATGGAAGATTCATTTTAACCAGAGATGTACATGTCTGGCAAGTCACTTGATCTGAGACTGTGTTGAAACTAAATTAACATATATCATGGAAGAGTCATTTTAGCCACAGTTGTACATGTCTGGCAAGTGACTTGATCTGTAAACGTGTTGAAACAAAAGTAACTATATCATGGTAGAGTCATATTAGCCACAGTTGAACATGTCTGGCAAGTGACTTGATCTGAGACTGTGTTGAAACTAAAGTAACTATATCATGGAAGAATCATTTTAGCCACAGTTGTACATGTCTGGCAAGTGACTTTATCTGAGATTGTTTTGAAACTAAAGTAACTATATCATGGAAGAATCATTCTAGTCACAGTTGTACATGTCTGGCAAGTGACTTGATCTGTGACTGTGTTGAAACTAAAGTAACTATATCATTGAAGAGTCATTTTTGCTACACTTGTACATGTCTGGCAAGTGACTTGATCTGTGACTGTGTTGAAACTAAAGTAACTATATCATGGTAGAGTCATTTTAGCCACAGTTGTAGATGTCTGACAAGTGACTTGATCTGTGACTGTGTTGAAACTAAAGTAACTATATCATGGAAGAGTCATTTTAGCCACAGTTGTACATGTCTGGAAAGTCACTTGATCTGAGACTGTGTTGAAACTAAAGTAACTATATCATGGAAGAGTCATGCTAGCTACAGTTTTACAGGTCTGGTAAGTGTCTTGATCTGTGACTGTGTTGAAACTAAATTACAATATCATGGATAGTCATTTTAGCCACAGTTGTACATGTCTGGCAAGTGACTTGATCTGTGAATGTGTTGAAACTAAAGTAACTATATCATGGTAGAGTCATTTTAGCCACAGTTGTAGATGCCTGGCAAGTGACTTGATCTGAGACTGTGTTGAAACTAAAGTAACTATATCATGGAAGAGTTATTTTAGCCACAGTTGTACATGTTTGGCAAGTGACTTGATCTAAGACTGTGTTCAAACTAAAGTAACTATATCATGGAAGAGTCATTTTAGCCACAGTTGTACATGTCTGACAAGTGACTTGATCTGAGACTGTGTTGTAACTAAAGTACTATATCATGGAAGATTCATTTTAGCTACAGTTGTACATGTCTGGCAAGTGACTTGATCTGCGACTGTGTTGAAACTAAAGTAACTATATCATGGAAGAGTCATTTTAGCCACAGTTGTACATGTATGGCAAGTGACTTGATCTGTGACTGTTTTGAAACTAAAGTAACTATATCACGGAAGAGTCATTTTAGCCACAGTTGTACATGTCTGGCAAGTGACTTGATCTTTGAATGTGTTGAAACTAAAGTAACTATATCATGGAAGAGTCATTTTAGCTACAGTTGTACATGTCTGGCAAGTGACTTGATCTGTGACTGTGGTGAAACTAAAGTAACTATATCATGGAAGAGTCATTTTAGCCACAGTTGTACATGTCTGACAAGTGACTTGATCTGAGACTGTGTTGAAACTAAAGTAACTATATCATGGAAGAGTGATTTTAGCCACAGTTGTACATGTCTGGCAAGTGACTTGATCTGAGACTGTGTTGTAACTAAAGTACTATATCATGGAAGATTAATTTTAGCTACAGTTGTATATGTCTGGCAAGTGACTTGATCTGAGACTGTGTTGAAACTAAAGTAACTATATCATGGAAGAGTCATTTTAGCCACAGTTGTACATGTCTGGCAAGTCACTTGATCTGTGACTGTGGTGAAACTAAAGTAACTATATCATGGAAGAGTCATTTTAGCCACAGTTGTACATGTATGCAAGTGACTTGACCTGTGACTGTGGTGAAACTAAAGTAACTATATCATGGAAGATTCATTTTAACCAGAGATGTACATGTCTGGCAAGTCACTTGATCTGAGACTGTGTTGAAACTAAATTAACATATATCATGGAAGAGTCATTTTAGCCACAGTTGTACATGTCTGGCAAGTGACTTGATCTGTAAACGTGTTGAAACAAAAGTAACTATATCATGGTAGAGTCATATTAGCCACAGTTGAACATGTCTGGCAAGTGACTTGATCTGAGACTGTGTTGAAACTAAAGTAACTATATCATGGAAGAATCATTTTAGCCACAGTTGTACATGTCTGGCAAGTGACTTTATCTGAGATTGTTTTGAAACTAAAGTAACTATATCATGGAAGAATCATTCTAGTCACAGTTGTACATGTCTGGCAAGTGACTTGATCTGTGACTGTGTTGAAACTAAAGTAACTATATCATTGAAGAGTCATTTTTGCTACACTTGTACATGTCTGGCAAGTGACTTGATCTGTGACTGTGTTGAAACTAAAGTAACTATATCATGGTAGAGTCATTTTAGCCACAGTTGTAGATGTCTGACAAGTGACTTGATCTGTGACTGTGTTGAAACTAAAGTAACTATATCATGGAAGAGTCATTTTAGCCACAGTTGTACATGTCTGGAAAGTCACTTGATCTGAGACTGTGTTGAAACTAAAGTAACTATATCATGGAAGAGTCATGCTAGCTACAGTTTTACAGGTCTGGTAAGTGTCTTGATCTGTGACTGTGTTGAAACTAAATTACAATATCATGGATAGTCATTTTAGCCACAGTTGTACATGTCTGGCAAGTGACTTGATCTGTGAATGTGTTGAAACTAAAGTAACTATATCATGGTAGAGTCATTTTAGCCACAGTTGTAGATGCCTGGCAAGTGACTTGATCTGAGACTGTGTTGAAACTAAAGTAACTATATCATGGAAGAGTTATTTTAGCCACAGTTGTACATGTTTGGCAAGTGACTTGATCTAAGACTGTGTTCAAACTAAAGTAACTATATCATGGAAGAGTCATTTTAGCCACAGTTGTACATGTCTGACAAGTGACTTGATCTGAGACTGTGTTGTAACTAAAGTACTATATCATGGAAGATTCATTTTAGCTACAGTTGTACATGTCTGGCAAGTGACTTGATCTGCGACTGTGTTGAAACTAAAGTAACTATATCATGGAAGAGTCATTTTAGCCACAGTTGTACATGTATGGCAAGTGACTTGATCTGTGACTGTTTTGAAACTAAAGTAACTATATCACGGAAGAGTCATTTTAGCCACAGTTGTACATGTCTGGCAAGTGACTTGATCTTTGAATGTGTTGAAACTAAAGTAACTATATCATGGAAGAGTCATTTTAGCTACAGTTGTACATGTCTGGCAAGTGACTTGATCTGTGACTGTGGTGAAACTAAAGTAACTATATAATGGAAGAGTCATTTTAGCCACAGTTGTACATGTCTGACAAGTGACTTGATCTGAGACTGTGTTGAAACTAAAGTAACTATATCATGGAAGAGTGATTTTAGCCACAGTTGTACATGTCTGGCAAGTGACTTGATCTGAGACTGTGTTGTAACTAAAGTACTATATCATGGAAGATTAATTTTAGCTACAGTTGTACATGTCTGGCAAGTGACTTGATCTGAGACTGTGTTGAAACTAAAGTAACTATATCATGGAAGAGTCATTTTAGCCACAGTTGTACATGTCTGGCAAGTCACTTGATCTGTGACTGTGGTGAAACTAAAGTAACTATATCATGGAAGAGTCATTTTAGCCACAGTTGTACATGTATGCAAGTGACTTGACCTGTGACTGTGGTGAAACTAAAGTAACTATATCATGGAAGATTCATTTTAACCAGAGATGTACATGTCTGGCAAGTCACTTGATCTGAGACTGTGTTGAAACTAAAGTAACTATATCATGGATAGTCATTTTAGCCACAGTTGTACATGTCTGGCAAGTGACTTGATCTGTGAATGTGTTGAAACTAAAGTAACTATATCATGGAAGAGTCATTTTAGCCACAGTTGTACATGTCTGGTCAGTGACGTGATCTGAGATTGTGTTCAAACTAAAGTAGCTGTATCATGGAAGAGTCATTTTAGCCCCAGTTGTAGATGTCTGGCAAGTGACTTGATCTGAGACTGTGTTGAAACTAAAGTAACTATATCATGGAAGAGTCATTTTAGCCACAGTTGTAGATGTCTGGCAAGTGACTTGATCTGAGACTGTGTTGAAACTAAAGTAACTATATCATGGAACAGTCATTTTAGCCACAGTTGTACACGTCTGGCAAGTGACTTTATCTGACACTGTGTTGAAACTAAAGTAACTATATCATGGAAGAGTCATTTTAGCCACAGTTGTACATGTCTGGCAAGTGACTTGATCAAAGACTGTGTTGAAACTAAAGTAACTATATCATGGAAGTGTCATTTTAGCCACAGTTGTACATGTATGGCAAGTGACTTGATCTGTGACTGTGGTAAAACTAAAGTAACTATATCATGGAAGAGTCATTTTAACCACAGTTGTACATGTATGGCAAGTCACTTGATCTGAGACTGTTTTGAAACTAAAGTAACTATATCACGGAAGAGTCATTTTAGCCACAGTTGTACATGTCTGGCAAGTGACTTGATCTTTGAATGTGTTGAAACTAAAGTAACTATATCATGGAAGAGTCATTTTAGCTACAGTTGTACATGTCTGGCAAGTGACTTGATCTGTGACTGTGGTGAAACTAAAGTAACTATATCATGGAAGAGTCATTTTAGCCACAGTTGTACATGTCTGACAAGTGACTTGATCTGAGACTGTGTTGAAACTAAAGTAACTATATCATGGAAGAGTGATTTTAGCCACAGTTGTACATGTCTGGCAAGTGACTTGATCTGAGACTGTGTTGTAACTAAAGTACTATATCATGGAACATTAATTTTAGCTACAGTTGTATATGTCTGGCAAGTGACTTGATCTGAGACTGTGTTGAAACTAAAGTAACTATATCATGGAAGAGTCATTTTAGCCACAGTTGTACATGTCTGGCAAGTCACTTGATCTGTGACTGTGGTGAAACTAAAGTAACTATATCATGGAAGAGTCATTTTAGCCACAGTTGTACATGTATGCAAGTGACTTGACCTGTGACTGTGGTGAAACTAAAGTAACTATATCATGGAAGATTCATTTTAACCAGAGATGTACATGTCTGGCAAGTCACTTGATCTGAGACTGTGTTGAAACTAAATTAACATATATCATGGAAGAGTCATTTTAGCCACAGTTGTACATGTCTGGCAAGTGACTTGATCTGTAAACGTGTTGAAACAAAAGTAACTATATCATGGTAGAGTCATATTAGCCACAGTTGAACATGTCTGGCAAGTGACTTGATCTGAGACTGTGTTGAAACTAAAGTAACTATATCATGGAAGAATCATTTTAGCCACAGTTGTACATGTCTGGCAAGTGACTTTATCTGAGATTGTTTTGAAACTAAAGTAACTATATCATGGAAGAATCATTCTAGTCACAGTTGTACATGTCTGGCAAGTGACTTGTTCTGTGACTGTGTTGAAACTAAAGTAACTATATCATTGAAGAGTCATTTTTGCTACACTTGTACATGTCTGGCAAGTG
Organism: Eledone cirrhosa; assembly: GCA_964016885.1. Taxonomy (NCBI): domain Eukaryota; kingdom Metazoa; phylum Mollusca; class Cephalopoda; order Octopoda; family Eledonidae; genus Eledone; species Eledone cirrhosa. Next base: position 19,725,923 of record OZ024754.1, on the reverse strand, counting down.
ACTTGATCTGTGACTGTGTTGAAACTAAAGTAACTATATCATGGTAGAGTCATTTTAGCCACAGTTGTAGATGTCTGACAAGTGACTTGATCTGTGACTGTGTTGAAACTAAAGTAACTATATCATGGAAGAGTCATTTTAGCCACAGTTGTACATGTCTGGAAAGTCACTTGATCTGAGACTGTGTTGAAACTAAAGTAACTATATCATGGAAGAGTCATGCTAGCTACAGTTTTACAGGTCTGGTAAGTGTCTTGATCTGTGACTGTGTTGAAACTAAATTACAATATCATGGATAGTCATTTTAGCCACAGTTGTACATGTCTGGCAAGTGACTTGATCTGTGAATGTGTTGAAACTAAAGTAACTATATCATGGTAGAGTCATTTTAGCCACAGTTGTAGATGCCTGGCAAGTGACTTGATCTGAGACTGTGTTGAAACTAAAGTAACTATATCATGGAAGAGTTATTTTAGCCACAGTTGTACATGTTTGGCAAGTGACTTGATCTAAGACTGTGTTCAAACTAAAGTAACTATATCATGGAAGAGTCATTTTAGCCACAGTTGTACATGTCTGACAAGTGACCTGATCTGAGACTATGTTGAAACTAAAGTAACTATATCATGGAAGAGTCATTTTAGCCACAGTTGTACATCCATGGTAAGTGACTTGATTTGTGACTGTGTTGAAACTAAAGTAACTATATCATGGAAGAGTCATTTTAGCCACAGTTGTACATGTATGGCAAGTGCCTTGATCTGAGACTGTGTTAAATCTGAAGTAACTATATCATGGAAGAGTCATTTTAGCAAATGTTGTACATGTCTGGCAAGTGACTTGATCTGAGACTGTGTTGAAACTAAAGTAACTATATCATGGAACAGTCATTTTAGCCACAGTTGTACATGTCTGGCAAGTGACTTGATCTGAGACTGTGTTGAAACTAAAGTAACTATATCATGCAAGAGTCATGTTAGCTACAGTTTTACATGTCTGGTAAGTGTCTTGATCTGTGACTGTGTTGAAACTAAACTAACTATATCATGGATAGTCATTTTAGCCACAGTTGTACATGTCTGGCAAGTGACTTGATCTGTGACTGTGTTGAAACTAAAGTAACTATATCATGGAAGAGTCATTTTAGCCACAGTTGTACATGTCTGGAAAGTCACTTGATCTGAGACTGTGTTGAAACTAAAGTAACTATATCATGGAAGAGTCATGCTAGCTACAGTTTTACAGGTCTGGTAAGTGTCTTGATCTGTGACTGTGTTGAAACTAAATTACAATATCATGGATAGTCATTTTAGCCACAGTTGTACATGTCTGGCAAGTGACTTGATCTGAGACTGTGTTGAAACTAAAGTAACTATATCATGGAACAGTCATTTTAGCCACAGTTGTACATGTCTGGCAAGTGACTTGATCTGAGACTGTGTTGAAACTAAAGTAACTATATCATGCAAGAGTCATGTTAGCTACAGTTTTACATGTCTGGCAAGTGACTTGATCTGTGAATGTGTTGAAACTAAAGTAACTATATCATGGTAGAGTCATTTTAGCCACAGTTGTAGATGCCTGGCAAGTGACTTGATCTGAGACTGTGTTGAAACTAAAGTAACTATATCATGGAAGAGTTATTTTAGCCACAGTTGTACATGTTTGGCAAGTGACTTGATCTAAGACTGTGTTCAAACTAAAGTAACTATATCATGGAAGAGTCATTTTAGCCACAGTTGTACATGTCTGACAAGTGACTTGATCTGAGACTATGTTGAAACTAAAGTAACTATATCATGGAAGAGTCATTTTAGCCACAGTTGTACATCCATGGTAAGTGACTTGATTTGTGACTGTGTTGAAACTAAAGTAACTATATCATGGAAGAGTCATTTTAGCCACAGTTGTACATGTATGGCAAGTGCCTTGATCTGAGACTGTGTTAAATCTGAAGTAACTATATCATGGAAGAGTCATTTTAGCAAATGTTGTACATGTCTGGCAAGTGACTTGATCTGAGACTGTGTTGAAACTAAAGTAACTATATCATGGAACAGTCATTTTAGCCACAGTTGTACATGTCTGGCAAGTGACTTGATCTGAGACTGTGTTGAAACTAAAGTAACTATATCATGCAAGAGTCATGTTAGCTACAGTTTTACATGTCTGGTAAGTGTCTTGATCTGTGACTGTGTTGAAACTAAATTAACTATATCATGGATAGTCATTTTAGCCACAGTTGTACATGTCTGGCAAGTGACTTGATCTGAGACTGTGTTGAAACTAAAGTAACTATATCATGGAAGAGTCATTTTAGCCACAGTTGTAGATGTCTGGCAAGTGACTTGATCTGAGATTGTGTTGAAACTAAAGTAACTATATCATGGAAGAATCAATTTAGTCACAGTTGTACATGTCTGGCAAGTGACTTGATCTGAGACTGTGTTGAAACTAAAGTAACTATATCATGGAACAGTCATTTTAGCCACAGTTGTACACGTCTGGCAAGTGACTTTATCTGACACTGTGTTGAAACTAAAGTAACTATATCATGGAAGAGTCATTTTAGCCACAGTTGTACATGTCTGGCAAGTGACTTGATCAAAGACTGTGTTGAAACTAAAGTAACTATATCATGGAAGTGTCATTTTAGCCACAGTTGTACATGTCTGGCAAGTGACTTGATCTGAGACTGTGTTGTAACTAAAGTACTATATCATGGAAGATTCATTTTAGCTACAGTTGTACATGTCTGGCAAGTGACTTGATCTGCGACTGTGTTGAAACTAAAGTAACTATATCATGGAAGAGTCATTTTAGCCACAGTTGTACATGTATGGCAAGTGACTTGATCTGTGACTGTTTTGAAACTAAAGTAACTATATCACGGAAGAGTCATTTTAGCCACAGTTGTACATGTCTGGCAAGTGACTTGATCTTTGAATGTGTTGAAACTAAAGTAACTATATCATGGAAGAGTCATTTTAGCTACAGTTGTACATGTCTGGCAAGTGACTTGATCTGTGACTGTGGTGAAACTAAAGTAACTATATAATGGAAGAGTCATTTTAGCCACAGTTGTACATGTCTGACAAGTGACTTGATCTGAGACTGTGTTGAAACTAAAGTAACTATATCATGGAAGAGTGATTTTAGCCACAGTTGTACATGTCTGGCAAGTGACTTGATCTGAGACTGTGTTGTAACTAAAGTACTATATCATGGAAGATTAATTTTAGCTACAATTGTACATGTCTGGCAAGTGACTTGATCTGAGACTGTGTTGAAACTAAAGTAACTATATCATGGAAGAGTCATTTTAGCCACAGTTGTACATGTCTGGCAAGTCACTTGATCTGTGACTGTGGTGAAACTAAAGTAACTATATCATGGAAGAGTCATTTTAGCCACAGTTGTACATGTATGCAAGTGACTTGACCTGTGACTGTGGTGAAACTAAAGTAACTATATCATGGAAGATTCATTTTAACCAGAGATGTACATGTCTGGCAAGTCACTTGATCTGAGACTGTGTTGAAACTAAAGTAACTATATCATGGATAGTCATTTTAGCCACAGTTGTACATGTCTGGCAAGTGACTTGATCTGTGAATGTGTTGAAACTAAAGTAACTATATCATGGAAGAGTCATTTTAGCCACAGTTGTACATGTCTGGTCAGTGACGTGATCTGAGATTGTGTTCAAACTAAAGTAGCTGTATCATGGAAGAGTCATTTTAGCCCCAGTTGTAGATGTCTGGCAAGTGACTTGATCTGAGACTGTGTTGAAACTAAAGTAACTATATCATGGAAGAGTCATTTTAGCCACAGTTGTAGATGTCTGGCAAGTGACTTGATCTGAGACTGTGTTGAAACGAAAGTAACTATATCATGGAACAGTCATTTTAGCCACAGTTGTACACGTCTGGCAAGTGACTTTATCTGACACTGTGTTGAAACTAAAGTAACTATATCATGGAAGAGTCATTTTAGCCACAGTTGTACATGTCTGGCAAGTGACTTGATCAAAGACTGTGTTGAAACTAAAGTAACTATATCATGGAAGTGTCATTTTAGCCACAGTTGTACATGTATGGCAAGTGACTTGATCTGTGACTGTGGTAAAACTAAAGTAACTATATCATGGAAGAGTCATTTTAACCACAGTTGTACATGTATGGCAAGTCACTTGATCTGAGACTGTTTTGAAACTAAAGTAACTATATCACGGAAGAGTCATTTTAGCCACTGTTGTACATGTCTGGCAAGTGACTTGATCTTTGAATGTGTTGAAACTAAAGTAACTATATCATGGAAGAGTCATTTTAGCTACAGTTGTACATGTCTGGCAAGTGACTTGATCTGTGACTGTGGTGAAACTAAAGTAACTATATCATGGAAGAGTCATTTTAGCCACAGTTGTACATGTCTGACAAGTGACTTGATCTGAGACTGTGTTGAAACTAAAGTAACTATATCATGGAAGAGTGATTTTAGCCACAGTTGTACATGTCTGGCAAGTGACTTGATCTGAGACTGTGTTGTAACTAAAGTACTATATCATGGAAGATTAATTTTAGCTACAGTTGTATATGTCTGGCAAGTGACTTGATCTGAGACTGTGTTGAAACTAAAGTAACTATATCATGGAAGAGTCATTTTAGCCACAGTTGTACATGTCTGGCAAGTCACTTGATCTGTGACTGTGGTGAAACTAAAGTAACTATATCATGGAAGAGTCATTTTAGCCACAGTTGTACATGTATGCAAGTGACTTGACCTGTGACTGTGGTGAAACTAAAGTAACTATATCATGGAAGATTCATTTTAACCAGAGATGTACATGTCTGGCAAGTCACTTGATCTGAGACTGTGTTGAAACTAAAGTAACTATATCATGGAAGAGTCATTTTATCCACAGTTGTACATGTCTGGCAAGTGACTTGATCTGTGACTGTGGTGAAACTAAAGTAACTATATCATGGAAGAGTCATTTTAGCCTCAGTTGTACATGTCTGGTAAGTGACTTGATCTAAGACTGTGTTCAAACTAAAGTAACTATATCATGGAAGAGTCAGGTTAGCCACAGTTGTACATGTCTGGCAAGTGACTTGATCTGAGACTGTGTCCAAACTAAAGTAACTATATCATGGAAGATTCATATTAGCCACAGTTGAACATGTCTGGCAAGTGACTTGATCTGAGACTGTGTTGAAACTAAAGTAACTGTATCATGGAAGAGTCATTTCAGCCACAGTTGTACATATCTGGCAAGTGACTTTATCTGAGATTGTTTTGAAACTAAAGTAACTATATCATGGAAGAATCATTTTAGTCACAGTTGTACATGTCTGGATAGTGACTTGATCTGTGACTGTGTTGAAACTAAAGTAACTATATCATTGAAGAGTCATTTTTGCTACACTTCTACATGTCTGGCAAGTGACTTGATCTGTGACTGTGTTGAAACTAAAGTAACTATATCATGGTAGAGTCATATTAGCCACAGTTGTAGATGTCTGACAAGTGACTTGATCTGAGTTTGTGTTGAAACTAAAGTAACTATATCATGGAAGAGTCATTTTAGCCACAGTTGTACATGTCTAGAAAGTCACTTGATCTGAGACTGTGTTGAAACTAAAGTAACTATATCATGGAAGAGTCATGTTAGCTACAGTTTTACATGTCTGGTAAGTGACTTGATCTGTGACTGTGTTGAAACTAAAGTAACTATATCATGGATAGTCATTTTAGCCACAGTTATATATGTCTGGCAAGTGACTTGATCTGTGAACGTGTTGAAACTAAAGTAACTATATCATGGAAGAGTTATTTTAGCCACAGTTGTACATGTCTGACAAGTTACTTGATCTGAGACTGTGTTGAAACTAAAGTAACTATATCATGGAAGAGTGATTTTAGCCACAGTTGTACATGTCTGGCAAGTGACTTGATCTGAGACTGTGTTGTAACTAAAGTACTATATCATGGAAGATTAATTTTAGCTACAGTTGTACATGTCTGGCAAGTGACTTGATCTGAGACTGTATTGAAACTAAAGTAACTATATCATGGAAGAGTCATTTTAGCCACAGTTGTACATGTCTGGCAAGTCACTTGATCTGTGACTGTGGTGAAACTAAAGTAACTATATCATGGAAGAGTCATTTTAGCCACAGTTGTACATGTATGCAAGTGACTTGACCTGTGACTGTGGTGAAACTAAAGTAACTATATCATGGAAGATTCATTTTAACCAGAGATGTACATGTCTGGCAAGTCACTTGATCTGAGACTGTGTTGAAACTAAAGTAACTATATCATGGAAGAGTCATTTTAGCTACAGTTGTACATGTCTGGTAAGTGACTTGATCTGTGACTGTGTTGAAACTAAAGTAACTATATCATGGAAGAGTCATTTTATCCACAGTTGTACATGTCTGGCAAGTGACTTGATCTGTGACTGTGGTGAAACTAAAGTAACTATATCATGGAAGAGTCATTTTAGCCTCAGTTGTACATGTCTGGTAAGTGACTTGATCTAAGACTGTGTACAAACTAAAGTAACTATATCATGGAAGAGTCAGGTTAGTCACAGTTGTACATGTCTGGCAAGAGACTTGATCTGAGACTGTGTCCAAACTAAAGTAACTATATCATGGATGATTCATATTAGCCACAGTTGAACATGTCTGGCAAGTGACTTGATCTGAGACTGTGTTGAAACTAAAGTAACTATATCATGGAAGAGTCATTTTAGCCACAGTTGTACATATCTGGCAAGTGACTTTATCTGAGATTGTTTTGAAACTAAAGTAACTATATCATTGAAGAGTCATTTTTGCTACACTTCTACATGTCTGGCAAGTGACTTGATCTGTGACTGTGTTGAAACTAAAGTAACTATATCATGGTAGAGTCATTTTAGCCACAGTTGTAGATGTCTGACAAGTGACTTGATCTGAGTTTGTGTTGAAACTAAAGTAACTATATCATGGAAGAGTCATTTTAGCCACAGTTGTACATGTCTAGAAAGTCACTTGATCTGAGACTGTGTTGAAACTAAAGTAACTATATCATGGAAGAGTCATGTTAGCTACAGTTTTACATGTCTGGTAAGTGACTTGATCTGTGACTGTGTTGAAACTAAAGTAACTATATCATGGATAGTCATTTTAGCCACAGTTATATATGTCTGGCAAGTGACTTGATCTGTGAACGTGTTGAAACTAAAGTAACTATATCATGGAAGAGTTATTTTAGCCACAGTTGTACATGTCTGGCAAGTGACTTGATCTGAGACTGTGTTGAAACTAAAGTAACTATATCATGGAAGAGTTATTTTAGCCACAGTTGTACATGTCTGGCAAGTGACTTGATCTAAGACTGTGTTCAAACTAAAGTAACTATATCATGGAAGAGTCATTTTAGCCACAGTTGTACATGTCTGGTAAGTGACTTGATCTGAGACTGTGTTGAAACTAAAGTAACTATATCATGGAAGAGTCATTTTAGCCACAGTTGTACATCCATGGTAATTGACTTGATTTTTGACTGTGTTGAAACTAAATTAACTATATCATGGAAGAGTCATTTTAGCCACAGTTGTACATGTCTGGCAAGTGACTTGATCTGTGAACGTGTTGAAACAAAAGTAACTATATCATGGTAGAGTCATTTTAGCCACAGTTGTAGATGCCTGGCAAGTGACTTGATCTGAGACTGTGTTGAAACTAAAGTAACTATATCATGGAAGGGTTATTTTAGCCACAGTTGTACATGTCTGGCAAGTGACTTGATCTGAGACTGTGTTGAAACTAAAGTAACTATATCATGGAAGAGTCATTTTAGCCACAGTTGTACATGTCTCGCAAGTGACTTTATCTGAGATTGTTTTGAAACTAAAGTAACTATATCATGGAAGAATCATTTTAGTCACAGTTGTACATATCTGGCAAGTGACTTGATCTGTGACTGTGTTGAAACTAAAGTAACTATATCATTGAAGAGACATGTTTGCTACACTTGTACATGTCTGGCAAGTGACTTGATCTGTGACTGTGTTGAAACTATAGTAACTATATCATGGTAGAGTCATTTTAGCCACAGTTGTAGATGTCTGACAAGTGACTTGATCTGAGGTTGTGTTGAAACTAAAGTAACTATATCATGGAAGAGTCATTTTAGCCACAGTTGTACATCCATGGTAATTGACTTGATTAATGACTGTGTTGAAACTAAATTAACTATATCATGGAAGAGTCATTTTAGCCACAGTTGTACATGTCTGGCAAGTGACTTGATCTGTGAACGTGTTGAAACAAAAGTAACTATATCATGGTAGAGTCATTTTAGCCACAGTTGTAGATGCCTGGCAAGTGACTTGATCTGAGACTGTGTTGAAACTAAAGTAACTATATCATGGAAGAGTTATTTTAGCCACAGTTGTACATGTCTGGCAAGTGACTTGATCTGAGACTGTGTTGTAACTAAAGTACTATATCATGGAAGATTAATTTTAGCTACAGTTGTACATGTCTGGCAAGTGACTTGATCTGAGACTGTGTTGAAACTAAAGTAACTATATCATGGAAGAGTCATTTTAGCCACAGTTGTACATGTCTGGCAAGTCACTTGATCTGTGACTGTGGTGAAACTAAAGTAACTATATCATAGAAGAGTCATTTTAGCCACAGTTGTACATGTATGCAAGTGACTTGACCTGTGACTGTGGTGAAACTAAAGTAACTATATCATGGAAGATTCATTTTAACCAGAGATGTACATGTCTGGCAAGTCACTTGATCTGAGACTGTGTTGAAACTAAAGTAACTATATCATGGAAGAGTCATTTTAGCTACAGTTGTACATGTCTGGTAAGTGACTTGATCTGTGACTGTGTTGAAACTAAAGTAACTATATCATGGAAGAGTCATTTTATCCACAGTTGTACATGTCTGGCAAGTGACTTGATCTGTGACTGTGGTGAAACTAAAGTAACTATATCATGGAAGAGTCATTTTAGCCTCAGTTGTACATGTCTGGTAAGTGACTTGATCTAAGACTGTGTACAAACTAAAGTAACTATATCATGGAAGAGTCAGGTTAGTCACAGTTGTACATGTCTGGCAAGAGACTTGATCTGAGACTGTGTCCAAACTAAAGTAACTATATCATGGATGATTCATATTAGCCACAGTTGAACATGTCTGGCAAGTGACTTGATCTGAGACTGTGTTGAAACTAAAGTAACTATATCATGGAAGAGTCATTTTAGCCACAGTTGTACATATCTGGCAAGTGACTTTATCTGAGATTGTTTTGAAACTAAAGTAACTATATCATTGAAGAGTCATTTTTGCTACACTTCTACATGTCTGGCAAGTGACTTGATCTGTGACTGTGTTGAAACTAAAGTAACTATATCATGGTAGAGTCATTTTAGCCACAGTTGTAGATGTCTGACAAGTGACTTGATCTGAGTTTGTGTTGAAACTAAAGTAACTATATCATGGAAGAGTCATTTTAGCCACAGTTGTACATGTCTAGAAAGTCACTTGATCTGAGACTGTGTTGAAACTAAAGTAACTATATCATGGAAGAGTCATGTTAGCTACAGTTTTACATGTCTGGTAAGTGACTTGATCTGTGACTGTGTTGAAACTAAAGTAACTATATCATGGATAGTCATTTTAGCCACAGTTATATATGTCTGGCAAGTGACTTGATCTGTGAACGTGTTGAAACTAAAGTAACTATATCATGGAAGAGTTATTTTAGCCACAGTTGTACATGTCTGGCAAGTGACTTGATCTGAGACTGTGTTGAAACTAAAGTAACTATATCATGGAAGAGTTATTTTAGCCACAGTTGTACATGTCTGGCAAGTGACTTGATCTAAGACTGTGTTCAAACTAAAGTAACTATATCATGGAAGAGTCATTTTAGCCACAGTTGTACATGTCTGGTAAGTGACTTGATCTGAGACTGTGTTGAAACTAAAGTAACTATATCATGGAAGAGTCATTTTAGCCACAGTTGTACATCCATGGTAATTGACTTGATTTTTGACTGTGTTGAAACTAAATTAACTATATCATGGAAGAGTCATTTTAGCCACAGTTGTACATGTCTGGCAAGTGACTTGATCTGTGAACGTGTTGAAACAAAAGTAACTATATCATGGTAGAGTCATTTTAGCCACAGTTGTAGATGCCTGGCAAGTGACTTGATCTGAGACTGTGTTGAAACTAAAGTAACTATATCATGGAAGGGTTATTTTAGCCACAGTTGTACATGTCTGGCAAGTGACTTGATCTGAGACTGTGTTGAAACTAAAGTAACTATATCATGGAAGAGTCATTTTAGCCACAGTTGTACATGTCTCGCAAGTGACTTTATCTGAGATTGTTTTGAAACTAAAGTAACTATATCATGGAAGAATCATTTTAGTCACAGTTGTACATATCTGGCAAGTGACTTGATCTGTGACTGTGTTGAAACTAAAGTAACTATATCATTGAAGAGACATGTTTGCTACACTTGTACATGTCTGGCAAGTGACTTGATCTGTGACTGTGTTGAAACTAAAGTAACTATATCATGGTAGAGTCATTTTAGCCACAGTTGTAGATGTCTGACAAGTGACTTGATCTGAGGTTGTGTTGAAACTAAAGTAACTATATCATGGAAGAGTCATTTTAGCCACAGTTGTACATCCATGGTAATTGACTTGATTAATGACTGTGTTGAAACTAAATTAACTATATCATGGAAGAGTCATTTTAGCCACAGTTGTACATGTCTGGCAAGTGACTTGATCTGTGAACGTGTTGAAACAAAAGTAACTATATCATGGTAGAGTCATTTTAGCCACAGTTGTAGATGCCTGGCAAGTGACTTGATCTGAGACTGTGTTGAAACTAAAGTAACTATATCATGGAAGAGTTATTTTAGCCACAGTTGTACATGTCTGGCAAGTGACTTGATCTGAGACTGTGTCCAAACTAAAGTAACTATATCATGGAAGAGTCATATTAGCCGCAGTTGAACATGTCTGGTAAGTGACTTGATCTGAGACTGTGTTGAAACTAAAGTAACTATATCATGGAAGAGTCATTTTAGCCACAGTTGTACATGTCTGGCAAGTGACTTTATCTGAGATTGTTTTGAAACTAAAGTAACTATATCATGGAAGAATCATTTTAGTCACAGTTGTACATGTCTGGCAAGTGACTTGATCTGTGACTGTGTTGAAACTAAAGTAACTATATCATTGAAGAGTCATTTTTGCTACACTTGTACATGTCTGGCAAGTGACTTGATCTGTGACTGTGTTGAAACTAAAGTAACTATATCATGGTAGAGTCATTTTAGCCACAGTTGTAGATGTCTGACAAGTGACTTGATCTGAGGTTGTGTTGAAACTAAAGTAACTATATCATGGAAGAGTCATTTTAGCCACAGTTGTACATGTCTGGAAAATCACTTGATCTGAGACTGTGTTGAAACTAAAGTAACTATATCATGGAAGAGTCATGCTAGCTACAGTTTTACATGTCTGGTAAGTGTCTAGATCTGTGACTGTGTTGAAACTAAAGTAACTATATCATGGCTTGTGATTTTAGCCACAGTTGTACATGTCTGGCAAGTGACTTGATCTGAGACTGTGTTGAATCTGAAGTAACTATATCATGGTAGAGACATTTTAGCCACAGTTGTAGATGCCTGGCAAGTGACTTGATCTGAGATTGTGTTGAAACTAAAGTAACTATATCATGGAAGAGTCATTTTAGCCACAGTTGTACATGTCTGGCAAGTGACTTGATCTAAGACTGTTTTCAAACTAAAGTAACTATATCATGGAAGAGTCATTTTAGCCACAGTTGTACATGTCTGACAAGTGACTTGATCTGAGACTATGTTGAAACTAAAGTAACTATATCATGGAAGAGTTATTTTAGCCACAGTTGTACATGTCTGGCAAGTGACTTGATCTGAGACTGTGTTGAATCTGAAGTAACTATATCATGGAAGAGTCATTTTAGCAAATGTTGTACATGTCTGGCAAGTGACTTGATCTGAGACTGTGTTGAAACTAAAGTAACTATATCATGGAACAGTCATTTTAGCCACAGTTGTACATGTCTGGTCAGTGACTTGATCTAAGATTGTGTTCAAACTAAAGTAACTGTATCATGGAAGAGTCATTTTAGCCCCAGTTGTAGATGTCTGGCAAGTGACTTGATCTGAGATTGTGTTGAAACTAATGTAACTATATCATGGAAGAGTCATTTTAGCCACAGTTGTACATATCTGGCAAGTGACTTTATCTGAGATTGTTTTGAAACTAAAGTAACTATATCATGGAAGAATCATTTTAGTCACAGTTGTACATGTCTGGCTAGTGACTTGATCTGTGACTGTGTTGAAACTAAAGTAACTATATCATTGCAGAGTCATTTTTGCTACACTTCTACATGTCTGGCAAGTGACTTGATCTGTGACTGTGTTGAAACTAAAGTAACTATATCATGGTAGAGTCATTTTAGCCACAGTTGTAGATGTCTGACAAGTGACTTGATCTGAGTTTGTGTTGAAACTAAAGTAACTATATCATGGAAGAGTCATTTTAGCCACAGTTGTACATGTCTGACAAGTGACTTGATCTGAGACTGTGTTGAAACTAAAGTAACTATATCATGCAAGAGTCATGTTAGCTACAGTTTTACATGTCTGGTAAGTGTCTTGATGTGTGACTGTGTTGAAACTAAAGTAACTATATCATGGATAGTCATTTTAGCCACAGTTGTACATGTCTGGCAAGTGACTTGATCTGTGAATGTGTTGAAACTAAAGTAACTATATCATGGAAGAGTCATTTTAGCCACAGTTGTACATGTCTGGTCAGTGACTTGATCTAAGATTGTGTTCAAACTAAAGTAACTGTATCATGGAAGAGTCATTTTAGCCCCAGTTGTAGATGTCTGGCAAGTGACTTGATCTGAGATTGTGTTGAAAATAAAGTAACTATATCATGGAAGAGTTATTTTAGCCACAGTTGTACATGTCTGGCAAGTGACTTGATCTGAGACTGTGTCCAAACTAAAGTAACTATATCATGGAAGAGTCATATTAGCCGCAGTTGAACATGTCTGGTAAGTGACTTGATCTGAGACTGTGTTGAAACTAAAGTAACTAAATCATGGAAGAGTCATTTTAGCCACAGTTGTACATGTCTGGCAAGTGACTTTATCTGAGATTGTTTTGAAACTAAAATAACTATATCATGGAAGAATCATTTTAGTCACAGTTGTACATGTCTGGCAAGTGACTTGATCTGTGACTGTGTTGAAACTAAAGTAACTATATCATTGAAGAGTCATTTTTGCTACACTTGTACATGTCTGGCAAGTGACTTGATCTGTGACTGTGTTGAAACTAAAGTAACTATATCATGGTAGAGTCATTTTAGCCACAGTTGTAGATGTCTGACAAGTGACTTGATCTGAGGTTGTGTTGAAACTAAAGTAACTATATCATGGAAGAGTCATTTTAGCCACAGTTGTACATGTCTGAAAAATCACTTGATCTGAGACTGTGTTGAAACTAAAGTAACTATATCATGGAAGAGTCATGCTAGCTACAGTTTTACATGTCTGGTAAGTGTCTTGATCTGTGACTGTGTTGAAACTAAAGTAACTATATCATGGATAGTCATTTTAGCCACAGTTGTACATGTCTGGCAAGTGACTTGATCTGTGAATGTGTTGAAACTAAAGTAACTATATCATGGTAGAGTCATTTTAGCCACAGTTGTAGATGCCTGGCAAGTGACTTGATCTGAGATTGTGTTGAAACTAAAGTAACTATATCATGGAAGAGTTATTTTAGCCACAGTTGTACATGTCTGGCAAGTGACTTGATCTAAGACTGTTTTCAAACTAAAGTAACTATATCATGGAAGAGTCATTTTAGCCACAGTTGTACATGTCTGACAAGTGACTTGATCTGAGACTATGTTGAAACTAAAGTAACTATATCATGGAAGAGTTATTTTAGCCACAGTTGTACATGTCTGGCAAGTGACTTGATCTGAGACTGTGTTGAATCTGAAGTAACTATATCATGGAAGAGTCATTTTAGCAAATGTTGTACATGTCTGGCAAGTGACTTGATCTGAGACTGTGTTGAAACTAAAGTAACTATATCATGGAACAGTCATTTTAGCCACAGTTGTACATGTCTGGTCAGTGACTTGATCTAAGATTGTGTTCAAACTAAAGTAACTGTATCATGGAAGAGTCATTTTAGCCCCAGTTGTAGATGTCTGGCAAGTGACTTGATCTGAGATTGTGTTGAAACTAAAGTAACTATATCATGGAAGAGTCATTTTAGCCACAGTTGTACATATCTGGCAAGTGACTTTATCTGAGATTGTTTTGAAACTAAAGTAACTATATCATGGAAGAATCATTTTAGTCACAGTTGTACATGTCTGGCTAGTGACATGATCTGTGACTGTGTTGAAACTAAAGTAACTATATCATTGAAGAGTCATTTTTGCTACACTTCTACATGTCTGGCAAGTGACTTGATCTGTGACTGTGTTGAAACTAAAGTAACTATATCATGGTAGAGTCATTTTAGCCACAGTTGTAGATGTCTGACAAGTGACTTGATCTGAGTTTGTGTTGAAACTAAAGTAACTATATCATGGAAGAGTCATTTTAGCCACAGTTGTACATGTCTGACAAGTGACTTGATCTGAGACTGTGTTGAAACTAAAGTAACTATATCATGCAAGAGTCATGTTAGCTACAGTTTTACATGTCTGGTAAGTGTCTTGATGTGTGACTGTGTTGAAACTAAAGTAACTATATCATGGATAGTCATTTTAGCCACAGTTGTACATGTCTGGCAAGTGACTTGATCTGTGAATGTGTTGAAACTAAAGTAACTATATCATGGAAGAGTCATTTTAGCCACAGTTGTACATGTCTGGTCAGTGACTTGATCTAAGATTGTGTTCAAACTAAAGTAACTGTATCATGGAAGAGTCATTTTAGCCCCAGTTGTAGATGTCTGGCAAGTGACTTGATCTGAGATTGTGTTGAAACTAAAGTAACTATATCATGGAAGAGTTATTTTAGCCACAGTTGTACATGTCTGGCAAGTGACTTGATCTGAGACTGTGTCCAAACTAAAGTAACTATATCATGGAAGAGTCATATTAGCCGCAGTTGAACATGTCTGGTAAGTGACTTGATCTGAGACTGTGTTGAAACTAAAGTAACTATATCATGGAAGAGTCATTTTAGCCACAGTTGTACATGTCTGGCAAGTGACTTTATCTGAGATTGTTTTGAAACTAAAGTAACTATATCATGGAAGAATCATTTTAGTCACAGTTGTACATGTCTGGCAAGTGACTTGATCTGTGACTGTGTTGAAACTAAAGTAACTATATCATTGAAGAGTCATTTTTGCTACACTTGTACATGTCTGGCAAGTGACTTGATCTGTGACTGTGTTGAAACTAAAGTAACTATATCATGGTAGAGTCATTTTAGCCAGAGTTGTAGATGTCTGACAAGTGACTTGATCTGAGGTTGTGTTGAAACTAAAGTAACTATATCATGGAAGAGTCATTTTAGCCACAGTTGTACATGTCTGGAAAATCACTTGATCTGAGACTGTGTTGAAACTAAAGTAACTATATCATGGAAGAGTCATGCTAGCTACAGTTTTACATGTCTGGTAAGTGTCTTGATCTGTGACTGTGTTGAAACTAAAGTAACTATATCATGGATAGTCATTTTAGCCACAGTTGTACATGTCTGGCAAGTGACTTGATCTGTGAATGTGTTGAAACTAAAGTAACTATATCATGGTAGAGTCATTTTAGCCACAGTTGTAGATGCCTGGCAAGTGACTTGATCTGAGATTGTGTTGAAACTAAAGTAACTATATCATGGAAGAGTTATTTTAGCCACAGTTGTACATGTCTGGCAAGTGACTTGATCTAAGTCTGTTTTCAAACTAAAGTAACTATATCATGGAAGAGTCATTTTAGCCACAGTTGTACATGTCTGACAAGTGACTTGATCTGAGACTATGTTGAAACTAAAGTAACTATATCATGGAAGAGTTATTTTAGCCACAGTTGTACATGTCTGGCAAGTGACTTGATCTGAGACTGTGTTGAATCTGAAGTAACTATATCATGGAAGAGTCATTTTAGCAAATGTTGTACATGTCTGGCAAGTGACTTGATCTGAGACTGTGTTGAAACTAAAGTAACTATATCATGGAACAGTCATTTTAGCCACAGTTGTACATGTCTGGTCAGTGACTTGATCTAAGATTGTGTTCAAACTAAAGTAACTGTATCATGGAAGAGTCATTTTAGCCACAGTTGTACATGTCTGGCAAGTGACTTGATCTGTGAATGTGTTGAAACTAAAGTAACTATATCATGGTAGAGTCATTTTAGCCACAGTTGTAGATGCCTGGCAAGTGACTTGATCTGAGATTGTGTTGAAACTAAAGTAACTATATCATGGAAGAGTTATTTTAGCCACAGTTGTACATGTCTGGCAAGTGACTTGATCTAAGACTGTTTTCAAACTAAAGTAACTATATCATGGAAGAGTCATTTTAGCCACAGTTGTACATGTCTGACAAGTGACTTGATCTGAGACTATGTTGAAACTAAAGTAACTATATCATGGAAGAGTTATTTTAGCCACAGTTGTACATGTCTGGCAAGTGACTTGATCTGAGACTGTGTTGAATCTGAAGTAACTATATCATGGAAGAGTCATTTTAGCAAATGTTGTACATGTCTGGCAAGTGACTTGATCTGAGACTGTGTTGAAACTAAAGTAACTATATCATGGAACAGTCATTTTAGCCACAGTTGTACATGTCTGGTCAGTGACTTGATCTAAGATTGTGTTCAAACTAAAGTAACTGTATCATGGAAGAGTCATTTTAGCCCCAGTTGTAGATGTCTGGCAAGTGACTTGATCTGAGATTGTGTTGAAACTAAAGTAACTATATCATGGAAGAGTCATTTTAGCCACAGTTGTACATATCTGGCAAGTGACTTTATCTGAGATTGTTTTGAAACTAAAGTAACTATATCATGGAAGAATCATTTTAGTCACAGTTGTACATGTCTGGCTAGTGACATGATCTGTGACTGTGTTGAAACTAAAGTAACTATATCATTGAAGAATCATTTTTGCTACACTTCTACATGTCTGGCAAGTGACTTGATCTGTGACTGTGTTGAAACTAAAGTAACTATATCATGGAAGAGTTATTTTAGCCACAGTTGTACATGTCTGGCAAGTGACTTGATCTAAGACTGTTTTCAAACTAAAGTAACTATATCATGGAAGAGTCATTTTAGCCACAGTTGTACATGTCTGACAAGTGACTTGATCTGAGACTATGTTGAAACTAAAGTAACTATATCATGGAAGAGTTATTTTAGCCACAGTTGTACATGTCTGGCAAGTGACTTGATCTGAGACTGTGTTGAATCTGAAGTAACTATATCATGGAAGAGTCATTTTAGCAAATGTTGTACATGTCTGGCAAGTGACTTGATCTGAGACTGTGTTGAAACTAAAGTAACTATATCATGGAACAGTCATTTTAGCCACAGTTGTACATGTCTGGTCAGTGACTTGATCTAAGATTGTGTTCAAACTAAAGTAACTGTATCATGGAAGAGTCATTTTAGCCCCAGTTGTAGATGTCTGGCAAGTGACTTGATCTGAGATTGTGTTGAAACTAAAGTAACTATATCATGGAAGAGTCATTTTAGCCACAGTTGTACATATCTGGCAAGTGACTTTATCTGAGATTGTTTTGAAACTAAAGTAACTATATCATGGAAGAATCATTTTAGTCACAGTTGTACATGTCTGGCTAGTGACATGATCTGTGACTGTGTTGAAACTAAAGTAACTATATCATTGAAGAGTCATTTTTGCTACACTTCTACATGTCTGGCAAGTGACTTGATCTGTGACTGTGTTGAAACTAAAGTAACTATATCATGGTAGAGTCATTTTAGCCACAGTTGTAGATGTCTGACAAGTGACTTGATCTGAGTTTGTGTTGAAACTAAAGTAACTATATCATGGAAGAGTCATTTTAGCCACAGTTGTACATGTCTGACAAGTGACTTGATCTGAGACTGTGTTGAAACTAAAGTAACTATATCATGCAAGAGTCATGTTAGCTACAGTTTTACATGTCTGGTAAGTGTCTTGATGTGTGACTGTGTTGAAACTAAAGTAACTATATCATGGATAGTCATTTTAGCCACAGTTGTACATGTCTGGCAAGTGACTTGATCTGTGAATGTGTTGAAACTAAAGTAACTATATCATGGAAGAGTCATTTTAGCCACAGTTGTACATGTCTGGTCAGTGACTTGATCTAAGATTGTGTTCAAACTAAAGTAACTGTATCATGGAAGAGTCATTTTAGCCCCAGTTGTAGATGTCTGGCAAGTGACTTGATCTGAGATTGTGTTGAAACTAAAGTAACTATATCATGGAAGAGTTATTTTAGCCACAGTTGTACATGTCTGGCAAGTGACTTGATCTGAGACTGTGTCCAAACTAAAGTAACTATATCATGGAAGAGTCATATTAGCCGCAGTTGAACATGTCTGGTAAGTGACTTGATCTGAGACTGTGTTGAAACTAAAGTAACTATATCATGGAAGAGTCATTTTAGCCACAGTTGTACATGTCTGGCAAGTGACTTTATCTGAGATTGTTTTGAAACTAAAGTAACTATATCATGGAAGAATCATTTTAGTCACAGTTGTACATGTCTGGCAAGTGACTTGATCTGTGACTGTGTTGAAACTAAAGTAACTATATCATTGAAGAGTCATTTTTGCTACACTTGTACATGTCTGGCAAGTGACTTGATCTGTGACTGTGTTGAAACTAAAGTAACTATATCATGGTAGAGTCATTTTAGCCACAGTTGTAGATGTCTGACAAGTGACTTGATCTGAGGTTGTGTTGAAACTAAAGTAACTATATCATGGAAGAGTCATTTTAGCCACAGTTGTACATGTCTGGAAAATCACTTGATCTGAGACTGTGTTGAAACTAAAGTAACTATATCATGGAAGAGTCATGCTAGCTACAGTTTTACATGTCTGGTAAGTGTCTTGATCTGTGACTGTGTTGAAACTAAAGTAACTATATCATGGATAGTCATTTTAGCCACAGTTGTACATGTCTGGCAAGTGACTTGATCTGTGAATGTGTTGAAACTAAAGTAACTATATCATGGTAGAGTCATTTTAGCCACAGTTGTAGATGCCTGGCAAGTAACTTGATCTGAGATTGTGTTGAAACTAAAGTAACTATATCATGGAAGAGTTATTTTAGCCACAGTTGTACATGTCTGGCAAGTGACTTGATCTAAGTCTGTTTTCAAACTAAAGTAACTATATCATGGAAGAGTCATTTTAGCCACAGTTGTACATGTCTGACAAGTGACTTGATCTGAGACTATGTTGAAACTAAAGTAACTATATCATGGAAGAGTTATTTTAGCCACAGTTGTACATGTCTGGCAAGTGACTTGATCTGAGACTGTGTTGAATCTGAAGTAACTATATCATGGAAGAGTCATTTTAGCAAATGTTGTACATGTCTGGCAAGTGACTTGATCTGAGACTGTGTTGAAACTAAAGTAACTATATCATGGAACAGTCATTTTAGCCACAGTTGTACATGTCTGGTCAGTGACTTGATCTAAGATTGTGTTCAAACTAAAGTAACTGTATCATGGAAGAGTCATTTTAGCCCCAGTTGTAGATGTCTGGCAAGTGACTTGATCTGAGATTGTGTTGAAACTAAAGTAACTATATCATGGAAGAGTCATTTTAGCCACAGTTGTACATATCTGGCAAGTGACTTTATCTGAGATTGTTTTGAAACTAAAGTAACTATATCATGGAAGAGTCATTTTAGCCACAGTTGTACATGTCTGACAAGTGACTTGATCTGAGACTGTGTTGAAACTAAAGTAACTATATCATGCAAGAGTCATGTTAGCTACAGTTTTACATGTCTGGTAAGTGTCTTGATGTGTGACTGTGTTGAAACTAAAGTAACTATATCATGGATAGTCATTTTAGCCACAGTTGTACATGTCTGGCAAGTGACTTGATCTGTGAATGTGTTGAAACTAAAGTAACTATATCATGGAAGAGTCATTTTAGCCACAGTTGTACATGTCTGGTCAGTGACTTGATCTAAGATTGTGTTCAAACTAAAGTAACTGTATCATGGAAGAGTCATTTTAGCCCCAGTTGTAGATGTCTGGCAAGTGACTTGATCTGAGATTGTGTTGAAACTAAAGTAACTATATCATGGAAGAGTTATTTTAGCCACAGTTGTACATGTCTGGCAAGTGACTTGATCTGAGACTGTGTCCAAACTAAAGTAACTATATCATGGAAGAGTCATATTAGCCGCAGTTGAACATGTCTGGTAAGTGACTTGATCTGAGACTGTGTTGAAACTAAAGTAACTATATCATGGAAGAGTCATTTTAGCCACAGTTGTACATGTCTGGCAAGTGACTTTATCTGAGATTGTTTTGAAACTAAAGTAACTATATCATGGAAGAATCATTTTAGTCACAGTTGTACATGTCTGGCAAGTGACTTGATCTGTGACTGTGTTGAAACTAAAGTAACTATATCATTGAAGAGTCATTTTTGCTACACTTGTACATGTCTGGCAAGTGACTTGATCTGTGACTGTGTTGAAACTAAAGTAACTATATCATGGTAGAGTCATTTTAGCCACAGTTGTAGATGTCTGACAAGTGACTTGATCTGAGGTTGTGTTGAAACTAAAGTAACTATATCATGGAAGAGTCATTTTAGCCACAGTTGTACATGTCTGGAAAATCACTTGATCTGAGACTGTGTTGAAACTAAAGTAACTATATCATGGAAGAGTCATGCTAGCTACAGTTTTACATGTCTGGTAAGTGTCTTGATCTGTGACTGTGTTGAAACTAAAGTAACTATATCATGGATAGTCATTTTAGCCACAGTTGTACATGTCTGGCAAGTGACTTGATCTGTGAATGTGTTGAAACTAAAGTAACTATATCATGGTAGAGTCATTTTAGCCACAGTTGTAGATGCCTGGCAAGTGACTTGATCTGAGATTGTGTTGAAACTAAAGTAACTATATCATGGAAGAGTTATTTTAGCCACAGTTGTACATGTCTGGCAAGTGACTTGATCTAAGTCTGTTTTCAAACTAAAGTAACTATATCATGGAAGAGTCATTTTAGCCACAGTTGTACATGTCTGACAAGTGACTTGATCTGAGACTATGTTGAAACTAAAGTAACTATATCATGGAAGAGTTATTTTAGCCACAGTTGTACATGTCTGGCAAGTGACTTGATCTGAGACTGTGTTGAATCTGAAGTAACTATATCATGGAAGAGTCATTTTAGCAAATGTTGTACATGTCTGGCAAGTGACTTGATCTGAGACTGTGTTGAAACTAAAGTAACTATATCATGGAACAGTCATTTTAGCCACAGTTGTACATGTCTGGTCAGTGACTTGATCTAAGATTGTGTTCAAACTAAAGTAACTGTATCATGGAAGAGTCATTTTAGCCCCAGTTGTAGATGTCTGGCAAGTGACTTGATCTGAGATTGTGTTGAAACTAAAGTAACTATATCATGGAAGAGTCATTTTAGCCACAGTTGTACATATCTGGCAAGTGACTTTATCTGAGATTGTTTTGAAACTAAAGTAACTATATCATGGAAGAATCATTTTAGTCACAGTTGTACATGTCTGGCTAGTGACTTGATCTGTGACTGTGTTGAAACTAAAGTAACTATATCATTGAAGAGTCATTTTTGCTACACTTCTACATGTCTGGCAAGTGACTTGATCTGTGACTGTGTTGAAACTAAAGTAACTATATCATGGTAGAGTCATTTTAGCCACAGTTGTAGATGTCTGACAAGTGACTTGATCTGAGTTTGTGTTGAAACTAAAGTAACTATATCATGGAAGAGTCATTTTAGCCACAGTTGTACATGTCTAGAAAGTCACTTGATCTGAGACTGTGTTGAAACTAAAGTAACTATATCATGGAAGAGTCATGTTAGCTACAGTTTTACATGTCTGGTAAGTGACTTGATCTGTGACTGTGTTGAAACTAAAGTAACTATATCATGGATAGTCATTTTAGCCACAGTTATATATGTCTGGCAAGTGACTTGATCTGTGAACGTGTTGAAACTAAAGTAACTATATCATGGTAGATTCATTTTAGCCACAGTTGTAGATGCCTGGCAAGTGACTTGATCTGAGACTGTGTTGAAACTAAAGTAACTATATCATGGAAGAGTTATTTTAGCCACAGTTGTACATGTCTGGCAAGTGACTTGATCTGAGACTGTGTTGAAACTAAAGTAACTATATCATGGAAGAGTTATTTTAGCCACGGTTGTACATGTCTGGCAAGTGACTTGATCTAAGACTGTGTTCAAACTAAAGTAACTATATCATGGAAGAGTCATTTTAGCCACAGTTGTACATGTCTGGTAAGTGACTTGATCTGAGACTGTGTTGAAACTAAAGTAACTATATCATGGAAGAGTCATTTTAGCCACAGTTGTACATCCATGCTAATTGACTTGATTTTTGACTGTGTTGAAACTAAATTAACTTTATCATGGAAGAGTCATTTTAGCCACAGTTGTACATGTCTGGCAAGTGACTTGATCTGTGAACGTGTTGAAACAAAAGTAACTATATCATGGTAGAGTCATTTTAGCCACAGTTGTAGATGCCTGGCAAGTGACTTGATCTGAGACTGTGTTGAAACTAAAGTAACTATATCATAGAAGAGTTATTTTAGCCACAGTTGTACATGTCTGGCAAGTGACTTGATCTGAGACTGTGTTGAATCTGAAGTAACTATATCATGGAAGAGTCATTTTAGCAAATGTTGTACATGTCTGGCAAGTGACTTGATCTGAGACTGTGTTGAAACTAAAGTAACTATATCATGGAACAGTCATTTTAGCCACAGTTGTACATGTCTGGTCAGTGACTTGATCTAAGATTGTGTTCAAACTAAAGTAACTGTATCATGGAAGAGTCATTTTAGCCCCAGTTGTAGATGTCTGGCAAGTGACTTGATCTGAGATTGTGTTGAAACTAAAGTAACTATATCATGGAAGAGTCATTTTAGCCACAGTTGTACATATCTGGCAAGTGACTTTATCTGAGATTGTTTTGAAACTAAAGTAACTATATCATGGAAGAGTCATTTTAGCCACAGTTGTACATGTCTGACAAGTGACTTGATCTGAGACTGTGTTGAAACTAAAGTAACTATATCATGCAAGAGTCATGTTAGCTACAGTTTTACATGTCTGGTAAGTGTCTTGATGTGTGACTGTGTTGAAACTAAAGTAACTATATCATGGATAGTCATTTTAGCCACAGTTGTACATGTCTGGCAAGTGACTTGATCTGTGAATGTGTTGAAACTAAAGTAACTATATCATGGAAGAGTCATTTTAGCCACAGTTGTACATGTCTGGTCAGTGACTTGATCTAAGATTGTGTTCAAACTAAAGTAACTGTATCATGGAAGAGTCATTTTAGCCCCAGTTGTAGATGTCTGGCAAGTGACTTGATCTGAGATTGTGTTGAAACTAAAGTAACTATATCATGGAAGAGTTATTTTAGCCACAGTTGTACATGTCTGGCAAGTGACTTGATCTGAGACTGTGTCCAAACTAAAGTAACTATATCATGGAAGAGTCATATTAGCCGCAGTTGAACATGTCTGGTAAGTGACTTGATCTGAGACTGTGTTGAAACTAAAGTAACTATATCATGGAAGAGTCATTTTAGCCACAGTTGTACATGTCTGGCAAGTGACTTTATCTGAGATTGTTTTGAAACTAAAGTAACTATATCATGGAAGAATCATTTTAGTCACAGTTGTACATGTCTGGCAAGTGACTTGATCTGTGACTGTGTTGAAACTAAAGTAACTATATCATTGAAGAGTCATTTTTGCTACACTTGTACATGTCTGGCAAGTGACTTGATCTGTGACTGTGTTGAAACTAAAGTAACTATATCATGGTAGAGTCATTTTAGCCACAGTTGTAGATGTCTGACAAGTGACTTGATCTGAGGTTGTGTTGAAACTAAAGTAACTATATCATGGAAGAGTCATTTTAGCCACAGTTGTACATGTCTGGAAAATCACTTGATCTGAGACTGTGTTGAAACTAAAGTAACTATATCATGGAAGAGTCATGCTAGCTACAGTTTTACATGTCTGGTAAGTGTCTTGATCTGTGACTGTGTTGAAACTAAAGTAACTATATCATGGATAGTCATTTTAGCCACAGTTGTACATGTCTGGCAAGTGACTTGATCTGTGAATGTGTTGAAACTAAAGTAACTATATCATGGTAGAGTCATTTTAGCCACAGTTGTAGATGCCTGGCAAGTGACTTGATCTGAGATTGTGTTGAAACTAAAGTAACTATATCATGGAAGAGTTATTTTAGCCACAGTTGTACATGTCTGGCAAGTGACTTGATCTAAGTCTGTTTTCAAACTAAAGTAACTATATCATGGAAGAGTCATTTTAGCCACAGTTGTACATGTCTGACAAGTGACTTGATCTGAGACTATGTTGAAACTAAAGTAACTATATCATGGAAGAGTTATTTTAGCCACAGTTGTACATGTCTGGCAAGTGACTTGATCTGAGACTGTGTTGAATCTGAAGTAACTATATCATGGAAGAGTCATTTTAGCAAATGTTGTACATGTCTGGCAAGTGACTTGATCTGAGACTGTGTTGAAACTAAAGTAACTATATCATGGAACAGTCATTTTAGCCACAGTTGTACATGTCTGGTCAGTGACTTGATCTAAGATTGTGTTCAAACTAAAGTAACTGTATCATGGAAGAGTCATTTTAGCCCCAGTTGTAGATGTCTGGCAAGTGACTTGATCTGAGATTGTGTTGAAACTAAAGTAACTATATCATGGAAGAGTCATTTTAGCCACAGTTGTACATATCTGGCAAGTGACTTTATCTGAGATTGTTTTGAAACTAAAGTAACTATATCATGGAAGAATCATTTTAGTCACAGTTGTACATGTCTGGCTAGTGACTTGATCTGTGACTGTGTTGAAACTAAAGTAACTATATCATTGAAGAGTCATTTTTGCTACACTTCTACATGTCTGGCAAGTGACTTGATCTGTGACTGTGTTGAAACTAAAGTAACTATATCATGGTAGAGTCATTTTAGCCACAGTTGTAGATGTCTGACAAGTGACTTGATCTGAGTTTGTGTTGAAACTAAAGTAACTATATCATGGAAGAGTCATTTTAGCCACAGTTGTACATGTCTAGAAAGTCACTTGATCTGAGACTGTGTTGAAACTAAAGTAACTATATCATGGAAGAGTCATGTTAGCTACAGTTTTACATGTCTGGTAAGTGACTTGATCTGTGACTGTGTTGAAACTAAAGTAACTATATCATGGATAGTCATTTTAGCCACAGTTATATATGTCTGGCAAGTGACTTGATCTGTGAACGTGTTGAAACTAAAGTAACTATATCATGGTAGATTCATTTTAGCCACAGTTGTAGATGCCTGGCAAGTGACTTGATCTGAGACTGTGTTGAAACTAAAGTAACTATATCATGGAAGAGTTATTTTAGCCACAGTTGTACATGTCTGGCAAGTGACTTGATCTGAGACTGTGTTGAAACTAAAGTAACTATATCATGGAAGAGTTATTTTAGCCACGGTTGTACATGTCTGGCAAGTGACTTGATCTAAGACTGTGTTCAAACTAAAGTAACTATATCATGGAAGAGTCATTTTAGCCACAGTTGTACATGTCTGGTAAGTGACTTGATCTGAGACTGTGTTGAAACTAAAGTAACTATATCATGGAAGAGTCATTTTAGCCACAGTTGTACATCCATGCTAATTGACTTGATTTTTGACTGTGTTGAAACTAAATTAACTTTATCATGGAAGAGTCATTTTAGCCACAGTTGTACATGTCTGGCAAGTGACTTGATCTGTGAACGTGTTGAAACAAAAGTAACTATATCATGGTAGAGTCATTTTAGCCACAGTTGTAGATGCCTGGCAAGTGACTTGATCTGAGACTGTGTTGAAACTAAAGTAACTATATCATAGAAGAGTTATTTTAGCCACAGTTGTACATGTCTGGCAAGTGACTTGATCTGAGACTGTGTCCAAACTAAAGTAACTATATCATGGAAGAGTCATATTAGCCACAGTTGAACATGTCTGGTAAGTGACTTGATCTGAGACTGTGTTGAAACTAAAGTAACTATATCATGGAAGAGTCATTTTAGCCACAGTTGTACATGTCTGGCAAGTGACTTTATCTGAGATTGTTTTGAAACTAAAGTAACTATATCATGGAAGAATCATTTTAGTCACAGTTGTACATGTCTGGCAAGTGACTTGATCTGTGACTGTGTTGAAACTAAAGTAACTATATCATTGAAGAGTCATTTTTGCTACACTTGTACATGTCTGGCAAGTGACTTGATCTGTGACTGTGTTGAAACTAAAGTAACTATATCATGGTAGAGTCATTTTAGCCACAGTTGTAGATGTCTGACAAGTGACTTGATCTGAGGTTGTGTTGAAACTAAAGTAACTATATCATGGAAGAGTCATTTTAGCCACAGTTGTACATGTCTGGAAAGTCACTTGATCTGAGACTGTGTTGAAACTAAAGTAACTATATCATGGAAGACTCATGCTAGCTACAGTTTTACATGTCTGGTAAGTGTCTTGATCTGTGACTGTGTTGAAACTAAAGTAACTATATCATGGATAGTCATTTTAGCCACAGTTGTACATGTCTGGCAAGTGACTTGATCTGTGAATGTGTTGAAACTAAAGTAACTATATCATGGTAGAGTCATTTTAGCCACAGTTGTAGATGCCTGGCAAGTGACTTGATCTGAGACTGTGTTGAAACTAAAGTAACTATATCATGGAAGAGTTATTTTAGCCACAGTTGTACATGTCTGGCAAGTGACTTGATCTAAGACTGTTTTCAAACTAAAGTAACTATATCATGGAAGAGTCATTTTAGCCACAGTTGTACATGTCTGACAAGTGACTTGATCTGAGACTATGTTGAAACTAAGGTAACTATATCATGGAAGAGTTATTTTAGCCACAGTTGTACATCCATGGTAAGTGACTTGATTTGTGACTGTGTTGAAACTAAAGTAACTATATCATGGAAGAGTCATTTTAGCCACAGTTGTACATGTCTGGCAAGTGACTTGATCTGAGACTGTGTTGAATCTGAAGTAACTATATCATGGAAGAGTCATTTTAGCAAATGTTGTACATGTCTGGCAAGTGACTTGATCTGAGACTGTGTTGAAACTAAAGTAACTATATCATGGAACAGTCATTTTAGCCACAGCTGTACATGTCTGGCAAGTGACTTTATCTGAAACTGTGTTGAAACTAAAGTAACTTTATCATGGAAGAGTTATTTTAGCCACAGTTGTACATGTCTGGCAAGTGACTTGATCTGTGACTGTGTTCAAACTAAAGTAACTATATCATGGAAGAGTCATTTTATCCACAGTCGTACATGTCTGACAAGTGACTTGATCTGAGACTGTGTTGAAACTAAAGTAACTATATCATGCAAGAGTCATGTTAGCTACAGTTTTACATGTCTGGTAAGTGTCTTGATCTGTGACTGTGTTGAAACTAAAGTAACTATATCATCGATAGTCATTTTAGCCACAGTTGTACATGTCTGGCAAGTGATTTGATCTGTGAATGTCTTGAAACTAAAGTAACTATATCATGGAAGAGTCACTTTAGCCACAGATGTACATGTCTGGTCAGTGACTGGATCTAAGATTGTGTTCAAACTAAAGTAACTGTATCATGGAAGAGTCATTTTAGCCGCAGTTGTAGATGTCTGGCAAGTGACTTGATCTGAGATTGTGTTGAAACTAAAGTAACTATATCATTGAAGAGTCATTCTAGCCACAGTTGCACATGTCTGGCAAGTGACTTGATCTGAGATTGTGTTGAATCTAAAGTAACTATATCATGGAAGAGTCATTCTAGCCACAGTTGTACATGTATGGTAAGTGACTTGATCTGAGATTGTGTTGAAACTAAAGTAACTATATCATGGAAGAGTCATTTTAGCCACAGTTGTACATGTCTGGCAAGTGACTTGATCTGAGACTGTGTTGAAACTAAAGTAACTATATCATGGAACAGTCATTTTAGCCACAGTTGTACATGTCTGGCAAGTGACTTTATCTGAAACTGTGTTGAAACTAAAGTAACTTTATCATGGAAGAGTTATTTTAGCCACAGTTGTACATGTCTGGCAAGTGACTTGATCTGTGACTGTGTTCAAACTAAAGTAACTATATCATGGAAGAGTCATTTTATCCACAGTCGTACATGTCTGACAAGTGACTTGATCTGAGACTGTGTTGAAACTAAAGTAACTATATCATGCAAGAGTCATGTTAGCTACAGTTTTACATGTCTGGTAAGTGTCTTGATCTGTGACTGTGTTGAAACTAAAGTAACTATATCATGGATAGTCATTTTAGCCACAGTTGTACATGTCTGGCAAGTGACTTGATCTGTGAATGTCTTGAAACTAAAGTAACTATATCATGGAAGAGTCACTTTAGCCACAGATGTACATGTCTGGTCAGTGACTGGATCTAAGTTTGTGTTCAAACTAAAGTAACTGTATCATGGAAGAGTCATTTTAGCCGCAGTTGTAGATGTCTGGCAAGTGACTTGATCTGAGATTGTGTTGAAACTAAAGTAACTATATCATTGAAGAGTCATTCTAGCCACAGTTGCACATGTCTGGCAAGTGACTTGATCTGAGATTGTGTTGAATCTAAAGTAACTATATCATGGAAGAGTCATTCTAGCCACAGTTGTACATGTATGGTAAGTGACTTGATCTGAGATTGTGTTGAAACTAAAGTAACTATATCATGGAAGAGTCATTTTAGCCACAGTTGTACATGTCTGGCAAATGACTTGATCTGAGACTGTGTCCAAACTAAAGTAACTATATCATGGAAGAGTCATTTTAGCCACAGTTGTAGATGTCTGGCAAGTGACTTGATCTGAGATTGTGTTGAAACTAAAGTAACTATATCATGGAAGAATCAATTTAGTCACAGTTGTACATGTCTGGCAAGTGACTTGATCTGAGACTGTGTTGAAACTAAAGTAACTATATCATGGAACAGTCATTTTAGACACAGTTGTACACGTCTGGCAAGTGACTTTATCTGACACTGTGTTGAAACTAAAGTAACTATATCATGGAAGAGTCATTTTAGCCACAGTTGTACATGTCTGGCAAGTGACTTGATCAAAGACTGTGTTGAAACTAAAGTAACTATATCATGGAAGTGTCATTTTAGCCACAGTTGTACATGTCTGGCAAGTGACTTGATCTGAGACTGTGTTGTAACTAAAGTACTATATCATGGAAGATTCATTTTAGCTACAGTTGTACATGTCTGGCAAGTGACTTGATCTGCGACTGTGTTGAAACTAAAGTAACTATATCATGGAAGAGTCATTTTAACCACAGTTGTACATGTATGGCAAGTCACTTGATCTGAGACTGTTTTGAAACTAAAGTAACTATATCACGGAAGAGTCATTTTAGCTACAGTTGTACATGTCTGGCAAGTGACTTGATCTTTGAATGTGTTGAAACTAAAGTAACTATATCATGGAAGAGTCATTTTAGCTACAGTTGTACATGTCTGGCAAGTGACTTGATCTGTGACTGTGGTGAAACTAAAGTAACAAAATCATGGAAGAGTCATTTTAGCCTCAGTTGTACATGTCTGGTAAGTGTCTTGATCTAAGACTGTGTTCAAACTAAAGTAACTATATCATGGAAGAGTCATGTTAGCCACAGTTGTACATGTCTGGCAAGTGACTTGATCTGAGACTGTGTCCAAACTAAAGTAACTATATCATGGAAGAGTCATTTTAGCCACAGTTGTACATGTCTGGCAAGTGACTTGATCTGAGATTGTGTTGAAACTAAAGTAACTATATCATGGAAGAGTCATTTTAGCCACAGTTGTACATGTCTGGCAAGTGACTTGATCAAAGACTGTGTTGAAACTAAAGTAACTATATCATGGAAGAGTCATTTTAGCCACAGTTGTACATGTCTGGCAAGTGACTTGATCTGAGACTGTGTTGTAACTAAAGTACTATATCATGGAAGATTCATTTTAGCTACAGTTGTACATGTCTGGCAAGTGACTTGATCTGCGACTGTGTTGAAACTAAAGTAACTATATCATGGAAGAGTCATTTTAGCCACAGTTGTACATGTCTGGCAAGTCACTTGATCTGTGACTGTGGTGAAACTAAAGTAACTATATCATGGAAGAGTCATTTTAGCCACAGTTGTACATGTATGGCAAGTGACTTGATCTGTGACTGTGGTAAAACTAAAGTAACTATATCATGGAAGAGTCATTTTAACCACAGTTGTACATGTATGGCAAGTCACTTGATCTGAGACTGTTTTGAAACTAAAGTAACTATATCACTGAAGAGTCATTTTAGCCACAGTGGTACATGTCTGGCAAGTGACTTGATCTTTGAATGTGTTGAAACTAAAGTAACTATATCATGGAAGAGTCATTTTAGCTACAGTTGTACATGTCTGGCAAGTGACTTGATCTGTGACTGTGGTGAAACTAAAGTAACTATATCATGGAAGAGTCATTTTAGCTACAGTTGTACATGTCTGGTAAGTGACTTCATCTAAGACTGTGTTCAATCTAAAGTAACTATATCATGGAAGAGTCATGTTAGCCACAGTTGTACATGTCTGGCAAGTGACATGATCTGAGACTGTGTCCAAACTAAAGTAACTATATCATGGAAGAGTCATTTTAGCCACAGTTGTACATGTCTGGCAAGTGACTTTACCTGAGATTGTTTTGAAACTAAAGTAACTATATCATGGAAGAATCATTTTAGTCACAGTGGTACATGTCTGGCAAGTGACTTGATCTGTGACTGTGTTGAAACTAAAGTAACTATATCATGGAAGAGTCATTTTAGTTACCGTTGTACATCCCTGGCAAGTGACCTGATCTGAGATTGTGTTGAAACTAAAGTAACTATATCATGGAAGAGTCATTTTAGCAACAGTTGTACATGTCTGGCAAGTGACTTGATCTGAGACTGTGTTGAAACTAAAGTAACTATATCATGGAAGAGTGATTTTAGCCACAGTTGTACATGTCTGGCAAGTGACTTGATCTGAGACTGTGTTGTAACTAAAATACTATATCATGGAAGATTCATTTTAGCTTCAGTTGTACATGTCTAGCAAGTGACTTGATCTGAGACTGTGTTGAAACTAAAATAACTATATCATGGAAGAGTCATTTTAGCCACAGTTGTACATTTCTGGCAAGTGACTTGATCTTTGAATGTGTTGAAACTAAAGTAACTATATCATGGAAGAGTCATTTTAGCTACAGTTGTACATGTCTGGCAAGTGACTTGATCTGTGACTGTGGTGAAACTAAAGTAACTATATCATGGAAGAGTCATTTTAGCCTCAGTTGTACATGTCTGGTAAGTGACTTGATATAAGACTGTGTTCAAACTAAAGTAACTATATCATGGAAGAGTCATGTTAGCCACAGTTGTACATGTCTGGCAAGTGACTTGATCTGAGACTGTGTCCAAACTAAAGTAACTATATCATGGAAGAGTCATATTAGCCACAGTTGAACATGTCTGGCAAGTGACTTGATCTGAGACTGTGTTGAAACTAAATTAACTATATCATGGAAGAGTCATTTTAGCCACAGTTGTACATGTCTGGCAAGTGATTTTATCTGAGATTGTTTTGAAACTAAAGTAACTATATCATTGAAGAGTCATTTTTGCTACACTTGTACATGTCTGGCAAGTGACTTGATCTGTGACTGTGTTGAAACTAAAGTAACTATATCATGGTAGAGTCATTTTAGCCACTGTTGTAGATGTCTGACAAGTGACTTGATCTGAGGTTGTGTTGAAACTAAAGTAACTATATCATGGAAGAGTCATTTTAGCCACAGTTGTACATGTCTGGCAAGTGACTTGATCTGAGACTGTGTTGAAACTAAAGTAACTATATCATGGAAGAGTCATTTTAGCCACAGTTGCACATGACTGACAAGTGACTTGATCTGAGATTGTGTTGAAACTAAAGTAACTATATCATGGAAGAGTCATTTTAGCCACAGTTGTACATGTCTGGCAAGTGACTTGATCAAAGACTGTGTTGAAACTAAAGTAACTATATCATGGAAGAGTCATTTTAGCCACAGTTGTACATGTCTGGCAAGTGACTTGATCTGAGACTGTGTTGTAACTAAAGTACTATATCATGGAAGATTCATTTTAGCTACAGTCGTACATGTCTGGCAAGTGACTTGATCTGCGACTGTGTTGAAACTAAAGTAACTATATCATGGAAGAGTCATTTTAGCCACAGTTGTACATGTTTGGCAAGTCACTTGATCTGTGACTGTGGTGAAACTAAAGTAACTATATCATGGAAGAGTCATTTTAGCCACAGTTGTACATGTATGGCAAGTGACTTGATCTGTGACTGTGGTAAAACTAAAGTAACTATATCATGGAAGAGTCATTTTAACCACAGTTGTACATGTATGGCAAGTCACTTGATCTGAGACTGTTTTGAAACTAAAGTAACTATATCA
Source organism: Eledone cirrhosa (assembly GCA_964016885.1). Taxonomy (NCBI): domain Eukaryota; kingdom Metazoa; phylum Mollusca; class Cephalopoda; order Octopoda; family Eledonidae; genus Eledone; species Eledone cirrhosa. The sequence continues at coordinate 19,692,993 of OZ024754.1, read as the reverse complement.
CTGAAGAGTCATTTTAGCCACAGTTGTACATGTCTGGCAAGTGACTTGATCTTTGAATGTGTTGAAACTAAAGTAACTATATCATGGAAGAGTCATTTTAGCTACAGTTGTAGATGTCTGGCAAGTGACTTGATCTGTGACTGTGGTGAAACTAAAGTAACTATATCATGGAAGAGTCGTTTCAGCCTCAGTTGTACATGTCTGGCAAGTGACTTGATCTGAGACTGTGTTGAAACTAAAGTAATTATATCATGGAAGAGTCATTTTAGCCACAGTTGCACATGACTGACAAGTGACTTGATCTTAGATTGTGTTGAAACTAAAGTAACTATATCATGGAGGAGTCATATTAGCCACAGTTGAACATGTCTGGCAAGTGACTTGATCTGAGACTGTGTTGAAACTAAAGTAACTATATCATGGAAGAGACATTTTAGCCACAGTTGTACATGACTGACAAGTGACTTTACCTGAGATTGTGTTGAAACTAAAGTAACTATATCATGGAAGAGTCATTTTAGTTACAGTTGTACATCCCTGGCAAGTGACTTGATCTGAGATTGTGTTGAAACTAAAGTAACTATATCATGGAAGAGTCATTTTAGCAAAAGTTGTACATGTCTGGCATGTGACTTGATCTGAGACTGTGTTGAAACTAAAGTAACTATATCATGGAAGAGTGATTTTAGCCACAGTTGTACATGTCTGGCAAGTGACTTGATCTGAGACTGTGTTGTAACTAAAGTACTATATCATGGAAGATTCATTTTAGCTACAGTTGTACATGTCTAGCAAGTGACTTGATCTGAGACTGTGTTGAAACTAAAATAACTATATCATGGAAGATTCATTTTAGCCACAGTTGTACATTTCTGGCAAGTCACTTGATCTGTGACTGTGGTGAAACTAAAGTAACTATATCATGGAAGAGTCATTTTAGCCACAGTTGTACATGTATGGCAAGTGACTTGATCTGTGACTGTGGTGAAACTAAAGTAACTATATCATGAAAGAGTCATTTTAACCACAGTTGTACATGTCTGGCAAGTCACTTGATCTGTGACTGTGTTGAAACTAAAGTAACTATATCACGGAAGAGTCATTTTAGCCACAGTTGTACATGTCTGGCAAGTGACTTGATATAAGACTGTGTTCAAACTAAAGTAACTATATCATGGAAGAGTCATGTTAGCCACAGTTATACATGTCTGGCAAGTGACTTGATCTGAGACTGTGTCCAAACTAAAGTAACTATATCATGGAAGAGTCATATTAGCCACAGATGAACATGTCTGGCAAGTGACTTGATCTGAGACTGTGTTGAAACTAAAGTAACTATATCATGGAAGAGTCATTTTAGCCACAGTTGTACATGTCTGGCAAGTGATTTTATCTGAGATTGTTTTGAAACTAAAGTAACTATATCATGGAAGAATCATTTTAGTCACAGTTGTACATGTCTGGCAAGTGACTTGATCTGTGACTGTGTTCAAACTAAAGTAACTATATCATGGAAGAGTCATCTTAGTTACAGTTGTACATCCCTGGCAAGTGACTTGATCTGAGATTGTGTTCAAACTAAAGTAACTATATCATTGAAGAGTCATTTTTGCTACACTTGTACATGTCTGACAAGTCACTTGATCTGTGACTGTGTTGAAACTAAAGTAACTATATCACGGAAGAGTCATTTTAGCCACAGTTGTACATGTCTGGCAAGTGACTTGATATAAGACTGTGTTCAAACTAAAGTAACTATATCATGGAAGAGTCATTCTAGCCACAGTTGTACATGTATCGTAAGTGACTTGATCTGATATTGTGTTGAAACTAAAGTAACTATATCATGGAAGAGTCATTTTAGCCACAGTTGTACATGTCTGGCAAGTGACTTGATCTAAGACTGTGTTGAAACTAAAGTAACTATATCATGGAAGAGTTATTTTAGCCACAGTTGTACATGTCTGGCAAGTGACTTGATCTAAGACTGTGTTCAATCTAAAGTAACTATATCATGGAAGAGTCATTTTAGCTACAGTTTTACATGTCTGGTAAGTGTCTTGATTTGTGACTGTGTTGAAACTAAGGTAACTATATCATGGATAGTCATTTTAGCCACAGTTGTACATGTCTGGCAAGTGACTTGATCTGTGAATGTGTTGAAACTAAAGTAACTATATCATGGAAGAGTCATTTTAGCCACAGTTGTACACGTCTGGCAAGTGACTTGATCTGAAACTGTGTTGAAACTAAAGTAACTATATCATGGAAGAGTCATTCTAGCCACAGTTGTACATGTATGGTAAGTGACTTGATCTGAGATTGTGTTGAAACTAAAGTAACTATATCATGGAAGAATCATTTTAGCCACAGTTGTACATGTCTGGCAAGTGACTTGATCTGAGACTGTGTTGAAACTAAAGTAACTATATCATGGAAGAGTCATTTTAGCCACAGTTGTAGATGTCTGGCAAGTGACTTTATCTGAGACTGTGTTGAAACTAAAGTAACTATATCATGGAAGAGTTATTTTAGCCACAGTTGTACATGTCTGGCAAGTGACTTGATCTAAGACTGTGTTCAAACTAAAGTAACTATATCATGGAAGAGTCATGTTAGCTACAGTTTTACATGTCTGGCAAGTGACTTGATCTGTGAATGTGTTGAAACTAAAGTAACTATATCATTGAAGAGTCATTTTTGCTACACTTGTACATGTCTGGCAAGTGACTTGATCTGTGTCTGTGTTGAAACTAAAGTAACTATATCATGGATAGTCATTTTAGCCACAGTTGTACATGTCTGGCAAGTGACGTGATCTGTGAATGTGTTGAAACTAAAGTAACTATTTCATGGAAGAGTCATTTTAGCCACAGTTGTACACGTCTGGCAAGTGCCTTGATCTGAGACTGTGTTGAAACTAAAGTAACTATATCATGGAAGAGTCAATTTAGCCACAGTTGTACATGTCTGGCAAGTGACTTGATCTGAGACTGTGTTGAAACTAAAGTAACTATATCATGGAAGAGTCATGTTAGCTACAGTTTTACATGTCTGGTAAGTGTCTTGATCTGTGAATGTGTTGAAACTAAAGTAACTATATCATGGAAGAGTCATTTTAGCCACAGTTGTACATGTCTGGTCAGTGACTTGATCTAAGACTGTGTTCAAACTAAAGTAACTGTATCATGGAAGAGTCATTTTAGCCACAGTTGCACATGTCTAGCAAGTGACTTCATCTGAGATTGTGTTGAAACTAAAGTAAATATATCATGGAAGAATCATTTTAGTTACAGTTGTACATCCCTGGCAAGTGACTTGATCTGAGATTGTGTTGAAACTAAAGTAACTATATCATTGAAGAGTCATTTTTGCTACACTTGTACATGTCTGGCAAGTGACTTGATCTGTGTGTGTGTTGAAACTAAAGTAACTATATCATGGATAGTCATTTTAGCCACAGTTGTACATGTCTGGCAAGTGACTTGATCTGTGAATGTGTTGAAACTAAAGTAACTATATCATGGAAGAGTCATTTTAGCCACAGTTGTACACGTCTGGCAAGTGACTTGATCTGAAACTGTGTTGAAACTAAAGTAACTATATCATGGAAGAGTCATTTTAGCCACAGTTGTACATGTCTGGCAAGTGACTTGATCTGAGACTGTGTTGAAACTAAAGTAACTATATCATGGAAGAGTCATTTTAGCCACAGTTGTAGATGTCTGGCAAGTGACTTTATCTGAGACTGTGTTGAAACTAAAGTAACTATATCATGGAAGAGTTATTTTAGCCACAGTTGTACATGTCTGGCAAGTGACTTGATCTAAGACTGTGTTCAAACTAAAGTAACTATATCATGGAAGAGTCATGTTAGCTACAGTTTTACATGTCTGGCAAGTGACTTGATCTGTGAATGTGTTGAAACTAAAGTAACTATATCATTGAAGAGTCATTTTTGCTACACTTGTACATGTCTGGCAAGTGACTTGATCTGTGTCTGTGTTGAAACTAAAGTAACTATATCATGGATAGTCATTTTAGCCACAGTTGTACATGTCTGGCAAGTGACGTGATCTGTGAATGTGTTGAAACTAAAGTAACTATTTCATGGAAGAGTCATTTTAGCCACAGTTGTACACGTCTGGCAAGTGCCTTGATCTGAGACTGTGTTGAAACTAAAGTAACTATATCATGGAAGAGTCAATTTAGCCACAGTTGTACATGTCTGGCAAGTGACTTGATCTGAGACTGTGTTGAAACTAAAGTAACTATATCATGGAAGAGTCATGTTAGCTACAGTTTTACATGTCTGGTAAGTGTCTTGATCTGTGACTGTGTTGAAACTAAGGTAACTATATCATGGATAGTCATTTTAGCCACAGTTGTACATGTCTGGCAAGTGACTTGATCTGTGAATGTGTTGAAACTAAAGTAACTATATCATGGAAGAGTCATTTTAGCCACAGTTGTACATGTCTGGCAAGTGACTTGCTCTAAGACGGTGTTCAAACTAAAGTAACTATATCATGGAAGAGTCATTTTAGCCACAGCTGTACATGTCTGATAAGTGACTTGATCTAAGACTGTGTTCAAATTAAAGTAACTATATCATGGAAGAGTCATTCTAGCCACAGTTGTACATGTATGGTAAGTGACTTGATCTGAGATTGTGTTGAAACTAAAGTAAATATATCATGGAAGAATCATTTTAGTTACAGTTGTACATCCCTAGCAAGTGACTTGATCTGAGATTGTGTTGAAACTAAAGTAACTATATCATTGAAGAGTCATTTTTGCTACACTTGTACATGTCTGGCAAGTGACTTGATCTGTGTCTGTGTTGAAACTAAAGTAACTATATCATGGATAGTCATTTTAGCCACAGTTGTACATGTCTGGCAAGTGACTTGATCTGTGAATGTGTTGAAACTAAAGTAACTATATCATGGAAGAGTCATTTTAGCCACAGTTGTACACGTCTGGCAAGTGACTTGATCTGAAACTGTGTTGAAACTAAAGTAACTATATCATGGAAGAGTCATTCTAGCCACAGTTGTACATGTATGGTAAGTGACTTGATCTGAGATTGTGTTGAAACTAAATTAACTATATCATGGAAGAGTCATTTTAGCCACAGTTGTACATGTCTGGCAAGTGACTTGATCTGAGACTGTGTTCAAACTAAAGTAACTATATCATGGAAGAGTCATTTTAGCCACAGTTGTACATGTCTGGCAAGTGACTTGATCTGATATTGTGTTGAAACTAAAGTAACTATATCATGGAAGAGTCATTTTAGCCACAGTTGTACATGTCTGGCAAGTGACTTTATCTGAGACTGTGTTGAAACTAAAGTAACTATATCATGGAAGAGTTATTTTAGCCACAGTTGTACATGTCTGGCAAGTGACTTGATCTAAGACTGTGTTCAAACTAAAGTAACTATATCATGGAAGAGTCATTTTAGCCACAGTTGTACATGTCTGGCAAGTGAATAGATCTGAGACTGTGTTGAAACTAAAGTAACTATATCATGGAAGAGTCATTTTAGCCACAGTTGTACATGTCTGGCAAGTGACTTGATCTAAGACTGTGTTCAAACTAAAGTAACTATATCATGGAAGAGTCATTTTAGCCACAGTTGTACATGTATGGTAAGTGACTTGATCTGAGATTGTGTTGAAACTAAAGTAACTATATCATGGAAGAGTCATCTTAGCCACAGTTGTACATGTCTGGCAAGTGACTTGATCTGAGATTGTGTTGAAACTAAAGTAACTATATCATGGAAGAGTCATTCTAGCCACAGTTGTACATGTATGGTAAGTGACTTGATCTGAGATTGTGTTGAAACTAAAGTAACTATATCATGGAAGAGTCATTTTATCCACAGTTGTACATGTCTGGCAAGTGACTTGATCTGAGACTGTGTTGAAACTAAAGTAACTATATCATGGAAGAGTCATTTTAGCCACAGCTGTACATGTCTGATAAGTGACTTGATCTAAGACTGTGTTCAAACTAAAGTAAATATATCATGAAAGAGTCATTCTAGCCACAGTTGTACATGTATGGTAAGTGACTTGATCTGAGATTGTGTTGAAACTAAAGTAACTATATCATGGAAGAGTCATTTTAGCCACAGTTGTACATGTCTGGCAAGTGACTTGATCTAAGATTGTGTTGAAACTAAAGTAACTATATCATGGAAGAGTCATTTTAGCCACAGTTGTACATGTATGGTAAGTGACTTGATCTGAGATTGTGTTGAAACTAAAGTAACTATATCATGGAAGAGTCATTTTAGCCACAGTTGTACATGTCTGGCAAGTGACTTGATCTGAGATTGTGTTGAAACTAAAGTAACTATGTCATGGAAGAGTCATTCTAGCCACAGTTGTACATGTATGGTAAGTGACTTGATCTGAGATTGTGTTGAAACTAAAGTAACTATGTCATGGAAGAGTCATTCTAGCCACAGTTGTACATGTATGGTAAGTGACTTGATCTGAGATTGTGTTGAAACTAAAGTAACTATATCATGGAAGAGTCATTTTAGCCACAGTTGTACATGTCTGGCAAGTGACTTGATCTGAGACTGTGTTGAAACTAAAGTAACTATATCATGGAAGAGTCATTTTAGCCACAGTTGTACATGTATGGCAAGTGACTTGATCTAAGACTGTGTTCAAACTAAAGTAACTATATCATGGAAGAGTCATTTTAGCTACATTTTTGACATGTCTGGTAAGTGTCTTGATTTGTGACTGTGTTGAAACTAAGGTAACTATATCATGGATAGTCATTTTAGCCACAGTTGTACATGTCTGGCAAGTGACTTGATCTGTGAATGTGTTGAAACTAAAGTAACTATATCATGGAAGAGTCATTCTAGCCACAGTTGTACATGTCTGGTCAGTGACTTGATCTAAGACTGTGTTCAAACTAAAGTAACTGTATCATGGAAGAGTCATTTTAGCCACAGTTGCACATGTCTAGCAAGTGACTTGATCTGAGATTGTGTTGAAACTAAAGTAAATATATCATGGAAGAATCATTTTAGTTACAGTTGTACATCCCTGGCAAGTGACTTGATCTGAGATTGTGTTGAAACTAAAGTAACTATATCATTGAAGAGTCATTTTTGCTACACTTGTACATGTCTGGCAAGTGACTTGATCTGTGTCTGTGTTGAAACTAAAGTAACTATATCATGGATAGTCATTTTAGCCACAGTTGTACATGTCTGGCAAGTGACTTGATCTGTGAATGTGTTGAAACTAAAGTAACTATATCATGGAAGAGTCATTTTAGCCACAGTTGTACACGTCTGGCAAGTGACTTGATGTGAAACAGTGTTGAAACTAAAGTAACTATATCATGGAAGAGTCATTCTAGCCACAGTTGTACATGTATGGTATGTGACTTGATCTGAGACTGTGTTGAAACTAAAGTAACTATATCATGGATAGTCATTTTAACCACAGTTGTACATGTCTGGCAAGTGACTTGATCTGTGAATGTGTTGAAACTAAAGTAACTATATCATGGAAGAGTCATTTTAGCCACAGTTGTACATGTTTGGAAAGTCACTTGATCTGAGACTGTGTTGAAACTAAAGTAACTATATCATGGAAGAGTCCTGTTAGCTACAGTTTTACATGTCTGGTAAGTGTCTTGATCTGTGACTGTGTTGAAACTAAAGTAACTATATCATGGATAGTCATTTTAACCACAGTTGTACATGTCTGGCAAGTGACTTGATCTGTGAATGTGTTGAAACTAAAGTAACTATATCATGGAAGAGTCATTTTAGACAGAGTTGTAGATGCCTGGCAAGGGATTTTATCTGAGACTGTGTTGAAACTAAAGTAAATATATCATGGAAGAGTTATTTTAGCCACAGTTGTACATGTCTGGCAAGTGACTTTATCTGAGACTGTGTTGAAACTAAAGTAACTATATCATGGAAGAGTTATTTTAGCCACAGTTGTACATGTCTGGCAAGTGACTTGATCTAAGACTGTGTTCAAACTAAAGTAACTATACCATGGAAGAGTCATTTTAGCCACAGTTGTACATGTCTGACAAGTGACTTGATCTGAGACTATGTTGAAACTAAAGTAACTATATCATGGAAGAGTCATTTTAGCAACAGTTGTACATGTCTGGCAAGTGACTTGATCTGAGACTGTGTTCAAACTAAAGTAACTATATCATGGAAGAGTCATTTTAGCCACAGTTGTACATCCATGGTAAGTGACTTGATTTGTGACTGTGTTGAAACTAAAGTAACTATATCATGGAAGATTCATTTTAGCAACAGTTGTACATGTCTGGTCAGTGACTTGATCTAAGACTGTGTTCAAACTAAAGTAACTGTATCATGGAAGAGTCATTTTAGCCCCAGTTGTAGATGTCTGGCAAGTGACTTGATCTGAGATTGTGTTGAAACTAAAGTAACTATATCATTGAAGATTCATTCTAGCCACAGTTGCACACGTGTGGCAAGTGACTTGATCTGAGATTGTGTTGAAACTAAAGTAACTATATCATGGAAGAGAAATGTTAGCCACAGTTGTACATGTCTGGCAAGTGACTTGATCTGAGACGGTGTTGAAACTAAAGTAACTATATATTGGAAGAGTCATTTTATCAACAGTTGTAGATGTCTGGCAAGTGACTTGATCTGAGATTGTGTTGAAACTAAAGTAACTATATCATGGAAGAATCAATTTAGTCAGAGTTGTACATGTCTGGCAAGTGACGTGATCTGAGACTGTGTTGAAACTAAAGTAACTATATCATGGAACATTCATTTTAGCCACAGTTGTACATGGCTGGCAAGTGACTTGATCTGAGACTGTGTTGAAACTAAAGTAACTATATCATGGAAGAGTTATTTTAGCCACAATTGTACATGTCTGGCAAGTGGCTTGATCTAAGACTGTGTTCAGACTAAAGTAACTATATCATGAAAGAGTCATTTTAGCAACAGTTGTACATGTCTGGCAAGTGACCTGATCTGAGACAGTGTTGAAACTAAAGTAACTATATCATGGAAGAGTCATTTTAGCCACAGTTGTACATGTCTGGCAAGTGACTTGATCAAAGGCTGTGTTGAAACTAAAGTAACTATATCATGGAAGAGTGATTTTAGCCACAGTTGTACATGTCTGGCAAGTGACTTGATCTGAGACTGTGTTGTAACTAAAGTACTATATCATGGAAGATTCACTTTAGCTACAGTTGTACATGTCTGGCAAGTGACTTGATCTGAGACTGTGTTGAAACTAAAGTAACTATATCATGGAAGAGTCATTTTAGCCACAGTTGTACATGTCTGGCAAGTGACTTGATCTGTGACTGTGGTGAAACTAAAGTAACTATATCATGGAAGCGTCATTTTAGCCTCAGTTGTACATGTCTGGTAAGTGACTTGATCTGAGACTGTGTCCAATCTAAAGTAACTATATCATGGAAGAGTCATTTTAGCCACAGTTGTACATGTCTGGCAAGTGACTTGATCTGAGACTGTGTTGAAACTAAAGTAACTATATCATGGAAGAGTCATTTTAGCCACAGTTGCACATGTCTGGCAAGTGACTTGATCTGTGACTGTGTTGAAACTTAAGTAACTATATCATGGAAGAGTCATTTTAGTTACAGTTGTACATCCCTGGCAAGTGACTTGATCTGAGATTGCGTTGAAACTAAAGTAACTATATCATTGAAGAGTCATTTTGCTACACTTGTACATGTCTGGCAAGTGACTTGATCTGAGACTGTGTTGAATCTGAAGTAACTATATCATGGAAGAGTCATTTTAGCAACAGTTGTACATGTCTGGCAAGTGACTTGATCTGAGACTGTGTTGAAACTAAAGTAACTATATCATGGAAGAGTCATTTTAGCCCCAGTTGTAGATGTCTGCAAGTGACTTGATCTGAGACTGTGTTGAAACAAAGGTAACTATATCATGGAAGAGTCATTTTAGCCACAGTTGTACATGTCTGGTCAGTGACTTGATCTAAGACTGTGTTCAAACTAAAGTAACTGTATCATGGAAGAGTCATTTTAGCCCCAGTTGTAGATGTCTGGCAAGTGACTTGATCTGAGATTGTGTTGAAACTAAAGTAACTATATCATTGAAGATTCATTCTAGCCACAGTTGCACATGTCTGGCAAGTGACTTGATCTGAGATTGTGTTGAAACTAAAGTAACTATATCATGGAAGAGTCATTCTAGCCACAGTTGTACATGTATGGTAAGTGACTTGATCTGAGACGGTGTTGAAACTAAAGTAACTATATCATGGAAGAGTCATTTTATCCACAGTTGTACATGTCTGGCAAGTGACTTGATCTGAGATTGTGTTGAAACTAAAGTAACTATATCATGGAAGAATCAATTTAGTCACAGTTGTACATGTCTGGCAAGTGACTTGATCTGAGACTGTGTTGAAACTAAAGTAACTATATCATGGAACAATCATTTTAGCCACAGTTGTACATGTCTGGCAAGTGACTTGATCTGAGACTGTGTAGAAACTAAAGTAACTATATCATGGAAGAGTTATTTTAGCCACAATTGTACATGTCTGGAAAGTGGCTTGATCTAAGACTGTGTTGAAACTAAAGTAACTATATCATGAAAGAGTCATTTTAGCAACAGTTGTACATGTCTGGCAAGTGACCTGATCTGAGACAGTGTTGAAACTAAAGTAACTATATCATGGAAGAGTCATTTTAGCCAGTGTTGTACATGTCTGGCAAGTGACTTGATCAAAGGCTGTGTTGAAACTAAAGTAACTATATCATGGAAGAGTCATTTTAGCCACAGTTGTACATGTCTGGCAAGTGACTTGATCTGAGACTGTGTTGTAACTAAAGTACTATATCATGGAAGATTCATTTTAGCTACAGTTGTACATGTCTGGCAAGTGACTTGATCTGAGACTGTGTTGAAACTAAAGTAACTATATCATGGAAGAGTCATTTTAGCCACAGTTGTACATGTCTGGCAATTGACTTGATCTGTGACTGTGGTGAAACTAAAGTAACTATATCATGGAAGCTTCATTTTAGCCTCAGTTGTACATGTCTGGTAAGTGACTTGATCTGAGACTGTGTCCAATCTAAAGTAACTATATCATGGAAGAGTCATTTTAGCCACAGTTGTACATGTCTGGCAAGTGACTAGATCTGAGACTGTATTGAAACTAAAGTAACTATATCATGGAAGAGTCATTTTAGCCACAGTTGCACATGTCTGGCAAGTGACTTGATCTGTGACTGTGTTGAAACTTAAGTAACTATATCATGGAAGAGTCATTTTAGTAACAGTTGTACATCCCTGGCAAGTGACTTGATCTGAGATTGTGTTGAAACTAAAGTAACTATATCATTGAAGAGTCATTTTTGCTACACTTGTACATGTCTGGCAAGTGACTTGATCTGAGACTCTGTTGAATCTGAAGTAACTATATCATGGAAGAGTCATTTTAGCAACAGTTGTACATGTCTGGCAAGTCACTTGATCTGAGACTGTGTTGAAACTAAAGTAACTATATCATGGAAGAGTCATTTTAGCCACAGTTGTACATGTCTGCAAGTGACTCGATCTGAGACTGTGTTGAAACAAAAGTAACTATATCATGGAAGAGTCATTTCAGCCACAGTTGTACATGTCTGGTCAGTGACTTGATCTAAGACTGTGTTCAAACTAAAGTAACTGTATCATGGAAGAGTCATTTTAGCCCCAGTTGTAGATGTCTGGCAAGTGACTTGATCTGAGATTGTGTTGAAACTAAAGTAACTATATCATTGAAGATTCATTCTAGCCACAGTTGCACATGTCTGGCAAGTGACTTGATCTGAGATTGTGTTGAAACTAAAGTAACTATATCATGGAAGAGTCATTCTAGCCACAGTTGTACATGTATGGTAAGTGACTTGATCTGAGATTGTGTTGAAACTAAAGTAACTATATCATGGAAGAGAAATTTTAGCCACAGTTGTACATGTCTGGCAAGTGACTTGATCTGAGACGGTGTTGAAACTAAAGTAACTATATCATGGTAGAGTCATTTTATCCACAGTTGTAGATGTCTGGCAAGTGACTTGATCAAAGGCTGTGTTGAAACTAAAGTAACTATATCATGGAAGAGTCATTTTAGCCACAGTTGTACATGTCTGGCAAGTGACTTGATCTGAGACTGTGTTGTAACTAAAGTACTATATCATGGAAGATTCATTTTAGCTACAGTTGTACATGTCTGGCAAGTGACTTGATCTGAGACTGTGTTGAAACTAAAGTAACTATATCATGGAAGAGTCATTTTAGCCACAGTTGTACATGTCTGGCAATTGATTTGATCTGTGACTGTGGTGAAACTAAAGTAACTATATCATGGAAGAATCAATTTAGTCACAGTTGTACATGTCTGGCAAGTGACTTGATCTGAGACTGTGTTGAAACCAAACTAACTATATCATGGAAGAGTTATTTTAGCCACAATTGTAAATGTCTGGCAAGTGACTTGATCTAAGACTGTGTTCAAACTAAAGTAACTATATCATGAAAGAGTCATTTTAGCAACAGTTGTACATGTCTGGCAAGTGACCTGATCTGAGACAGTGTTGAAACTAAAGTAACTATATCATGGAAGAGTCATTTTAGCCACAGTTGTACATGTCTGGCAAGTGACTTGATCTGAGACTGTGTTGAAACTAAAGTAACTATATCATGGAAGAGTTATTTTAGCCACAATTGTACATATCTGGCAAGTGACTTGATCTAAGACTGTGTTCAAACTAAAGTAACTATATCATGAAAGAGTCATTTTAGCAACAGTTGTACATGTCTGGCAAGTGACCTGATCTGAGACAGTGTTGAAACTAAAGTAACTATATCATGGAAGAGTCATTTTAGCCACAGTTGTACATGTCTGGCAAGTGACTTGATCAAAGGCTGTGTTGAAACTAAAGTAACTATATCATGGAAGAGTGATTTTAGCCACAGTTGTACATGTCTGGCAAGTGACTTGATCTGAGACTGTGTTGTAACTAAAGTACTATATCATGGAAGATTCATTTTAGCTACAGTTGTACATGTCTGGCAAGTGACTTGATCTGTGACTGTGTTGAAACTTAAGTAACTATATCATGGAAGAGTCATTTTAGTTACAGTTGTACATCCCTGGCAAGTGACTTGATCTGAGATTGTGTTGAAACTAAAGTAACTATATCATTGAAGAGTCATTTTTGCTACACTTGTAGATGTCTGGCAAGTGACTTGATCTGTGACTGTGTTGAAACTAAAGTAACTATATCATGGAAGAGTCATTTTAGTTACAGTTGTACATCCCTGGCAAGTGACTTGATCTGAGATTGTGTTGAAACTAAAGTAACTATATCATTGAAGAGTCATTTTTGCTACACTTGTAGATGTCTGGCAAGTGACTTGATCTGTGACTGTGTTGAAACTAAAGTAACTATATCATGGTAGAGTCATTTTAGCCACAGTTTTTAGATGTCTGACAAGTGACTTGATCTGAGGTTGTGTTGAATCTGAAGTAACTATATCATGGAAGAGTCATTTTAGCAACAGTTGTACATGTCTGGCAAGTGACTTGATCTGAGACTGTGTTGAAACTAAAGTAACTATATCATGGAAGAGTCATTTTAGCCACAGTTGTACATGTCTGCAAGTGACTTGATCTGAGACTGTGTTGAAACAAAAGTAACTATATCATGGAAGAGTCATTTTAGCCACAGTTGTACATGTCTGGTCAGTGACTCGATCTAAGACTGTGTTCAAACTAAAGTAACTGTATCAGGGAAGAGTCATTTTAGCCCCAGTTGTAGATGTCTGGCAAGTGACTTGATCTGAGATTGTGTTGAAACTAAAGTAACTATATCATTGAAGATTCATTCTAGCCACAGTTGTACATGTCTGGCAAGTGACTTGATCTGTGACTGTGGTGAAACTAAAGTAACTATATCATGGAAGCGTCATTTTAGCCTCAGTTGTACATGTCTGGTAAGTGACTTGATCTGAGACTGTGTCCAATCTAAAGTAACTATATCATGGAAGAGTCATTTTAGCCACAGTTGTACATGTCTGGCAAGTGACTTGATCTGAGACTGTGTTGAAACTAAAGTAACTATATCATGGAAGAGTCATTTTAGCCACAGTTGCACATGTCTGGCAAGTGACTTGATCTGTGACTGTGTTGAAACTTAAGTAACTATATCATGGAAGAGTCATTTTAGTTACTGTTGTACATCCCTGGCAAGTGACTTGATCTGAGATTGTGTTGAAACTAAAGTAACTATATCATTGAAGATTCATTCTAGCCACAGTTGTACATGTCTGGCAAGTGACATGATCTGAGACTGTGTTGAATCTGAAGTAACTATATCATGGAAGAGTCATTTTAGCAACAGTTGTACTTGTCTGCAAGTGACTTGATCTGAGACTGTGTTGAAACTAAAGTAACTATATCGTGGAAGAGTCATTTTATCCACAGTTGTACATGTCTGGCAAGTGACTTGATCTGAGATTGTGTTGAAACTAAAGTAACTATATCATGGAAGAATCAATTTAGTCACAGTTGTACATGTCTGGCAAGTGACTTGATCTGAGACTGTGTTGAAACTAAAGTAACTATATCATGGAACAGTCATTTTAGCCACAGTTGTACATGTCTGGCAAGTGACTTGATCTGAGACTGTGTTGAAACTAAAGTAACTATATCATGGAAGAGTTATTTTAGCCACAATTGTACATGTCTGGCAAGTGACTTGATCTAAGACTGTGTTCAAACTAAAGTAACTATATCATGAAAGAGTCATTTTAGCAACAGTTGTACATGTCTGGCAAGTGACCTGATCTGAGACAGTGTTGAAACTAAAGTAACTATATCATGGAAGAGTCATTTTAGCCACAGTTGTACATGTCTGGCAAGTGACTTGATCAAAGGCTGTGTTGAAACTAAAGTAACTATATCATGGAAGAGTGATTTTAGCCACAGTTGTACATGTCTGGCAAGTGACTTGATCTGAGACTGTGTCCAATCTAAAGTAACTATATCATGGAAGAGTCATTTTAGCCACAGTTGTACATGTCTGGCAAGTGACTTGATCTGAGACTGTGTTGAAACTAAAGTAACTATATCATGGTAGAGTCATTTTAGCCACAGTTGCACATGTCTGGCAAGTGACTTGATCTGT
The DNA here is from genome assembly GCA_964016885.1 of Eledone cirrhosa. Lineage (NCBI taxonomy): Eukaryota > Metazoa > Mollusca > Cephalopoda > Octopoda > Eledonidae > Eledone > Eledone cirrhosa. The sequence continues at coordinate 19,677,753 of OZ024754.1, read as the reverse complement.
GACTGTGTTGAAACTTAAGTAACTATATCATGGAAGAGTCATTTTAGTTACAGTTGTACATCCCTGGCAAGTGACTTGATCTGAGATTGTGTTCAAACTAAAGTAAGTATATCATGGAAGAGTCATTTTAGCCACAGTTGTACATGTCTGGCAAGTGACTTGATCTGAGACTGTGTCCAATCTAAAGTAACTATATCATGGATAGTCATTTTAGCCACAATTGTACATGCCTGGTAAGTAACTTTATCTGACACTGTGTTGAAACTAAAGTAACTATATCATGGAAGAGTCATTTTAGCCACAGTTGTACATGTCTGGAAAGTCACTTGATCTCGGACTGTGTTGAAACTAAAGTAACTATATCATGGAAGAGTCATTTTAGCCACAGTTGTACATGTCTGGCAAGTGACTTGAACTGAGACTGTGTTGAATCTGAAGTAACTATATCATGGAAGAGTCATTTTAGCAGCAGTTGTACATGTCTGGTAAGTGACTTGATCTGAGACTGTGTTGAAATTAAAGTAACTATATCATGGAAGAGTCATGTTAGCTACAGTTGTACATGTATGGTAAGTGACCTGATCTGAGATTGTGTTGAAACTAAAGTAACTATATCATGGAAGAGTCATTTTAGCCACAGTTGTACATGTCTGGCAAGTGACTTGATCAAAGGCTGTGTTGAAACTAAAGTAACTATATCATGGAAGAGTGATTTTAGCCACAGTTGTACATGTCTGGCAAGTGACTTGATCTGAGACTGTGTTGTAACTAAAGTACTATATCATGGAAGATTCATTTTAGCTACAGTTGTACATGTCTGGCAAGTGACTTGATCTGTGACTGTGTTGAAACTTAAGTAACTATATCATGGAAGAGTCATTTTAGTTACAGTTGTACATCCCTGGCAAGTGACTTGATCTGAGATTGTGTTGAAACTAAAGTAACTATATCATTGAAGAGTCATTTTTGCTACACTTGTAGATGTCTGGCAAGTGACTTGATCTGTGACTGTGTTGAAACTAAAGTAACTATATCATGGAAGAGTCATTTTAGTTACAGTTGTACATCCCTGGCAAGTGACTTGATCTGAGATTGTGTTGAAACTAAAGTAACTATATCATTGAAGAGTCATTTTTGCTACACTTGTAGATGTCTGGCAAGTGACTTGATCTGTGACTGTGTTGAAACTAAAGTAACTATATCATGGTAGAGTCATTTTAGCCACAGTTTTTAGATGTCTGACAAGTGACTTGATCTGAGGTTGTGTTGAATCTGAAGTAACTATATCATGGAAGAGTCATTTTAGCAACAGTTGTACATGTCTGGCAAGTGACTTGATCTGAGACTGTGTTGAAACTAAAGTAACTATATCATGGAAGAGTCATTTTAGCCACAGTTGTACATGTCTGCAAGTGACTTGATCTGAGACTGTGTTGAAACAAAAGTAACTATATCATGGAAGAGTCATTTTAGCCACAGTTGTACATGTCTGGTCAGTGACTTGATCTAAGACTGTGTTCAAACTAAAGTAACTGTATCAGGGAAGAGTCATTTTAGCCCCAGTTGTAGATGTCTGGCAAGTGACTTGATCTGAGATTGTGTTGAAACTAAAGTAACTATATCATTGAAGATTCATTCTAGCCACAGTTGTACATGTCTGGCAAGTGACTTGATCTGTGACTGTGGTGAAACTAAAGTAACTATATCATGGAAGCGTCATTTTAGCCTCAGTTGTACATGTCTGGTAAGTGACTTGATCTGAGACTGTGTCCAATCTAAAGTAACTATATCATGGAAGAGTCATTTTAGCCACAGTTGTACATGTCTGGCAAGTGACTTGATCTGAGACTGTGTTGAAACTAAAGTAACTATATCATGGAAGAGTCATTTTAGCCACAGTTGCACATGTCTGGCAAGTGACTTGATCTGTGACTGTGTTGAAACTTAAGTAACTATATCATGGAAGAGTCATTTTAGTTACAGTTGTACATCCCTGGCAAGTGACTTGATCTGAGATTGTGTTGAAACTAAAGTAACTATATCATTGAAGATTCATTCTAGCCACAGTTGTACATGTCTGGCAAGTGACATGATCTGAGACTGTGTTGAATCTGAAGTAACTATATCATGGAAGAGTCATTTTAGCAACAGTTGTACTTGTCTGCAAGTGACTTGATCTGAGACTGTGTTGAAACTAAAGTAACTATATCGTGGAAGAGTCATTTTATCCACAGTTGTACATGTCTGGCAAGTGACTTGATCTGAGATTGTGTTGAAACTAAAGTAACTATATCATGGAAGAATCAATTTAGTCACAGTTGTACATGTCTGGCAAGTGACTTGATCTGAGACTGTGTTGAAACTAAAGTAACTATATCATGGAACAGTCATTTTAGCCACAGTTGTACATGTCTGGCAAGTGACTTGATCTGAGACTGTGTTGAAACTAAAGTAACTATATCATGGAAGAGTTATTTTAGCCACAATTGTACATGTCTGGCAAGTGACTTGATCTAAGACTGTGTTCAAACTAAAGTAACTATATCATGAAAGAGTCATTTTAGCAACAGTTGTACATGTCTGGCAAGTGACCTGATCTGAGACAGTGTTGAAACTAAAGTAACTATATCATGGAAGAGTCATTTTAGCCACAGTTGTACATGTCTGGCAAGTGACTTGATCAAAGGCTGTGTTGAAACTAAAGTAACTATATCATGGAAGAGTGATTTTAGCCACAGTTGTACATGTCTGGCAAGTGACTTGATCTGAGACTGTGTCCAATCTAAAGTAACTATATCATGGAAGAGTCATTTTAGCCACAGTTGTACATGTCTGGCAAGTGACTTGATCTGAGACTGTGTTGAAACTAAAGTAACTATATCATGGTAGAGTCATTTTAGCCACAGTTGCACATGTCTGGCAAGTGACTTGATCTGTGACTGTGTTGAAACTTAAGTAACTATATCATGGAAGAGTCATTTTAGTTACAGTTGTACATCCCTGGCAAGTGACTTGATCTGAGATTGTGTTGAAACTAAAGTAAGTATATCATGGAAGAGTCATTTTAGCCACAGTTGTACATGTCTGGAAAGTCACTTGATCTCGGACTGTGTTGAAACTAAAGTAACTATATCATGGAACAGTCATGTTAGCTGCAGTTTTACATGTCTGGTAAGTGTCTTGATCCGTGACTGTGTTGAAACTAAAGTAACTATATCATGGATAGTCATTTTAGCCACAATTGTACATGCCTGGTAAGTAACTTTATCTGACACTGTGTTGAAACTAAAGTAACTATATCATGGAAGAGTCATTTTAGCCACAGTTGTACATGTCTGGAAAGTCACTTGATCTCGGACTGTGTTGAAACTAAAGTAACTATATCATGGAAGAGTCATTTTAGCCACAGTTGTACATGTCTGGCAAGTGACTTGAACTGAGACTGTGTTGAATCTGAAGTAACTATATCATGGAAGAGTCATTTTAGCAGCAGTTGTACATGTCTGGTAAGTGACTTGATCTGAGACTGTGTTGAAATTAAAGTAACTATATCATGGAAGAGTCATGTTAGCTACAGTTGTACATGTATGGTAAGTGACCTGATCTGAGATTGTGTTGAAACTAAAGTTACTATATCATGGAAGAGTCATTTTAGTCACAGTTGTACATGTCTGGCAAGTGACTTGATCTGAGATTGTGTTGAAACTAAAGTAACTATATCATGGAAGAGTCATTTTAGCAACAGTTGTACATGTCTGGCAAGTGACTTGATCTGAGACTGTGTTTAAACTAAAGTAACTATATCATGGAAGAGTCATTTTAGTCACAGTTGTACATGCCTGGCAAGTAACTTTATCTGACACTGTGTTGAAACTAAAGTAACTATATCATGGAAGAGTCATTTTAGCCACAGTTGTACATCCATGGTAAGTGACTTGATTTGTGACTGTCTTGAAACTAAAGTAACTATATCATGGAAGAGTCATTTTAGCCACAGTTGTACATGTCTGGCAAGTGACTTGATCTGAGACTGTGTTGAATCTGAAGTAACTATATCATGGAAAAGTCATTTTAGCAGCAGTTGTACATGTCTGGTAAGTGACTTGATCTGAGACTGTGTTGAAACTAAAGTAACTATATCATGGAAGAATCAATTTAGTCACAGTTGTACATATCTGGCAAGTGACTTGATCTAAGACTGTGTTCAAACAAAAGTAACTATATCATGGAAGAGTCATTTTAGCCACAGTTGTACATGTCTGACAAGTGACTTGATCTGAGACTGTGTTGAAACTAAAGTAACTATATCATGGAAGAGTCATTTTAGCAACAGTTGTACATGTCTGGCAAGTGACTTGATCTGAGACTGTGTTTAAACTAAAGTAACTATATCATGGAAGAGTCATTTTAGCCACAGTTGTACATGTCTGGCAAGTGACTTGATCAAAGACTGTGTTGAAACTAAAGTAACTATATCATGGAAGAGTGATTTTAGCCACAGTTGTACATGTCTGGCAAGTGACTTGATCTGAGACTGTGTTGTAACTAAAGGACTATATCATGGAAGATTCATTTTAGCTACAGTTGTACATGTCTGGCAAGTGACTTGATCTGAGACTGTGTTGAAACTAAAGTAACTATATCATGGAAGAGACATTTTAGCCACAGTTGTACATGTCTGGCAAGTGACTTGATCTGTGACTGTGGTGAAACTAAAGTAACTATATCATGGAAGAGTCATTTTACCCACAGTTGTACATGTATGGCAAGTGACTTGATCTGTGACTGTGGTGAAACTAAAGTAACTATATCATGGAAGAGTCATTTTAACCACAGTTGTACATGCCTGGCAAGTCCCTTGATCTGAGACTGTGTTGAAACTAAAGTAACTATATCATGGAAGAGTCATTTTAGCTACAGTTGTACATGTCTGGTATGTGTCTTGATCCGTGACTGTGTTGAAACTAAAGTAACTATATCATGGAAGAGTCATTTTAGCCACAGTTGTACATGTCTGGCAAGTGACTTGATCTTCGAATGTGTTGAAACTAAAGTAACTATATCATGGAAGAGTCATTTTAGCTACAGTTGTACATGTCTGTCAAGTGACTTGATCTGTGACTGTGGTGAAACTAAAGTAACTATATCATTGAAGAGTCATTTTAGCCTCAGTTGTACATGTCTGGTAAGTGACTTGATCTAAGACTGTGTTCAAACTAAAGTAACTATATCATGGAAGAGTCATGTTAGCCACAGTTGTACATGTCTGGCAAGTGTCTTGATCTGTGACTGTGTTGAGACTAAAGTAACTATATCATGGATAGTCATTTTAGCCACAGTTGTACATATCTGGCAAGTGACTTGATCTGTGAATGTGTTGAAACTAAAGTAACTATATCATGGAAGAGTCATTTTAGCCACAGTTGTAGATGCCTGGCAAGGGAATTTATCTGAGACTCTGTTGAAACTAAAGTAACTATATCATGGAAGAGTTATTTTAGCCACAGTTGTACATGTCTGGCAAGTGACTGTATCTGAGACTGTATTGAAACTAAAGTAACTATATCATGGAAGAGTTATTTTAGCCACAGTTGTACATGTCTGGCAAGTGACTTGATCTAAGACTGTGTTCAACTAAAGTAACTATATCATGGAAGAGTCATTTTAGCCACAGTTGTACACCCATGGTAAGTGACTTGATTTGTGACTGTGTTGAAACTAAAGTAACTATATCATGGAAGAGTCATTTTAGCCACAGTTGTACATGTCTGGCAAGTGACTTGATCTGAGACTGTGTTGAATCTGAAGTAACTATATCATGGAAGAGTCATTTTAGCAGCAGCTGTACATGTCTGGTAAGTGACTTGATCTGAGAGTGTGTTGAAACTAAAGTAACTATAACATGGAAGAGTCATGTTAGCTACAGTTGTCATGTATGGTAAGTGACTTGATCTGAGATTGTGTTGAAACTAAAGTAACTATATCATGGAAGAGTCATTTTAGTCACAGTTGTACATGTCTGGTAAGTGACTTGATCTGAGATTGTGTTGAAACTCAAGTAACTATATCATGGAAGAATCAATTTACTCACAGTTGTACATGTCTGGAAAGTGACTTGATCTGAGACTGTGTTGAAACTAAAGTAACTATATCATGGAACAGTCATTTTAGCCACAGTTGTACATGTCTGGCAAGTGGCTTTATCTGAGACTGTGTTGAAACTAAAGTAACTATATCACGGAAGAGTTATTTTAGCCACAATTGTACATGTCTGGCAAGTGATTGATCTAAGACTGTGTTCAAACTAAAGTAACTATATCATGGAAGAGTCATTTTAGCCACTGTTGTACATGTCTGACAAGTGACTTGATCTGAGACTGTGTTGAAACTAAAGTAACTATATCATGGAAGAGTCATTTTAGCCACAGTTGTACATGTCTGGCAAGTGACTTGATCAAAGACTGTGTTGAAACTAAAGTAACTATATCATGTAAGAGTGATTTTAGCCACAGTTCTACATGTCTGGCAAGTGACTTGATCTGAGACTGTGTTGTAACTAAAGGACTATATCATGGAAGATTCATTTTAGCTACAGCTGTACATGTCTGGCAAGTGACTTGATCTAAGACTGTGTTGAAACTAAAGTAACTATATCATGGAAGAGTCATTTTACCCACAGTTGTACATGTCTGGCAAGTCACTTGATCTGTGACTGTGGTGAAACTAAAGTAACTATATCATGGAAGAGTCATTTTAGCCACAGTTGTACAGGTATGGCAAGTGACTTGATCTGTGACTGTGGTGAAACTAAAGTAACTATATCATGGAAGAGTCATTTTAACCACAGTTGTACATGTCTGGCAAGTCACTTGATCTGAGACTGTGTTGAAACTAAAGTAACTATATCATGGAAGAGTCATTTTAGCTACAGTTGTACATGTCTGGCAAGTGACATGATCTGAGACCGTGTTGAAACTAAAGTAACTATATCATGTAAGAGTGATTTTAGCCACAGTTCTACATGTCTGGCAAGTGACTTGATCTGAGACTGTGTTGTAACTAAAGGACTATATCATGGAAGATTCATTTTAGCTACAGCTGTACATGTCTGGCAAGTGACTTGATCTAAGTCTGTGTTCAAACTAAAGTAACTATATCATGCAAGAGTCATTTTAGCCACAGTTGTAGATGCCTGGCAAGGGACTTTATCTGAGACTGTGTTGAAACTAAAGTAATTATATCATGGAACAGTCATTTTAGCCACAGTTGTACATGTCTAGCAAATGACTTGATCTGAGACTGTGTTGAAACTAAAGTAACTATATCATGGAAGAGTTATTTTAGCCACAGTTGTACATGTCTGGCAAGTGACTTGATCTAAGACTGTGTTCAAACTAAAGTAACTATATCATGGAAGAGTCATTTTAGCCACAGTTGTACATGTCTGACAAGTGACTTGATCTGAGACTATGTTGAAACTAAAGTAACTATATCATGGAAGAGTCATTTTAGCCACAGTTGTACATCCATGGTAAGTGACTTGATTTGTGACTGCGTTGAAACTAAAGTAACTATATCATGGAAGAGTCATTTTAGCCACAGTTGTACATGTCTGGCAAGTGACTTGATCTGAGACTGTGTTGAATCTGAAGTAACTATATCATGGAAGAGTCATTTTAGCAGCGGTTGTACATGTCTGGTAAGTGACTTGATCTGAGACTGTGTTGAAACTAAAGTAACTATATCATGGAAGAGTCATGTTAGCTACAGTTGTACATGTATGGTAAGTGACTTGATCTGAGATTGTGTTGAAACTAAAGTAACTATATCATGGAAGAGTCATTTTAGTCACAGTTGTACATGTCTGGCAAGTGACTTGATCTGAGATTGTGTTGAAACTAAAGTAACTATATCATGGAAGAATCAATTTAGTCACAGTTGTACATGTCTGGCAAGTGACTTGATCTGAGACTGTGTTGAAACTAATGTAACTATATCATGGAAGAGTTATTTTAGCGACAGTTGTACATGTCTGGCAAGTGACTTGATCAAAGACTGTGTTGAAACTAAAGTAACTATATCATGGAAGAGTGATTTTAGCCACAGTTGTACATGTCTGGCAAGTGACTTGATCTGAGACTGTGTTGTAACTAAAGGACTATATCATGGAAGATTCATTTTAGCTACAGTTGTACATGTCTGTCAAGTGACTTGATCTGTGACTGTGGTGAAACTAAAGTAACTATATCATTGAAGATTCATTTTAGCCTCAGTTGTACATGTCTGGTAAGTGACTTGATCTAAGACTGTGTTCAAACTGAAGTAACTATATCATGGAAGAGTCATGTTAGCCACAGTTGTACATGTCTGGCAAGTGTCTTGATCTGTGACTGTGTTGAGACTAAAGTAACTATATCATGGATAGTCATTTTAGCCACAGTTGTACATATCTGGCAAGTGACTTGATCTGTGAATGTGTTGAAACTAAAGTAACTATATCATGGAAGAGTCATTTTAGCCACAGTTGTAGATTCCTGGCAAGGGAATTTATCTGAGACTGTGTTGAAACTAAAGTAACTATATCATGGAAGAGTTATTTTAGCCACAGTTGTACATGTCTGGCAAGTGACTTTATCTGAGACTGTGTTGAAACTAAAGTAACTATATCATGGAAGAGTTATTTTAGCCACAGTTGTACATGTCTGGCAAGTGACTTGATCTAAGACTGTGTTCAAACTAAAGTAACTATATCATGGAAGAGTCATTTTAGCCACTGTTGTACATGTCTGACAAGTGACTTGATCTGAGACTGTGTTGAAACTAAAGTAACTATATCATGGAAGAGTCATTTTAGCCACAGTTGTACATGTCTGGCAAGTGACTTGATCAAAGACTGTGTTGAAACTAAAGTAACTATATCATGTAAGAGTGATTTTAGCCACAGTTCTACATGTCTGGCAAGTGACTTGATCTGAGACTGTGTTGTAACTAAAGGACTATATCATGGAAGATTCATTTTAGCTACAGCTGTACATGTCTGGCAAGTGACTTGATCTAAGACTGTGTTGAAACTAAAGTAACTATATCATGGAAGAGTCATTTTACCCACAGTTGTACATGTCTGGCAAGTCACTTGATCTGTGACTGTGGTGAAACTAAAGTAACTATATCATGGAAGAGTCATTTTAGCCACAGTTGTACAGGTATGGCAAGTGACTTGATCTGTGACTGTGGTGAAACTAAAGTAACTATATCATGGAAGAGTCATTTTAACCACAGTTGTACATGTCTGGCAAGTCACTTGATCTGAGACTGTGTTGAAACTAAAGTAACTATATCATGGAAGAGTCATTTTAGCTACAGTTGTACATGTCTGGCAAGTGACATGATCTGAGACCGTGTTGAAACTAAAGTAACTATATCATGTAAGAGTGATTTTAGCCACAGTTCTACATGTCTGGCAAGTGACTTGATCTGAGACTGTGTTGTAACTAAAGGACTATATCATGGAAGATTCATTTTAGCTACAGCTGTACATGTCTGGCAAGTGACTTGATCTAAGTCTGTGTTCAAACTAAAGTAACTATATCATGCAAGAGTCATTTTAGCCACAGTTGTAGATGCCTGGCAAGGGACTTTATCTGAGACTGTGTTGAAACTAAAGTAATTATATCATGGAACAGTCATTTTAGCCACAGTTGTACATGTCTAGCAAATGACTTGATCTGAGACTGTGTTGAAACTAAAGTAACTATATCATGGAAGAGTTATTTTAGCCACAGTTGTACATGTCTGGCAAGTGACTTGATCTAAGACTGTGTTCAAACTAAAGTAACTATATCATGGAAGAGTCATTTTAGCCACAGTTGTACATGTCTGACAAGTGACTTGATCTGAGACTATGTTGAAACTAAAGTAACTATATCATGGAAGAGTCATTTTAGCCACAGTTGTACATCCATGGTAAGTGACTTGATTTGTGACTGCGTTGAAACTAAAGTAACTATATCATGGAAGAGTCATTTTAGCCACAGTTGTACATGTCTGGCAAGTGACTTGATCTGAGACTGTGTTGAATCTGAAGTAACTATATCATGGAAGAGTCATTTTAGCAGCGGTTGTACATGTCTGGTAAGTGACTTGATCTGAGACTGTGTTGAAACTAAAGTAACTATATCATGGAAGAGTCATGTTAGCTACAGTTGTACATGTATGGTAAGTGACTTGATCTGAGATTGTGTTGAAACTAAAGTAACTATATCATGGAAGAGTCATTTTAGTCACAGTTGTACATGTCTGGCAAGTGACTTGATCTGAGATTGTGTTGAAACTAAAGTAACTATATCATGGAAGAATCAATTTAGTCACAGTTGTACATGTCTGGCAAGTGACTTGATCTGAGACTGTGTTGAAACTAATGTAACTATATCATGGAAGAGTTATTTTAGCGACAGTTGTACATGTCTGGCAAGTGACTTGATCAAAGACTGTGTTGAAACTAAAGTAACTATATCATGGAAGAGTGATTTTAGCCACAGTTGTACATGTCTGGCAAGTGACTTGATCTGAGACTGTGTTGTAACTAAAGGACTATATCATGGAAGATTCATTTTAGCTACAGTTGTACATGTCTGTCAAGTGACTTGATCTGTGACTGTGGTGAAACTAAAGTAACTATATCATTGAAGATTCATTTTAGCCTCAGTTGTACATGTCTGGTAAGTGACTTGATCTAAGACTGTGTTCAAACTGAAGTAACTATATCATGGAAGAGTCATGTTAGCCACAGTTGTACATGTCTGGCAAGTGTCTTGATCTGTGACTGTGTTGAGACTAAAGTAACTATATCATGGATAGTCATTTTAGCCACAGTTGTACATATCTGGCAAGTGACTTGATCTGTGAATGTGTTGAAACTAAAGTAACTATATCATGGAAGAGTCATTTTAGCCACAGTTGTAGATTCCTGGCAAGGGAATTTATCTGAGACTGTGTTGAAACTAAAGTAACTATATCATGGAAGAGTTATTTTAGCCACAGTTGTACATGTCTGGCAAGTGACTTTATCTGAGACTGTGTTGAAACTAAAGTAACTATATCATGGAAGAGTTATTTTAGCCACAGTTGTACATGTCTGGCAAGTGACTTGATCTAAGACTGTGTTCAAACTAAAGTAACTATATCATGGAAGAGTCATTTTAGCCACAGTTGTAGATGCCTGGCAAGGGACTTTATCTGAGACTGTGTTGAAACTAAAGTAACTATATCATGGAACAGTCATTTTAGCCACAGTTGTACATGTCTGGCAAATGACTTGATCTGAGACTGTGTTGAAACTAAAGTAACTATATCATGGAAGAGTCATTTTAGCCACAGTTGTACATGTCTGACAAGTGACTTGATCTGAGACTATGTTGAAACTAAAGTAATTATATCATGGAAGAGTCATTTTAGCCACAGTTGTACATCCATGGTAAGTGACTTGATTTGTGACTGTGTTGAAACTAAAGTAACTATATCATGGAAGAGTCATTTTAGCCACAGTTGTACATGTCTGGCAAGTGACTTGATCTGAGACTGTGTTGAATCTGAAGTAACTATATCATGGAAGAGTCATTTTAGCAGCAGTTGTACATGTCTGGTAAGTGACTTGATCTGAGAGTATGGTGAAACTAAAGTAACTATATCATGGAAGAGTCATGTTAGCTACAGTTGTACATGTATGGTAAGTGACTTGATCTGAGATTGTGTTGAAACTAAAGTAACTATATCATGGAAGAGTCATTTTAGTCACAGTTGTACATGTCTGGCAAGTGACTTGATCTGAGATTGTGTTGAAACTCAAGTAACTATATCATGGAAGAATCAATTTACTCACAGTTGTACATGTCTGGCAAGTGACTTGATCTGAGACTGTGTTGAAACTAAAGTAACTATATCATGGAAGAGTCATTTTAGCCACAGTTGTACATGTCTGGCAAGTGACTTGATCAAAGACTGTGTTGAAACTAAAGTAACTATATCATGGAAGAGTCATGTTAGCTACAGTTGTACATGTATGGTAAGTGACTTGATCTGAGATTGTGTTGAAACTAAAGTAACTATATCATGGAAGAGTTATTTTAGCCACAATTGTACATGTCTGGCAAGTGATTGATCTAAGACTGTGTTCAAACTAAAGTAACTATATCATGGAAGAGTCATTTTAGCCACTGTTGTACATGTCTGACAAGTGACTTGATCTGAGACTGTGTTGAAACTAAAGTAACTATATCATGGAAGAGTCATTTTAGCCACAGTTGTACATGTCTGGCAAGTGACTTGATCAAAGACTGTGTTGAAACTAAAGTAACTATATCATGTAAGAGTGATTTTAGCCACAGTTCTACATGTCTGGCAAGTGACTTGATCTGAGACTGTGTTGTAACTAAAGGACTATATCATGGAAGATTCATTTTAGCTACAGCTGTACATGTCTGGCAAGTGACTTGATCTGAGACTGTGTTGAAACTAAAGTAACTATATCATGGAAGAGTCATTTTACCCACAGTTGTACATGTCTGGCAAGTCACTTGATCTGTGACTGTGGTGAAATTAAAGTAACTATATCATGGAAGAGTCATTTTAGCCACAGTTGTACAGGTATGGCAAGTGACTTGATCTGTGACTGTGGTGAAACTAAAGTAACTATATCATGGAAGAGTCATTTTAACCACAGTTGTACATGTCTGGCAAGTCACTTGATCTGAGACTGTGTTGAAACTAAAGTAACTATATCATGGAAGAGTCATTTTAGCTACAGTTGTACATGTCTGGCAAGTGACTTGATCTGAGACTGTGTTGAAACTAAAGTAACTATATCATGGAAGAGTCATTTTAGCCACAGTTGTACATATCTGGGAAGTGATTTGATCTAAGACTGTGCTCAAACTAAAGTAACTATATCATGGAAGAGTTATTTTAGTCACAGTTGTACATGTCTGGCAAGTGACTTTATCTGAGACGGTGTTGAAACTAAAGTAACTATATCATGGAAGAGTTATTTTAGCCACGGTTGTACATGTCTGGCAAGTAACTTGATCTAAGTCTGTGTTCAAACTAAAGTAACTATATCATGCAAGAGTCATTTTAGCCACAGTTGTAGATGCCTGGCAAGGGACTTTATCTGAGACTGTGTTGAAACTAAAGTAATTATATCATGGAACAGTCATTTTAGCCACAGTTGTACATGTCTGGCAAATGACTTGATCTGAGACTGTGTTGAAACTAAAGTAACTATATCATGGAAGAGTCATTCTCGCCACAGTTGTACATGTCTGGAAAGTCACTTGATCTGAGACTGTGTTGAAACTCAAGTAACTATATCATGGAAGAAGCAATTTACTCACAGTTGTACATGTCTGGAAAGTGACTTGATCTGAGACTGTGTTGAAACTAAAGTAACTATATCATGGAACAGTCATTTTAGCCACAGTTGTACATGTCTGGCAAGTGGCTTTATCTGAGACTGTGTTGAAACTAAAGTAACTATATCACGGAAGAGTTATTTTAGCCACAATTGTACATGTCTGGCAAGTGATTGATCTAAGACTGTGTTCAAACTAAAGTAACTATATCATGGAAGAGTCATTTTAGCCACTGTTGTACATGTCTGACAAGTGACTTGATCTGAGACTGTGTTGAAACTAAAGTAACTATATCATGGAAGAGTCATTTTAGCCACAGTTGTACATGTCTGGCAAGTGACTTGATCAAAGACTGTGTTGAAACTAAAGTAACTATATCATGTAAGAGTGATTTTAGCCACAGTTCTACATGTCTGGCAAGTGACTTGATCTGAGACTGTGTTGTAACTAAAGGACTATATCATGGAAGATTCATTTTAGCTACAGCTGTACATGTCTGGCAAGTGACTTGATCTAAGACTGTGTTGAAACTAAAGTAACTATATCATGGAAGAGTCATTTTACCCACAGTTGTACATGTCTGGCAAGTCACTTGATCTGTGACTGTGGTGAAACTAAAGTAACTATATCATGGAAGAGTCATTTTAGCCACAGTTGTACAGGTATGGCAAGTGACTTGATCTGTGACTGTGGTGAAACTAAAGTAACTATATCATGGAAGAGTCATTTTAACCACAGTTGTACATGTCTGGCAAGTCACTTGATCTGAGACTGTGTTGAAACTAAAGTAACTATATCATGGAAGAGTCATTTTAGCTACAGTTGTACATGTCTGGCAAGTGACATGATCTGAGACCGTGTTGAAACTAAAGTAACTATATCATGGAAGAGTCATTTTAGCCACAGTTGTACATATCTGGGAAGTGATTTGATCTAAGACTGTGCTCAAACTAAAGTAACTATATCATGGAAGAGTTATTTTAGCCACAGCTGTACATGTCTGGCAAGTGACTTTATCTGAGACCGTGTTGAAACTAAAGTAACTATATCATGGAAGAGTTATTTTAGCCACAGTTGTACATGTCTGGCAAGTGACTTGATCTAAGTCTGTGTTCAAACTAAAGTAACTATATCATGCAAGAGTCATTTTAGCAACAGTTGTAGATGCCTGGCAAGGGACTTTATCTGAGACTGTGTTGAAACTAAAGTAATTATATCATGGAACAGTCATTTTAGCCACAGTTGTACATGTCTAGCAAATGACTTGATCTGAGACTGTGTTGAAACTAAAGTAACTATATCATGGAAGAGTTATTTTAGCCACAGTTGTACATGTCTGGCAAGTGACTTGATCTAAGACTGTGTTCAAACTAAAGTAACTATATCATGGAAGAGTCATTTTAGCCACAGTTGTACATGTCTGACAAGTGACTTGATCTGAGACTATGTTGAAACTAAAGTAACTATATCATGGAAGAGTCATTTTAGCCACAGTTGTACATCCATGGTAAGTGACTTGATTTGTGACTGCGTTGAAACTAAAGTAACTATATCATGGAAGAGTCATTTTAGCCACAGTTGTACATGTCTGGCAAGTGACTTGATCTGAGACTGTGTTGAATCTGAAGTAACTATATCATGGAAGAGTCATTTTAGCAGCGGTTGTACATGTCTGGTAAGTGACTTGATCTGAGACTGTGTTGAAACTAAAGTAACTATATCATGGAAGAGTCATGTTAGCTACAGTTGTACATGTATGGTAAGTGACTTGATCTGAGATTGTGTTGAAACTAAAGTAACTATATCATGGAAGAGTCATTTTAGTCACAGTTGTACATGTCTGGCAAGTGACTTGATCTGAGATTGTGTTGAAACTAAAGTAACTATATCATGGAAGAATCAATTTAGTCACAGTTGTACATGTCTGGCAAGTGACTTGATCTGAGACTGTGTTGAAACTAATGTAACTATATCATGGAAGAGTTATTTTAGCGACAGTTGTACATGTCTGGCAAGTGACTTGATCAAAGACTGTGTTGAAACTAAAGTAACTATATCATGGAAGAGTGATTTTAGCCACAGTTGTACATGTCTGGCAAGTGACTTGATCTGAGACTGTGTTGTAACTAAAGGACTATATCATGGAAGATTCATTTTAGCTACAGTTGTACATGTCTGTCAAGTGACTTGATCTGTGACTGTGGTGAAACTAAAGTAACTATATCATTGAAGATTCATTTTAGCCTCAGTTGTACATGTCTGGTAAGTGACTTGATCTAAGACTGTGTTCAAACTGAAGTAACTATATCATGGAAGAGTCATGTTAGCCACAGTTGTACATGTCTGGCAAGTGTCTTGATCTGTGACTGTGTTGAGACTAAAGTAACTATATCATGGATAGTCATTTTAGCCACAGTTGTACATATCTGGCAAGTGACTTGATCTGTGAATGTGTTGAAACTAAAGTAACTATATCATGGAAGAGTCATTTTAGCCACAGTTGTAGATTCCTGGCAAGGGAATTTATCTGAGACTGTGTTGAAACTAAAGTAACTATATCATGGAAGAGTTATTTTAGCCACAGTTGTACATGTCTGGCAAGTGACTTTATCTGAGACTGTGTTGAAACTAAAGTAACTATATCATGGAAGAGTTATTTTAGCCACAGTTGTACATGTCTGGCAAGTGACTTGATCTAAGACTGTGTTCAAACTAAAGTAACTATATCATGGAAGAGTCATTTTAGCCACAGTTGTAGATGCCTGGCAAGGGACTTTATCTGAGACTGTGTTGAAACTAAAGTAACTATATCATGGAACAGTCATTTTAGCCACAGTTGTACATGTCTGGCAAATGACTTGATCTGAGACTGTGTTGAAACTAAAGTAACTATATCATGGAAGAGTCATTTTAGCCACAGTTGTACATGTCTGACAAGTGACTTGATCTGAGACTATGTTGAAACTAAAGTAATTATATCATGGAAGAGTCATTTTAGCCACAGTTGTACATCCATGGTAAGTGACTTGATTTGTGACTGTGTTGAAACTAAAGTAACTATATCATGGAAGAGTCATTTTAGCCACAGTTGTACATGTCTGGCAAGTGACTTGATCTGAGACTGTGTTGAATCTGAAGTAACTATATCATGGAAGAGTCATTTTAGCAGCAGTTGTACATGTCTGGTAAGTGACTTGATCTGAGAGTATGGTGAAACTAAAGTAACTATATCATGGAAGAGTCATGTTAGCTACAGTTGTACATGTATGGTAAGTGACTTGATCTGAGATTGTGTTGAAACTAAAGTAACTATATCATGGAAGAGTCATTTTAGTCACAGTTGTACATGTCTAGCAAGTGACTTGATCTGAGATTGTGTTGAAACTCAAGTAACTATATCATGGAAGAATCAATTTACTCACAGTTGTACATGTCTGGCAAGTGACTTGATCTGAGACTGTGTTGAAACTAAAGTAACTATATCATGGAAGAGTCATTTTAGCCACAGTTGTACATGTCTGGCAAGTGACTTGATCAAGGACTGTGTTGAAACTAAAGTAACTATATCATGGAAGAGTCATGTTAGCTACAGTTGTACATGTATGGTAAGTGACTTGATCTGAGATTGTGTTGAAACTAAAGTAACTATATCATGGAAGAGTTATTTTAGCCACAATTGTACATGTCTGGCAAGTGATTGATCTAAGACTGTGTTCAAACTAAAGTAACTATATCATGGAAGAGTCATTTTAGCCACTGTTGTACATGTCTGACAAGTGACTTGATCTGAGACTGTGTTGAAACTAAAGTAACTATATCATGGAAGAGTCATTTTAGCCACAGTTGTACATGTCTGGCAAGTGACTTGATCAAAGACTGTGTTGAAACTAAAGTAACTATATCATGTAAGAGTGATTTTAGCCACAGTTCTACATGTCTGGCAAGTGACTTGATCTGAGACTGTGTTGTAACTAAAGGACTATATCATGGAAGATTCATTTTAGCTACAGCTGTACATGTCTGGCAAGTGACTTGATCTGAGACTGTGTTGAAACTAAAGTAACTATATCATGGAAGAGTCATTTTACCCACAGTTGTACATGTCTGGCAAGTCACTTGATCTGTGACTGTGGTGAAATTAAAGTAACTATATCATGGAAGAGTCATTTTAGCCACAGTTGTACAGGTATGGCAAGTGACTTGATCTGTGACTGTGGTGAAACTAAAGTAACTATATCATGGAAGAGTCATTTTAACCACAGTTGTACATGTCTGGCAAGTCACTTGATCTGAGACTGTGTTGAAACTAAAGTAACTATATCATGGAAGAGTCATTTTAGCTACAGTTGTACATGTCTGGCAAGTGACTTGATCTGAGACTGTGTTAAAACTAAAGTAACTATATCATGGAAGAGTCATTTTAGCCACAGTTGTACATATCTGGGAAGTGATTTGATCTAAGACTGTGCTCAAACTAAAGTAACTATATCATGGAAGAGTTATTTTAGTCACAGTTGTACATGTCTGGCAAGTGACTTTATCTGAGACGGTGTTGAAACTAAAGTAACTATATCATGGAAGAGTTATTTTAGCCACGGTTGTACATGTCTGGCAAGTAACTTGATCTAAGTCTGTGTTCAAACTAAAGTAACTATATCATGCAAGAGTCATTTTAGCCACAGTTGTAGATGCCTGGCAAGGGACTTTATCTGAGACTGTGTTGAAACTAAAGTAATTATATCATGGAACAGTCATTTTAGCCACAGTTGTACATGTCTGGCAAATGACTTGATCTGAGACTGTGTTGAAACTAAAGTAACTATATCATGGAAGAGTTATTTTAGCCACAGTTGTACATGTCTGGCAAGTGACTTGATCTAAGTCTGTGTTCAAACTAAAGTAACTATATCATGCAAGAGTCATTTTAGCCACAGTTGTAGATGCCTGGCAAGTGACTTGATCTGAGACTATGTTGAAACTAAAGTAACTATATCATGGAAGAGTCATTTTAGCCACAGTTGTACATCCATGGTAAGTGACTTGATTTGTGACTGCGTTGAAACTAAAGTAACTATATCATGGAAGAGTCATTTTAGCCACAGTTTTACATGTCTGGCAAGTGACTTGATCTGAGACTGTGTTGAATCTGAAGTAACTATATCATGGAAGAGTCATTTTAGCAGCGGTTGTACATGTCTGGTAAGTGACTTGATCTGAGACTGTGTTGAAACTAAAGTAACTATATCATGGAAGAGTCATGTTAGCTA
Organism: Eledone cirrhosa; assembly: GCA_964016885.1. Lineage (NCBI taxonomy): Eukaryota > Metazoa > Mollusca > Cephalopoda > Octopoda > Eledonidae > Eledone > Eledone cirrhosa. The sequence continues at coordinate 19,659,080 of OZ024754.1, read as the reverse complement.
CAGTTGTACATGTATGGTAAGTGACTTGATCTGAGATTGTGTTGAAACTAAAGTAACTATAACATGGAAGAGTCATTTTAGTCACAGTTGTACATGTCTGGCAAGTGACTTGATCTGAGATTGTGTTGAAACTAAAGTAACTATATCATGGAAGAATCAATTTAGTCACAGTTGTACATGTCTGGCAGTGACTTGATCTGAGACTGTGTTGAAACTAAAGTAACTATATCATGGAACAGTCATTTTAGCCACAGTTGTACATGTCTGCCAAGTGACTTGATCTGAGACTGTGTTGAAACTAAAGCAACTATATCATGGAAGAGTCATTTTAGCCACAGTTGTACATGTCTGGCAAGTGACTTGATCAAAGACTGTGTTGAAACTAAAGTAACTATATCATGGAAGAGTGATTTTAGCCACAGTTGTACATGTCTGGCAAGTGACTTGATCTGAGACTGTGTTGTAACTAAAGGACTATATCATGGAAGATTCATTTTAGCTACAGTTGTACATGTCTGGCAAGTGACTTGATCTGAGACTGTGTTGAATCTAAAGTAACTATATCATGGAAGAGTCATTTTAGCCACAGTTGTACATGTCTGGCAAGTGACTTGATCTAAGACTGTGCTCAAACTAAAGTAACTATATCTTGGAAGAGTTATTTTAGCCACAGTTGTACATGTCTGGCAAGTGACTTGATCTAAGACTGTGTTCAAACTAAAGTAACTATATCATGGAAGAGTCATTTTAGCCACAGTTGTAGATGCCTGGCAAGGGACTTTATCTGAGACTGTGTTGAAACTAAAGTAACTATATCATGGAACAGTCATTTTAGCCACAGTTGTACATGTCTGGCAAATGACTTGATCTGAGTCTGTGTTGAAACTAAAGTAACTATATCATGGAAGAGTTATTTTAGCCACAGTTGTACATGTCTGGCAAGTGACTTGATCTAAGACTGTGTTCAAACTAAAGTAACTATATCATGGAAGAGTGATTTTAGCCACAGTTGTACATGTCTGACAAGTGACATGATCTGAGACTATGTTGAAACTAAAGTAACTATATCATGGAAGAGTCATTTTAGCCACAGTTGTACATCCATGGTAAGTGACTTGATTTGTGACTGCGTTGAAACTAAAGTAACTATATCATGGAAGAGTCATTTTAGCCACAGTTGTACATGTCTGGCAAGTGACTTGATCTGAGACTGTGTTGAAACTAAAGTAACTATATCATGGAAGAATCAATTTAGTCACAGTTGTACATGTCTGGCAGTGACTTGATCTGAGACTGTGTTGAAACTAAAGTAACTATATCATGGAACAGTCATTTTAGCCACAGTTGTACATGTCTGCCAAGTGACTTGATCTGAGACTGTGTTGAAACTAAAGCAACTATATCATGGAAGAGTCATTTTAGCCACAGTTGTACATGTCTGGCAAGTGACTTGATCAAAGACTGTGTTGAAACTAAAGTAACTATATCATGGAAGAGTGATTTTAGCCACAGTTGTACATGTCTGGCAAGTGACTTGATCTGAGACTGTGTTGTAACTAAAGGACTATATCATGGAAGATTCATTTTAGCTACAGTTGTACATGTCTGGCAAGTGACTTGATCTGAGACTGTGTTGAATCTAAAGTAACTATATCATGGAAGAGTCATTTTAGCCACAGTTGTACATGTCTGGCAAGTGACTTGATCTAAGACTGTGCTCAAACTAAAGTAACTATATCTTGGAAGAGTTATTTTAGCCACAGTTGTACATGTCTGGCAAGTGACTTGATCTAAGACTGTGTTCAAACTAAAGTAACTATATCATGGAAGAGTCATTTTAGCCACAGTTGTAGATGCCTGGCAAGGGACTTTATCTGAGACTGTGTTGAAACTAAAGTAACTATATCATGGAACAGTCATTTTAGCCACAGTTGTACATGTCTGGCAAATGACTTGATCTGAGTCTGTGTTGAAACTAAAGTAACTATATCATGGAAGAGTTATTTTAGCCACAGTTGTACATGTCTGGCAAGTGACTTGATCTAAGACTGTGTTCAAACTAAAGTAACTATATCATGGAAGAGTGATTTTAGCCACAGTTGTACATGTCTGACAAGTGACATGATCTGAGACTATGTTGAAACTAAAGTAACTATATCATGGAAGAGTCATTTTAGCCACAGTTGTACATCCATGGTAAGTGACTTGATTTGTGACTGCGTTGAAACTAAAGTAACTATATCATGGAAGAGTCATTTTAGCCACAGTTGTACATGTCTGGCAAGTGACTTGATCTGAGACTGTGTTGAATCTGAAGTAACTATATCATGGAAGAGTCATTTTAGCAGCAGTTGTACATGTCTGGTAAGTGACTTGATCTGAGACTGTGTTGAAACTAAAGTAACTATATCATGGAAGAGTCATTTTAGCCACAGTTGTAGATGTCTGACAAGTGACTTCATTTGTGACTGTGTTGAAACTAAAGTAACTATATCATGGAAGAGTCATTTTAGCCACAGTTGTACATGTCTGGCAAGTGACTTGATCTTTGAATGTGTTGAAACTAAAGTATCTATATCATGGAAGAGTCATGTTAGCTACAGTTGTACATGTATGGTAAGTGATTTGATCTGATATTGTGTTGAAACTAAAGTAACTATATCATGGAAGAGTCATTCTAGCCACAGTTGTACATGTATGGTAAGTGACTTTATCTGAGATTGTGTTGAAACTAAAGTAACTATATCATTGAAGAGTCATTTTAGCCTCAGTTGTACATGTCTGGTAAGTGACTTGATCTAAGACTGTGTTCAAACTAAAGTAACTATATCATGGAAGAGTCATGTTAGCCACAGTTGTGCATGTCTGGCAAGTGACTTGATCTGAGACTGTGTTGAAACTAAAGTAACCATATCATGGTAGAGTCATTTTAGCCACAGTTGTAGATGCCTGGCAAGGGACTTTATCTGAGACTGTGTTGAAACTAACGTAACTATATCATGGAAGAGTCATTTTAGCCACAGATGTACATGTCTGGCAAGTGACTTGATCTGAGACTGTGTTGAAAATAAAGTAACTATATCATGGAACAGTCATTTTAGCCACAGTTGTACATGTCTGGCAAGTGACTTTATCTGAGACTGTGTTGAAACTAAAGTAACTATATCATGGAAGAGATATTTTAGCCACAGTTGTACATGTCTGGCAAGTGACTTGATCTAAGACTGTGTTCAAACTAAAGTAACTATATCATGGAAGAGTCATGTTAGCTACAGTTTTGCATGTCTGGTAAGTGTCTTGATCTGTGACTGTGTTGAAACTAAGGTAACTATATCATGGATAGTCATTTTAGCCACAGTTGTACATGTCTGGCAAGTGACTTGATCTGTGAATGTGTTGAAACTAAAGTAACTATATCATGTAAGAGTCATTTTAGCCACAGTCGTACATGTCTGGTCAGTGACTTGATCTAAGACTGTGTTCAAACTAAAGTAACTGTATCATGGAGGAGTCATTTTAGCCACAGTTGCACATGTCTAGCAAGTGACTTGATCTCAGATTGTGTTGAAACTAAAGTAACTATATCATTGAAGAGTCATTCTAGCCACAGTTGTACATGTCTGGTAAGTGACTTGATCTGAGATCGTGTTGAAACTAAAGTAACTATATCATGGAAGAGTCATTTTAGCCACAGTTGTACATGTCTGGCAAGTGACTTTATCTGAGATTGTTTTGAAACTAAAGTAACTATATCATGGAAGAATCATTTTAGTCACAGTTGTACATGTCTGGCAAGTGACTTGATCTGTGACTGTGTTGAAATTAAAGTAACTATATCATGGAAGAGTCATTTTAGTTACAGTTGTACATCCCTGGCAAGTGACTTGATCTGAGATTGTGTTGAAACTAAAGTAACTATATAATGGAACAGTCATTTTAGCCAGAGTTGTACATGTCTGGCAAGTGACTTGATCTGTGACTGTGTTGAAACTAAAGTAACTATATCATGGTAGAATCATTTTAGCCACAATTGTAGATGTCTGGCAAGTGACTTGATCTGAGCTTGTGTTGAAACTAAAGTAACTATATCATGGAAGAGTCATTTTAGCCACAGTTGTACATGTCTGGAAAGTCACTTGATCTAAGACTGTGTTCAAACTAAAGTAACTATATCATGGAAGAGTGATTTTAGCCACAGTTGTACATGTCTGACAAGTGACATGATCTGAGACTATGTTGAAACTAAAGTAACTATATCATGGAAGAGTCATTTTAGCCACAGTTGTACATCCATGGTAAGTGACTTGATTTGTGACTGCGTTGAAACTAAAGTAACTATATCATGGAAGAGTCATTTTAGCCACAGTTGTACATGTCTGGCAAGTGACTTGATCTGAGACTGTGTTGAATCTGAAGTAACTATATCATGGAAGATTCATTTTAGCAGCAGTTGTACATGTCTGGTAAGTGACTTGATCTGAGACTGTGTTGAAACTAAAGTAACTATATCATGGAAGAGTCATGTTAGCTACAGTTGTACATGTATGGTAAGTGACTTGATCTGAGATTGTGTTGAAACTAAAGTAACTATATCATGGAAGAGTCATTTTAGTCACAGTTGTACATGTCTGGCAAGTGACTTGATCTGAGATTGTGTTGAAACTAAAGTAACTATATCATGGAAGAATCAATTTAGTCACAGTTGTACATGTCTGGCAAGTGACTTGATCTGAGACTGTGTTGAAACTAAAGTAACTATATCATGGAACTGTCATTTTAGCCACAGTTGTACATGTCTGGCAAGTGACTTGATCTAAGACTGTGTTCAAACTAAAGTAACTATATCATGGAAGAGTCATTTTAGCCACTGTTGTACATGTCTGACAAGTGACTTGATCTGAGACTGTGTTGAAACTAAAGTAACTATATCATGGAAGAGTCATTTTAGCAACAGTTGTACATGTCTGGCAAGTGACTTGATCTGAGACTGTGTTGAAACTAAAGTAACTATATCATGGAAGAGTCATTTTAGCCACAGTTGTACATGTCTGGCAAGTGACTTGATCAAAGACTGTGTTGAAACTAAAGTAACTATATCATGGAAGAGTGATTTAAGCCACAGTTGTACATGTCTGACAAGTGACTTGATCTGAGACTGTGTTGTAACTAAAGGACTATATCATGGAAGATTCATTTTAGCTACAGTTGTACATGTCTGGCAAGTGACTTGATCTGAGACTGTGTTGAAACTAAAGTAACTATATCATGGAAGAGTCATTTTAGCTACAGTTGTACATGTCTGGTAAGTGTCTTGATCTGAGACTGTGTTGAAACTAAAGTAACTATATCATGGTAGAGTCATTTTAGCCACAGTTGTAGATGTCTGACAAGTGACTTCATTTGTGACTGTGTTGAAACTAAAGTAACTATATCATGGTAGAGTCATTTTAGCCACAGTTGTAGATGTCTGACAAGTGACTTCATTTGTGACTGTGTTGAAACTAAAGTATCTATATCATGGAAGAGTCATGTTAGCTACAGTTGTACATGTATGGTAAGTGACTTGATCTGAGATTGTGTTGAAACTAAAGTAACTATATCATGGAAGAGTCATTTTAGTCACAGTTGTACATGTCTGGCAAGTGACTTGATCTGAGATTGTGTTGAAACTAAAGTAACTATATCATGGAAGAATCAATTTAGTCACAGTTGTACATGTCTGGCAAGTGACTTGATCTGAGACTGTGTTGAAACTAAAGTAACTATATCATGGAACAGTCATTTTAGCCACAGTTGTACATGTCTGGCAAGTGAGTTTATCTGAGACTGTGTTGAAACTAAAGTAACTATATCATTGAAGAGTCATTCTAGCCACAGTTGCACATGTCTGGCAAGTGACTTGATCTGATATTGTGTTGAAACTAAAGTAACTATATCATGGAAGAGTCATTCTAGCCACAGTTGTACACGTATGGTAAGTGAATTTATCTGAGATTGTGTTGAAACTAAAGTAACTATATCATTGAAGAGTCATTTTAGCCTCAGTTGTACATGTCTGGTAAGTGACTTGATCTAAGACTGTGTTCAAACTAAAGTAACTATATCATGGAAGAGTCATGTTAGCCACAGTTGTACATGTCTGGCAAGTGACTTGATCTGAGACTGTGTTGAAACTAAAGTAACCATATCATGGTAGAGTCATTTTAGCCACAGTTGTAGATGCCTGGCAAGGGACTTTATCTGAGACTGTGTTGAAACTAAAGTAACTATATCATGGAAGAGTCATTTTAGCCACAGATGTACATGTCTGGCAAGTGACTTGATCTGAGACTGTGTTGAAAATAAAGTAACTATATCATGGAACAGTCATTTTAGCCACAGTTGTACATGTCTGGCAAGTGACTTTATCTGAGACTGTGTTGAAACTAAAGTAACTATATCATGGAAGAGATATTTTAGCCACAGTTGTACATGTCTGGCAAGTGACTTGATCTAAGACTGTGTTCAAACTAAAGTAACTATATCATGGAAGAGTCATGTTAGCTACAGTTTTGCATGTCTGGTAAGTGTCTTGATCTGTGACTGTGTTGAAACTAAGGTAACTATATCATGGATAGTCATTTTAGCCACAGTTGTACATGTCTGGCAAGTGACTTGATCTGTGAATGTGTTGAAACTAAAGTAACTATATCATGTAAGAGTCATTTTAGCCACAGTCGTACATGTCTGGTCAGTGACTTGATCTAAGACTGTGTTCAAACTAAAGTAACTGTATCATGGAGGAGTCATTTTAGCCACAGTTGCACATGTCTAGCAAGTGACTTGATCTCAGATTGTGTTGAAACTAAAGTAACTATATCATTGAAGAGTCATTCTAGCCACAGTTGTACATGTCTGGTAAGTGACTTGATCTGAGATCGTGTTGAAACTAAAGTAACTATATCATGGAAGAGTCATTTTAGCCACAGTTGTACATGTCTGGCAAGTGACTTTATCTGAGATTGTTTTGAAACTAAAGTAACTATATCATGGAAGAATCATTTTAGTCACAGTTGTACATGTCTGGCAAGTGACTTGATCTGTGACTGTGTTGAAATTAAAGTAACTATATCATGGAAGAGTCATTTTAGTTACAGTTGTACATCCCTGGCAAGTGACTTGATCTGAGATTGTGTTGAAACTAAAGTAACTATATAATGGAACAGTCATTTTAGCCACAGTTGTACATGTCTGGCAAGTGACTTGATTTGTGACTGTGTTGAAACTAAAGTAACTATATCATGGTAGAATCATTTTAGCCACAATTGTAGATGTCTGGCAAGTGACTTGATCTGAGGTTGTGTTGAAACTAAAGTAACTATATCATGGAAGAGTCATTTTAGCCACAGTTGTACATGTCTGGAAAGTCACTTGATCTGAGACTGTGTTGAAACTAAAGTAACTATATCATGGAAGAGTCATGTTAGCTACAGTTTTACATGTCTGGTAAGTGTCTTGATCTGTGACTGTGTTGAAACTGAAGTAACTATATCATGGAAGAGTCATTTTAGCCACAGTCGTACATCACTGGTAAGTGACTTGATTTGTGACTGTGTTGAAACTAAAGTAACTATATCATGGAAAAGTCATTTTAGCCACAGTTGTACATGTCTGGCAAGTGACTTTATCGGAAACTGTGTTGAAACTAAATTAACTTTATCATGGAAAAGTTATTTTAGCCACAGTTGTACATGTCTGAGAAGTGACTTGATCTGAGACTGTGTTGAAACTAAAGTAACTATATCATGGAAGAGTCATGTTAGCTACAGTTTTACATGTCTGGTAAGTGTCTTGATCTGTGACTGTGTTGAAACTAAAGTAACTATATCATGGATAGTCATTTTAGCCACAGTTGTACATGTCTGGCAAGTGACTTGATCTGTGAATGTATTGAAACTAAAGTAACTATATCATGGAAGAGTCATTTTAGCCACAGTTGTACATGTCTGGCAAGTGACTTGATCTGAGACTGTGTTGAAACTAAAGTAACTATATCATGGAAGAGTCATTCTAGCCACAGTTGCACATGTCTGGCAAGTGACTTGATATTGTGTTGAAACTAAAGTAACTATATCATGGAAGAGTCATTCTAGCCACAGTTGTACATGTATGGTAAGTGACTTTATCTGAGATTGTGTTGAAACTAAAGTAACTATATCATTGAAGAGTCATTTTAGCCTCAGTTGTACATGTCTGGTAAGTGACTTGATCTAAGACTGTGTTCAAACTAAAGTAACTATATCATGGAAGAGTCATGTTAGCCACAGTTGTACATGTCTGGCAAGTGACTTGATCTGAGACTGTGTTGAAAATAAAGTAACTATATCATGGAACAGTCATTTTAGCCACAGTTGTACATGTCTGGCAAGTGACTTTATCTGAGACTGTGTTGAAACTAAAGTAACTATATCATGGAAGAGTCATTTTAGCCACAGTTGTACATGTCTGGCAAGTGACTTGATCAAAGACTGTGTTGAAACTAAAGTAACTATATCATGGAAGAGTGATTTAAGCCACAGTTGTACATGTCTGACAAGTGACTTGATCTGAGACTGTGTTGTAACTAAAGGACTATATCATGGAAGATTCATTTTAGCTACAGTTGTACATGTCTGGCAAGTGACTTGATCTGAGACTGTGTTGAAACTAAAGTAACTATATCATGGAAGAGTCATTTTAGCTACAGTTGTACATGTCTGGTAAGTGTCTTGATCTGAGACTGTGTTGAAACTAAAGTAACTATATCATGGTAGAGTCATTTTAGCCACAGTTGTAGATGTCTGACAAGTGACTTCATTTGTGACTGTGTTGAAACTAAAGTAACTATATCATGGAAGAGTCATTTTAGCCACAGTTGTACATGTCTGGCAAGTGACTTGATCTTTGAATGTGTTGAAACTAAAGTATCTATATCATGGAAGAGTCATGTTAGCTACAGTTGTACATGTATGGTAAGTGACTTGATCTGAGATTGTGTTGAAACTAAAGTAACTATATCATGGAAGAGTCATTTTAGTCACAGTTGTACATGTCTGGCAAGTGACTTGATCTGAGATTGTGTTGAAACTAAAGTAACTATATCATGGAAGAATCAATTTAGTCACAGTTGTACATGTCTGGCAAGTGACTTGATCTGAGACTGTGTTGAAACTAAAGTAACTATATCATGGAACAGTCATTTTAGCCACAGTTGTACATGTCTGGCAAGTGAGTTTATCTGAGACTGTGTTGAAACTAAAGTAACTATATCATTGAAGAGTCATTCTAGCCACAGTTGCACATGTCTGGCAAGTGACTTGATCTGATATTGTGTTGAAACTAAAGTAACTATATCATGGAAGAGTCATTCTAGCCACAGTTGTACACGTATGGTAAGTGAATTTATCTGAGATTGTGTTGAAACTAAAGTAACTATATCATTGAAGAGTCATTTTAGCCTCAGTTGTACATGTCTGGTAAGTGACTTGATCTAAGACTGTGTTCAAACTAAAGTAACTATATCATGGAAGAGTCATGTTAGCCACAGTTGTACATGTCTGGCAAGTGACTTGATCTGAGACTGTGTTGAAACTAAAGTAACCATATCATGGTAGAGTCATTTTAGCCACAGTTGTAGATGCCTGGCAAGGGACTTTATCTGAGACTGTGTTGAAACTAAAGTAACTATATCATGGAAGAGTCATTTTAGCCACAGATGTACATGTCTGGCAAGTGACTTGATCTGAGACTGTGTTGAAAATAAAGTAACTATATCATGGAACAGTCATTTTAGCCACAGTTGTACATGTCTGGCAAGTGACTTTATCTGAGACTGTGTTGAAACTAAAGTAACTATATCATGGAAGAGATATTTTAGCCACAGTTGTACATGTCTGGCAAGTGACTTGATCTAAGACTGTGTTCAAACTAAAGTAACTATATCATGGAAGAGTCATGTTAGCTACAGTTTTGCATGTCTGGTAAGTGTCTTGATCTGTGACTGTGTTGAAACTAAGGTAACTATATCATGGATAGTCATTTTAGCCACAGTTGTACATGTCTGGCAAGTGACTTGATCTGTGAATGTGTTGAAACTAAAGTAACTATATCATGTAAGAGTCATTTTAGCCACAGTCGTACATGTCTGGTCAGTGACTTGATCTAAGACTGTGTTCAAACTAAAGTAACTGTATCATGGAGGAGTCATTTTAGCCACAGTTGCACATGTCTAGCAAGTGACTTGATCTCAGATTGTGTTGAAACTAAAGTAACTATATCATTGAAGAGTCATTCTAGCCACAGTTGTACATGTCTGGTAAGTGACTTGATCTGAGATCGTGTTGAAACTAAAGTAACTATATCATGGAAGAGTCATTTTAGCCACAGTTGTACATGTCTGGCAAGTGACTTTATCTGAGATTGTTTTGAAACTAAAGTAACTATATCATGGAAGAATCATTTTAGTCACAGTTGTACATGTCTGGCAAGTGACTTGATCTGTGACTGTGTTGAAATTAAAGTAACTATATCATGGAAGAGTCATTTTAGTTACAGTTGTACATCCCTGGCAAGTGACTTGATCTGAGATTGTGTTGAAACTAAAGTAACTATATAATGGAACAGTCATTTTAGCCACAGTTGTACATGTCTGGCAAGTGACTTGATTTGTGACTGTGTTGAAACTAAAGTAACTATATCATGGTAGAATCATTTTAGCCACAATTGTAGATGTCTGGCAAGTGACTTGATCTGAGGTTGTGTTGAAACTAAAGTAACTATATCATGGAAGAGTCATTTTAGCCACAGTTGTACATGTCTGGAAAGTCACTTGATCTGAGACTGTGTTGAAACTAAAGTAACTATATCATGGAAGAGTCATGTTAGCTACAGTTTTACATGTCTGGTAAGTGTCTTGATCTGTGACTGTGTTGAAACTGAAGTAACTATATCATGGAAGAGTCATTTTAGCCACAGTCGTACATCACTGGTAAGTGACTTGATTTGTGACTGTGTTGAAACTAAAGTAACTATATCATGGAAAAGTCATTTTAGCCACAGTTGTACATGTCTGGCAAGTGACTTTATCGGAAACTGTGTTGAAACTAAATTAACTTTATCATGGAAAAGTTATTTTAGCCACAGTTGTACATGTCTGAGAAGTGACTTGATCTGAGACTGTGTTGAAACTAAAGTAACTATATCATGGAAGAGTCATGTTAGCTACAGTTTTACATGTCTGGTAAGTGTCTTGATCTGTGACTGTGTTGAAACTAAAGTAACTATATCATGGATAGTCATTTTAGCCACAGTTGTACATGTCTGGCAAGTGACTTGATCTGTGAATGTATTGAAACTAAAGTAACTATATCATGGAAGAGTCATTTTAGCCACAGTTGTACATGTCTGGCAAGTGACTTGATCTGAGACTGTGTTGAAACTAAAGTAACTATATCATGGAAGAGTCATTCTAGCCACAGTTGCACATGTCTGGCAAGTGACTTGATCTGATATTGTGTTGAAACTAAAGTAACTATATCATGGAAGAGTCATTCTAGCCACAGTTGTACATGTATGGTAAGTGACTTTATCTGAGATTGTGTTGAAACTAAAGTAACTATATCATTGAAGAGTCATTTTAGCCTCAGTTGTACATGTCTGGTAAGTGACTTGATCTAAGACTGTGTTCAAACTAAAGTAACTATATCATGGAAGAGTCATGTTAGCCACAGTTGTACATGTCTGGCAAGTGACTTGATCTGAGACTGTGTTGAAACTAAAGTAACTATATCATGGTAGAATCATTTTAGCCCCAGTTATAGATGTCTGACAAGTGACTTGATCTGAGGTTGTGTTGAAACTAAAGTAACTATATCATGGAAGAGTCATTTTAGCCACAGTTGTACATGTCTGGAAAGTCACTTGATCTGAAACTGTGTTGAAACTAAAGTAAATATATCATGGAAGAGTCATGTTAGCTACAGTTTTACATGTCTGGTAAGTGTCTTGATCTGTTACTGTGTTGAAACTAAAGTAACTATATCATGGAAGAGTCATGTTAGCCACAGTTGTAGATGCCTGGCAAGGGACTTGATCTCAGACTGTGTCGAAACTAAAGTAACTATATCATGGAACAGTCATTTTAGCCACAGTTGTACATGTCTGGCAAGTGACTTGATCTGAGACTGTGTTGAAACTAAAGTAACTATATCATGGAAGAGTCATTTTAGCCACAGTTGTACATGTCTGGCAAGTGACTTGATCTGAGACTGTGTTGAAACTAAAGTAACTATATCATGGTAGAGTCATTTTAGCCCCAGTTGTAGATGTCTGGCAAGTGAGTTTATCTGAGACTGTGTTGAAACTAAAGTAACTATATCATGGAAGAGTCATTCTAGCCACAGTTGTACATGTATGGTAAGTGACTTGATCTGAGACTGTGTTGAAACTAAAGTAACTATATCATGGAAGAGTCATTCTAGCCACAGTTGTACATGTCTGGCAAGTGACTTGATCTGAGACTGTGTTGAAACTAAAGTAACTATATCATGGTAGAGTCATTTTAGCCCCAGTTGTAGATGTCTGGTAAGTGACTTGATCTAAGACTGTGTTCAAACTAAAGTAACTATATCATGGAAGAGACATGTTAGCCACAGTTGTACATGTCTGGAAAGTCACTTGATCTGAAACTGTGTTGAAACTAAAGTAACTATATCGTGGATAGTCATTTTAGCCACAGTTGTACATATCTGGCAAGTGACTTGATCTGTGAATGTGTTGAAACTAAAGTAACTATATCATGGAAGAGTCATGTTAGCCACAGTTGTAGATGCCTGGCAAGGGACTTTATCTGAGACTGTGTCGAAACTAAAGTAACTATATCATGGAACAGTCATTTTAGCCACAGTTGTACATGTGTGGCAAGTGACTTGATCTGAGACTGTGTTGAAACTAAAGTAACTATATCATGGAAGAGTTATTTTAGCCACAGTTGTACATGTCTGGCAAGTGACTTGATCTAAGACTGTGTTCAAACTAAAGTAACTATATCATGGAAGAGTCATTTCAGCCACAGTTGTACATGTCTGGCAAGTGACTTGATCTGAGATAGTGTTGAAACTAAAGTAACTATATCATTGAAGAGTTATTCTAGCCACAGTTGCACATGGCTGGCAAGTGACTTGATCTGAGATTGTGTTGAAACTAAAGTAACTATATCATGGAAGAATCAATTTAGTCACAGTTGTACATGTCGGGCAAGTGACTTGATCTGAGACTGTGTTGAAGCTAAAGTAACTATATCATGGAAGAGTCATTTTAGCCACAGATGTACATGTCTGGCAAGTGACTTGATCTGAGACTGTGTTGAAATTAAAGTAACTATATCATGGAACAGTCATTTTAGCCACAGTTGTACATGTCTGGCAAGTGACTTTATCTGAGACTGTGTTGAAACTAAAGTAACTATATCATTGAATAGTTATTTTAGCCACAGTTGTACATGTCTGGCAAGTGACTTGATCTAAGACTGTGTTCAAACTAAAGTAACTATATCATGGAAGAGTCATGTTAGCTACAGTTTTACATGTCTGGTAAGTGTCTTGATCTGTGACTGTGTTGAAACTAAGGTAACTATATCATGGATAGTCATTTTAGCCACAGTTGTACATGTCTGGCAAGTGACTTGATCTGTGAATGTGTTGAAACTAAAGTAACTATATCATGTAAGAGTCATTGTAGCCACAGTCGTACATGTCTGGCAAGTGACTTGATCTAAGACTGTGTTCAAACTAAAGTAACTGTATCATGGAGGAGTCATTTAGCCACAGTTGCACATGTCTAGCAAGTGACTTGATCTCAGATTGTGTTGAAACTAAAGTAACTATATCATTGAAGAGTCATTCTATCCACAGTTGTACATGTCTGGTAAGTGACTTGATCTGAGATCGTGTTGAAACTAAAGTAACTATATCATGGAAGAGTCATTTTAGCCACAGTTGTACATGTCTGGCAAGTGACTTTATCTGAGATTGTTTTGAAACTAAAGTAACTATATCATGGAAGAGTCATTTTAGCCACAGTTGTACATGTCTGGCAAGTGACTTTATCTGAGATTGTTTTGAAACTAAAGTAACTATATCATGGAAGAGACATTTTAGTTACAGTTGTACATCCCTGGCAAGTGACTTGATCTGAGTTTGTGTTGAAACTAAAGTAACTATATCATTGAAGAATCATTTTTGCTACACTTGTACATGTCTGGCAAGTGACTTGATCTGTGACTGTGTTGAGACTAAAGTAACTATATCATGGTAGAATCATTTTAGCCACAGTTGTAGATGTCTGGCAAGTGCCTTGATCTGAGGTTGTGTTGAAACTAAAGTAACTATATCATGGAAGAGTCATTTTAGCCACAGTTGTACATGTCTGGAAAGTCACTTGATCTGAGACTGTGTTGAAACTAAAGTAACTATATCATGGAAGAGTCATGTTAGCTACAGTTTTACATGTCTGGTAAGTGTCTTGATCTGTGACTGTGTTGAAACTAAAGTAACTATATCATGGATAGTCAATTTAGCCACAGTTGTACATCCCTGGTAAGTGATTTGATTTGTGACTGTGTTGAAACTAAAGTAACTATATCATGGAAAAGTCATTTTAGCCACAGTTGTACATGTCTGGCAAGTGACTTGATCTGAGACTGTGTTGAAACTAAAGTAACTATATCATGGAAGAGTCATTTTAGCCACAGTTGTACATGTCTGGCAAGTGACTTGATCTGAGACTGTGTTCAAACTAAAGTAACCATATCATGGAAAAGTCATTTTAGCCACAGTTGTACATGTCTGGCAAATGACTTGATCTGAGACTGTGTTGAAACTGAAGTAACTATATCATGGAAGAGTCATTTTAGCCACAGTCGTACATCACAGGTAAGTGACTTGATTTGTGACTGTGTTGAAACTAAAGTAACTATATCATGGAAAAGTCATTTTAGCCACAGTTGTACATGTCTGGCAATTGACTTTATCGGAAACTGTGTTGAAACTAAAGTAACATTATCATGGAAAAGTTATTTTAGCCACAGTTGTACATGTCTGAGAAGTGACTTGATCTGAGACTGTGTTGAAACTAAAGTAACTATATCATGGAAGAGTCATGTTAGCTACAGTTTTACATGTCTGGTAAGTGTCTTGATCTGTGACTGTGTTGAAACTAAAGTAACTATATCATGGATAGTCATTTTAGCCACAGCTGTACATGTCTGGCAAGTGACTTGATCTGTGAATGTATTGAAACTAAAGTAACTATATCACGGAAGAGTCATTTTAGCCACAGTTGTACATGTCTGGTCAGTGAATTGATCTAAGACTGTGTTCAAACTAAAGTAACTGTATCATGGAAGAGTCATTTTAGCCCCAGTTGTAGATGTCTGGCAAGTGACTTGATCTGAGATTGTGTTGAAACTAGACTAACTATATCATTGAAGAGTCATTCTAGCCACAGTTGCACATGTCTGGCAAGTGACTTGATCTGAGATTGTGTTGAAACTAAAGTAACTATATCATGGAAGAGTCATTCTAGCCACAGTTGTACATGTATGGTAATTGACTTGATCTGAGATTGTGTTGAAACTAAAGTAACTATATCATGGAAGAGTCATTTTAGCCACAGTTGTACATGTCTGGCAAGTGACTTGATCTGAGACTGTGTTGAAACTAAAGTAACTATATCATGGAAGAGTCATTTTAGCCACAGTTGTAGATGTCTGGCAAGTGACTTGATCTGAGACTGTGTTGAAACTAAAGTAACTATATCATGGAAGAATCAATTTAGTCACAGTTGTACATGTCTGGCAAGTGACTTGATCTGAGACTGTGTTGAAACTAAAGTAACTATATCATGGAACAGTCATTTTAGCCACAGTTGTACATGTCTGGCAAGTGAGTTTATCTGAGACTTTGTTGAAACTAAAGTAACTATATCATTGAAGAGTCATTCTAGCCACAGTTGCACATGTCTGGCAAGTGACTTGATCTGATATTGTGTTGAAACTAAAGTAACTATATCATGGAAGAGTCATTCTAGCCACAGTTGTACATGTATGGTAAGTGACTTTATCTGAGATTGTGTTGAAACTAAAGTAACAATATCATTGAAGAGTCATTTTAGCCTCAGTTGTACATGTCTGGTAAGTGACTTGATCTAAGACTGTGTTCAAACTAAAGTAACTATATCATGGAAGAGTCATGTTAGCCACAGTTGTACATGTCTGGCAAGTGACTTGATCTGAGACTGTGTTGAAACTAAAGTAACTATATCCTGGTAGAGTCATTTTAGCCCCAGTTGTAGATGTCTGACAAGTGACTTGATCTGAGGTTGTGTTGAAACTAAAGTAACTATATCATGGAAGAGTCATTTTAGCCACAGTTGTACATGTCTGGAAAGTCACTTGATCTGAAACTGTGTTGAAACTAAAGTAACTAAATCATGGAAGAGTCATGTTAGCTACAGTTTTACATGTCTGGTAAGTGTCTTGATCTGTTACTGTGTTGAAACTAAAGTAACTATATCATGGATAGTCATTTTAGCCACAGTTGTACATATCTGGCAAGTGACTTGATCTGTGAATGTGTTGAAATTAAAGTAACTATATCATGGAAGAGTCATGTTAGCCACAGTTGTAGATGCCTGGCAAGGGACTTTATCTGAGACTGTGTCGAAACTAAAGTAACTATATCATGGAACAGTCATTTTGGCCACAGTTGTACATGTCTGGCAAGTGAGTTTATCTGAGACTGTGTTGAAACTAAAGTAACTATATCATTGAAGAGTCATTTTAGCCTCAGTTGTACATGTCTGGAAAGTCACTTGATCTGAAACTGTGTTGAAACTAAAGTAACTATATCATGGAAGAGTCATATTAGCAACAGTTGTACATGTCTGGCAAGTGACTTGATCTGAGACTGTGTTGAAACTAAAGTAACTATATCATGGAAGAGTTATTTTAGCCACAGTTGTACATGTCTAGCAAGTGACCTGATCTGATATTGTGTTGAAACTAAAGTAACTATATCATGGAAGAGTCATTCTAGCCACAGTTGTACATGTATGGTAAGTGACTTGATCTGAGATTGTGTTGAAACTAAAGTAACTATATCATTGAAGAGTCATTTTAGCGTCAGTTGTACATGTCTGGTAAGTGACTTGATCTAAGACTGTGTTCAAACTAAAGTAACTATATCATGGAAGAGTCATGTTAGCCACAGTTGTACATGTCTGGCAAGTGACTTGATCTGAGACTGTGTTGAAACTAAAGTAACTATATCATGGTAGAGTCATTTTAGCCCCAGTTGTAGATGTCTGACAAGTGACTTGATCTGAGATAGTGTTGAAACTAAAGTAACTATATCATTGAAGAGTCATTCTAGCCACAGTAAAGTAACTGTATCATGGAAGAGTCATTTTAGCCACAGTTGTACATGTCTGGCAAGTGACTTGATCTGAGATAGTGTTGAAACTAAAGGAACTATATCATTGAAGAGTCATTCTAGCCACAGTTGCACATGTCTGGCAAGTGACTTGATCTGATATTGTGTTGAAACTAAAGTAACTATATCATGGAAGAGTCATTCTAGCCACAGTTGTACATGTATGGTAAGTGACTTGATCTGAGATTGTGTTGAAACTAAAGTAACTATATCATTGAAGAGTCATTTTAGCCTCAGTTGTACATGTCTGGTAAGTGACTTGATCTAAGACTGTGTTCAAACTAAAGTAACTATATCATGGAAGAGTCATGTTAGCCACAGTTGTACATGTCTGGCAAGTGACTTGATTTGAGACTGTGTTGAAACTAAAGTAACTATATCATGGTAGAGTCATTTTAGCCCCAGTTGTAGATGTCTGACAAGTGACTTGATCTGAGGTTGTGTTGAAACTAAAGTAACTATATCATGGAAGAGTCATTTTAGCCACAGTTGTACATGTCTGGAAAGTCACTTGATCTGAAACTGTGTTGAAACTAAAGTAACTATATCATGGAAGAGTCATGTTAGCTACAGTTTTACATGTCTGGTAAGTGTCTTGATCTGTTACTATTTTGAAACTAAAGTAACTATATCATGGATAGTCATTTTAGCCACAGTTGTACATATCTGGCAAGTGACTTGATCTGTGAATGTGTTGAAACTAAAGTAACTATATCATGGAAGAGTCATGTTAGCCACAGTTGTAGATGCCTGGCAAGGGACTTTATCTGAGACTGTGTCGAAACTAAAGTAACTATATCATGGAACAGTCATTTTAGCCACAGTTGTACATGTCTGGCAAGTGATTTGATCTGGGACTGTGTTGAAACTAAAGTAACTATATCATGGAAGAGTTATTTTAGCCACAGTTGTACATGTCTGGCAAGTGACTTGATCTAAGACTGTGTTCAAGCTAAAGTAACTATATCATGGAAAAGTCATTTTAGCCACAGTTGTACATGTCTGACAAGTGACTTGATCTGAGACTATGTTGAATCTAAAGTAACTATATCATGGAAGAGTCATTTTAGCAACAGTTGTACATGTCTGGCAAGTGACTTGATCTGAGACTGTGTTGAAACTAAAGTAACTATATCATGGAAGAGTTATTTTAGCCACAGTTGTACATGTCTGGCAAGTGACTTGATCTAAGACTGTGTTCAAACTAAAGTAACTATATCATGGAAGAGTCATTTTAGCCACAGTTGTACATGTCTGGTAAGTGACTTGATCTGAGACTGCGTTGAAACTAAAGTAACTATATTATGGAAGATTCATTTTAGCCACAGTTGTACATGTCTGGCAAGTGACTTGATCTAAGACTGTGTTCAAACTAAAGTAACTATATCATGGAAGAGTCATTTTAGCCACAGTTGTACATGTCTGGAAAGTCACTTGATCTGAGACTGTGTTGAAACTAAAGTAACTATATCATGGAAGAGTCAGGTTAGCTACAGTTTTACATGTCTGGTAAGTGTCTTGATCTGTTACTGTGTTGAAACTAAAGTAACTATATCATGGATAGTCATTTTAGCCACAGTTGTACATATCTGGCAAGGGACTTGATCTGTGAATGTGTTGAAACTAAAGTAACTCTGTCATGGAAGTGTCATTTTAGCCACAGTTGTAGATGCCTGTCAAGGGACTTTATCTGAGACTGTGTCGAAACTAAAGTAACTATATCATGGAAGAGTCATTTTAGCCACAGTTGTAGATGCATGGCAAGGGACTTTATCTGAGACTGTGTTGAAACTAAAGTAACTATATCATGGAACAGTCATTTTAGCCACAGTTGTACATGTCTTGCAAGTGACTTGATCTGAGACTGTGTTGAAACTAAAGTAACTATATCATGGAAGAGTTATTTTAGCCACAGTTGTACATGTCTGGCAAGTGACTTGATCTAAGACTGTGTTCAAACTAAAGTAACTATATCATGGAAGAGTCATTTTAGCCACAGTTGTACATGTCTGGTAAGTGACTTGATCTGAGACTGTGTTGAAACTAAAGTAATTATATCATGGAAGAGTCATTTTAGCCACAGTTGTACATCCATGGTAAGTGACTTGATTTGTGACTGTGTTGAAACTAAAGTAACTATATCATGGAAGAGTCATTTTAGCCACAGTTGTACATGTCTGGTCAGTGACTTGATCTGAGACTGTGTTGAAACTAAAGTAACTATATCATGGAAAAGTCATTTTAGCCACAGTTGTACATGTCTGACAAGTGACTTGATCTGAGACTATGTTGAAACTAAAGTAACTATATCATGGAAGAGTCATTATAGCAACAGTTGTACATGTCTGGCAAGTGACTTGATCTGAGACTGTGTTGAAACCAAAGTAACTATATCATGGAAGAGTTATTTTAGCCACAGTTGTACATGTCTGGCAAGTGACTTGATCTAAGACTGTGTTCAAACTAAAGTAACTATATCATGGAAGAGTCATTTTAGCCACAGTTGTACATGTCTGGTAAGTGACTTGATCTGAGACTGCGTTGAAACTAAAGTAACTATATTATGGAAGATTCATTTTAGCCACAGTTGTACATGTCTGGCAAGTGACTTGATCTAAGACTGTGTTCAAACTAAAGTAACTATATCATGGAAGAGTCATTTTAGCCACAGTTGTACATGTCTGGAAAGTCACTTGATCTGAGACTGTGTTGAAACTAAAGTAACTATATCATGGAAGAGTCAGGTTAGCTACAGTTTTACATGTCTGGTAAGTGTCTTGATCTGTTACTGTGTTGAAACTAAAGTAACTATATCATGGATAGTCATTTTAGCCACAGTTGTACATATCTGGCAAGTGACTTGATCTGTGAATGTGTTGAAACTAAAGTAACTCTGTCATGGAAGTGTCATTTTAGCCACAGTTGTAGATGCCTGTCAAGGGACTTTATCTGAGACTGTGTCGAAACTAAAGTAACTATATCATGGAAGAGTCATTTTAGCCACAGTTGTAGATGCATGGCAAGGGACTTTATCTGAGACTGTGTTGAAACTAAAGTAACTATATCATGGAACAGTCATTTTAGCCACAGTTGTACATGTCTTGCAAGTGACTTGATCTGAGACTGTGTTGAAACTAAAGTAACTATATCATGGAAGAGTTATTTTAGCCACAGTTGTACATGTCTGGCAAGTGACTTGATCTAAGACTGTGTTC
Source organism: Eledone cirrhosa (assembly GCA_964016885.1). NCBI lineage: Eukaryota > Metazoa > Mollusca > Cephalopoda > Octopoda > Eledonidae > Eledone > Eledone cirrhosa. Next base: position 19,638,358 of record OZ024754.1, on the reverse strand, counting down.
AAACTAAAGTAACTATATCATGGAAGAGTCATTTTAGCCACAGTTGTACATGTCTGGTAAGTGACTTGATCTGAGACTGTGTTGAAACTAAAGTAATTATATCATGGAAGAGTCATTTTAGCCACAGTTGTACATCCATGGTAAGTGACTTGATTTGTGACTGTGTTGAAACTAAAGTAACTATATCATGGAAGAGTCATTTTAGCCACAGTTGTACATGTCTGGTCAGTGACTTGATCTGAGACTGTGTTGAAACTAAAGTAACTATATCATGGAAAAGTCATTTTAGCCACAGTTGTACATGTCTGACAAGTGACTTGATCTGAGACTATGTTGAAACTAAAGTAACTATATCATGGAAGAGTCATTATAGCAACAGTTGTACATGTCTGGCAAGTGACTTGATCTGAGACTGTGTTGAAACCAAAGTAACTATATCATGGAAGAGTTATTTTAGCCACAGTTGTACATGTCTGGCAAGTGACTTGATCTAAGACTGTGTTCAAACTAAAGTAACTATATCATGGAAGAGTCATTTTAGCCACAGTTGTACATGTCTGGTAAGTGACTTGATCTGAGACTGTGTTGAAACTAAAGTAACTATATTATGGAAGATTCATTTTAGCCACAGTTGAACATGTCTGGCAAGTGACTTGATCTAAGACTGTGTTCAAACTAAAGTAACTATATCATGGAAGAGTCATTTTAGCCACAGTTGTACATGTCTGGAAAGTCACTTGATCTGAGACTGTGTTGAAACTAAAGTAACTATATCATGGAAGAGTCATGTTAGCTACAGTTTTACATGTCTGGTAAGTGTCTTGATCTGTTACTGTGTTGAAACTAAAGTAACTATATCATGGATAGTCATTTTAGCCACAGTTGTACATATCTGGCAAGTGACTTGATCTGTGAATGTGTTGAAACTAAAGTAACTATATCATGGAAGAGTCATTTTAGCCACAGTTGTAGATGCCTGGCAGGGGACTTTATCTGAGACTGTGTCGAAACTAAAGTAACTCTATCATGGAAGAGTCATTTTAGCCACAGTTGTAGATGCCTGGCAAGGGACTTTATCTGAGACTGTGTTGAAACTAAAGTAACTATATCACGGAACAGTCATTTTAGCCACAGTTGTACATGTCTGGCAAGTAACTTGATCTGAGACTGTGTTGAAACTAAAGTAACTATATCATGGAAGAGTTATTTTAGCCACAGTTGTACATGTCTGGCAAGAGACTTGATCTAAGACTGTGTTCAAACTAAAGTAACTATATCATGGAAGAGTCATTTAAGCCACAGTTGTACATGTCTGGTAAGTGACTTGATCTGAGACTGTGTTGAAACTAAAGTAACTATATCATGGAAGAGTCATTTTAGCCACAGTTGTACATCCATGGTAAGTGACTTGATTTGTGACTGTGTTGAAACTAAAGTAACTATATCATGGAAGAGTCATTTTAGCCACAGTTGTACATCCATGGTAAGTTACTTGATCTAAGACTGTGTTCAAACTAAAGTAACTATATCATGGAAGAGTCATTTTAGCCACAGTTGTACATGTCTGGTAAGTGACTTGATCTAAGGCTGTAATCAAACTAAAGTAACTATATCATGGAAGAGTCATTTTAGCCACAGTTGTACATGTCTGGCAAGTGACTTGATCTAAGACTGTGTTCAAACTAAAGTAACTATATCATGGAAGAGTCATTTTAGCCACAGTTGTACATGTCTGGTAAGTGACTTGATCTAAGGCTGTAATCAAACTAAAGTAACTATATCATGGAAGAGTCATTTTAGCCACAGTTGTACATGTCTGGTCAGTGACTTGATCTAAGACTGTGTTCAAACTAAAGTAACTGTATCATGGAAGAGTCATTTTAGCCCCAGTTGTAGATGTCTGGCAAGTGACTTGATCTGAGATAGTGTTGAAACTAAAGTAACTATATCATTGAAGAGTTATTCTAGCCACAGTTGCACATGTCTGGCAAGTGACTTGATCTGAGATTGTGTTGAAACTAAAGTAACTATATCATGGAAGAATCAATTTAGTCACAGTTGTACATGTCGGGCAAGTGACTTGATCTGAGATTGTTTTGAAACTAAAGTAACTATATCATGGAAGAGTCATTTTAGCCACAGTTGTACATGTCTGGCAAGTGACTTTATCTGAGATTGTTTTGAAACTAAAGTAACTATATCATGGAAGAGTCATTCTAGCCACAGTTGTACATGTATGGTAAGTGACTTGATCTGAGATTGTGTTGAAACTAAAGTAACTATATCATTGAAGAGTCATTTTAGCCTCAGTTGTACATGTCTGGTAAGTGACTTGATCTAAGACTGTGTTCAAACTAAAGTAACTATATCATGGAAGAGTCATGTTAGCCACAGTTGTACATGTCTGGCAAGTGACTTGATTTGAGACTGTGTTGAAACTAAAGTAACTATATCATGGTAGAGTCATTTTAGCCCCAGTTGTAGATGTCTGACAAGTGACTTGATCTGAGGTTGTGTTGAAACTAAAGTAACTATATCATGGAAGAGTCATTTTAGCCACAGTTGTACATGTCTGGTAAGTGACTTGATCTGAGACTGCGTTGAAACTAAAGTAACTATATTATGGAAGATTCATTTTAGCCACAGTTGTACATGTCTGGCAAGTGACTTGATCTAAGACTGTGTTCAAACTAAAGTAACTATATCATGGAAGAGTCATTTTAGCCACAGTTGTACATGTCTGGAAAGTCACTTGATCTGAGACTGTGTTGAAACTAAAGTAACTATATCATGGAAGAGTCAGGTTAGCTACAGTTTTACATGTCTGGTAAGTGTCTTGATCTGTTACTGTGTTGAAACTAAAGTAACTATATCATGGATAGTCATTTTAGCCACAGTTGTACATATCTGGCAAGTGACTTGATCTGTGAATGTGTTGAAACTAAAGTAACTCTGTCATGGAAGTGTCATTTTAGCCACAGTTGTAGATGCCTGTCAAGGGACTTTATCTGAGACTGTGTCGAAACTAAAGTAACTATATCATGGAAGAGTCATTTTAGCCACAGTTGTAGATGCATGGCAAGGGACTTTATCTGAGACTGTGTTGAAACTAAAGTAACTATATCATGGAACAGTCATTTTAGCCACAGTTGTACATGTCTTGCAAGTGACTTGATCTGAGACTGTGTTGAATCTAAAGTAACTATATCATGGAAGAGTTATTTTAGCCACAGTTGTACATGTCTGGCAAGTGACTTGATCTAAGACTGTGTTCAAACTAAAGTAACTATATCATGGAAGAGTCATTTTAGCCACAGTTGTACATGTCTGGTAAGTGACTTGATCTGAGACTGTGTTGAAACTAAAGTAATTATATCATGGAAGAGTCATTTTAGCCACAGTTGTACATCCATGGTAAGTGACTTGATTTGTGACTGTGTTGAAACTAAAGTAACTATATCATGGAAGAGTCATTTTAGCCACAGTTGTACATGTCTGGTCAGTGACTTGATCTGAGACTGTGTTGAAACTAAAGTAACTATATCATGGAAAAGTCATTTTAGCCACAGTTGTACATGTCTGACAAGTGACTTGATCTGAGACTATGTTGAAACTAAAGTAACTATATCATGGAAGAGTCATTATAGCAACAGTTGTACATGTCTGGCAAGTGACTTGATCTGAGACTGTGTTGAAACCAAAGTAACTATATCATGGAAGAGTTATTTTAGCCACAGTTGTACATGTCTGGCAAGTGACTTGATCTAAGACTGTGTTCAAACTAAAGTAACTATATCATGGAAGAGTCATTTTAGCCACAGTTGTACATGTCTGGTAAGTGACTTGATCTGAGACTGTGTTGAAACTAAAGTAACTATATTATGGAAGATTCATTTTAGCCACAGTTGTACATGTCTGGCAAGTGACTTGATCTAAGACTGTGTTCAAACTAAAGTAACTATATCATGGAAGAGTCATTTTAGCCACAGTTGTACATGTCTGGAAAGTCACTTGATCTGAGACTGTGTTGAAACTAAAGTAACTATATCATGGAAGAGTCATGTTAGCTACAGTTTTACATGTCTGGTAAGTGTCTTGATCTGTTACTGTGTTGAAACTAAAGTAACTATATCATGGATAGTCATTTTAGCCACAGTTGTACATATCTGGCAAGTGACTTGATCTGTGAATGTGTTGAAACTAAAGTAACTATATCATGGAAGAGTCATTTTAGCCACAGTTGTAGATGCCTGGCAGGGGACTTTATCTGAGACTGTGTCGAAACTAAAGTAACTCTATCATGGAAGAGTCATTTTAGCCACAGTTGTAGATGCCTGGCAAGGGACTTTATCTGAGACTGTGTTGAAACTAAAGTAACTATATCACGGAACAGTCATTTTAGCCACAGTTGTACATGTCTGGCAAGTAACTTGATCTGAGACTGTGTTGAAACTAAAGTAACTATATCATGGAAGAGTTATTTTAGCCACAGTTGTACATGTCTGGCAAGTGACTTGATCTAAGACTGTGTTCAAACTAAAGTAACTATATCATGGAAGAGTCATTTAAGCCACAGTTGTACATGTCTGGTAAGTGACTTGATCTGAGACTGTGTTGAAACTAAAGTAACTATATCATGGAAGAGTCATTTTAGCCACAGTTGTACATCCATGGTAAGTGACTTGATTTGTGACTGTGTTGAAACTAAAGTAACTATATCATGGAAGAGTCATTTTAGCCACAGTTGTACATCCATGGTAAGTTACTTGATTTGTGACTGTGTTGAAACTAAAGTAACTATATCATGGAAGTGTCATTTTAGCCACAGTTGTACATGTCTGGCAAGTGACTTGATCTAAGACTGTGTTCAAACTAAAGTAACTATATCATGGAAGAGTCATTTTAGCCACAGTTGTACATGTCTGGTAAGTGACTTGATCTAAGGCTGTAATCAAACTAAAGTAACTATATCATGGAAGAGTCATTTTAGCCACAGTTGTACATGTCTGGTCAGTGACTTGATCTAAGACTGTGTTCAAACTAAAGTAACTGTATCATGGAAGAGTCATTTTAGCCCCAGTTGTAGATGTCTGGCAAGTGACTTGATCTGAGATAGTGTTGAAACTAAAGTAACTATATCATTGAAGAGTTATTCTAGCCACAGTTGCACATGTCTGGCAAGTGACTTGATCTGAGATTGTGTTGAAACTAAAGTAACTATATCATGGAAGAATCAATTTAGTCACAGTTGTACATGTCGGGCAAGTGACTTGATCTGAGATTGTTTTGAAACTAAAGTAACTATATCATGGAAGAGTCATTTTAGCCACAGTTGTACATGTCTGGCAAGTGACTTTATCTGAGATTGTTTTGAAACTAAAGTAACTATATCATGGAAGAGTCATTCTAGCCACAGTTGTACATGTATGGTAAGTGACTTGATCTGAGATTGTGTTGAAACTAAAGTAACTATATCATTGAAGAGTCATTTTAGCCTCAGTTGTACATGTCTGGTAAGTGACTTGATCTAAGACTGTGTTCAAACTAAAGTAACTATATCATGGAAGAGTCATGTTAGCCACAGTTGTACATGTCTGGCAAGTGACTTGATTTGAGACTGTGTTGAAACTAAAGTAACTATATCATGGTAGAGTCATTTTAGCCCCAGTTGTAGATGTCTGACAAGTGACTTGATCTGAGGTTGTGTTGAAACTAAAGTAACTATATCATGGAAGAGTCATTTTAGCCACAGTTGTACATGTCTGGAAAGTCACTTGATCTGAAACTGTGTTGAAACTAAAGTAACTATATCATGGAAGAGTCATGTTAGCCACAGTTGTACATGTCTGGCAAGTGACTTGATCTGGGACTGTGTTGAAACTAAAGTAACTATATCATGGAAGAGTTATTTTAGCCACAGTTGTACATGTCTGGCAAGTGACTTGATCTAAGACTGTGTTCAAGCTAAAGTAACTATATCATGGAAAAGTCATTTTAGCCACAGTTGTACATGTCTGACAAGTGACTTGATCTGAGACTATGTTGAATCTAAAGTAACTATATCATGGAAGAGTCATTTTAGCAACAGTTGTACATGTCTGGCAAGTGACTTGATCTGAGACTGTGTTGAAACTAAAGTAACTATATCATGGAAGAGTTATTTTAGCCACAGTTGTACATGTCTGGCAAGTGACTTGATCTAAGACTGTGTTCAAACTAAAGTAACTATATCATGGAAGAGTCATTTTAGCCACAGTTGTACATGTCTGGTAAGTGACTTGATCTGAGACTGCGTTGAAACTAAAGTAACTATATTATGGAAGATTCATTTTAGCCACAGTTGTACATGTCTGGCAAGTGACTTGATCTAAGATTGTGTTCAAACTAAAGTAACTATATCATGGATAGTCATTTTAGCCACAGTTGTACATATCTGGCAAGTGACTTGATCTGTGAATGTGTTGAAACTAAAGTAACTCTATCATGGAAGAGTCATTTTAGCCACAGTTGTAGATGCCTGGCAAGGGACTTTATCTGAGACTGTGTCGAAACTAAAGTAACTATATCATGGAAGAGTCATTTTAGCCACAGTTGTAGATGCATGGCAAGTGACTTTATCTGAGACTGTGTTGAAACTAAAGTAACTATATCATGGAACAGTCATTTTAGCCACTGTTGTACATGTCTGGCAAGTGACTTGATCTGAGACTGTGTTGAAACTAAAGTAACTATATCATGGAAGATTTATTTTAGCCACAGTTGTACATGTCTGGCACGTGACTTGATCTAAGACTGTGTTCAAACTAAAGTAACTATATCATGGAAGAGTCATTTTAGCCACAGTTGTACATGTCTGGTAAGTGACTTGATCTGAGACTGTGTTGAAACTAAAGTAATTATATCATGGAAGAGTCATTTTAGCCACAGTTGTACATCCATGGTAAGTGACTTGATTTGTGACTGTGTTGAAACTAAAGTAACTATATCATGGAAGAGTCATTTTAGCCACAGTTGTACATGTCTGGAAAGTCACTTGATCTGAAACTGTGTTGAAACTAAAGTAACTATATCATGGAAGAGTCATGTTAGCTACAGTTTTACATGTCTGGTAAGTGTCTTGATCTGTTACTATTTTGAAACTAAAGTAACTATATCATGGATAGTCATTTTAGCCACAGTTGTACATATCTGGCAAGTGACTTGATCTGTGAATGTGTTGAAACTAAAGTAACTATATCATGGAAGAGTCATGTTAGCCACAGTTGTAGATGCCTGGCAAGGGACTTTATCTGAGACTGTGTCGAAACTAAAGTAACTATATCATGGAACAGTCATTTTAGCCACAGTTGTACATGTCTGGCAAGTGATTTGATCTGGGACTGTGTTGAAACTAAAGTAACTATATCATGGAAGAGTTATTTTAGCCACAGTTGTACATGTCTGGCAAGTGACTTGATCTAAGACTGTGTTCAAGCTAAAGTAACTATATCATGGAAAAGTCATTTTAGCCACAGTTGTACATGTCTGACAAGTGACTTGATCTGAGACTATGTTGAATCTAAAGTAACTATATCATGGAAGAGTCATTTTAGCAACAGTTGTACATGTCTGGCAAGTGACTTGATCTGAGACTGTGTTGAAACTAAAGTAACTATATCATGGAAGAGTTATTTTACCCACAGTTGTACATGTCTGGCAAGTGACTTGATCTAAGACTGTGTTCAAACTAAAGTAACTATATCATGGAAGAGTCATTTTAGCCACAGTTGTACATGTCTGGTAAGTGACTTGATCTGAGACTGCGTTGAAACTAAAGTAACTATATTATGGAAGATTCATTTTAGCCACAGTTGTACATGTCTGGCAAGTGACTTGATCTAAGACTGTGTTCAAACTAAAGTAACTATATCATGGAAGAGTCATTTTAGCCACAGTTGTACATGTCTGGAAAGTCACTTGATCTGAGACTGTGTTGAAACTAAAGTAACTATATCATGGAAGAGTCAGGTTAGCTACAGTTTTACATGTCTGGTAAGTGTCTTGATCTGTTACTGTGTTGAAACTAAAGTAACTATATCATGGATAGTCATTTTAGCCACAGTTGTACATATCTGGCAAGTGACTTGATCTGTGAATGTGTTGAAACTAAAGTAACTCTGTCATGGAAGTGTCATTTTAGCCACAGTTGTAGATGCCTGTCAAGGGACTTTATCTGAGACTGTGTCGAAACTAAAGTAACTATATCATGGAAGAGTCATTTTAGCCACAGTTGTAGATGCATGGCAAGGGACTTTATCTGAGACTGTGTTGAAACTAAAGTAACTATATCATGGAACAGTCATTTTAGCCACAGTTGTACATGTCTTGCAAGTGACTTGATCTGAGACTGTGTTGAAACTAAAGTAACTATATCATGGAAGAGTTATTTTAGCCACAGTTGTACATGTCTGGCAAGTGACTTGATCTAAGACTGTGTTCAAACTAAAGTAACTATATCATGGAAGAGTCATTTTAGCCACAGTTGTACATGTCTGGTAAGTGACTTGATCTGAGACTGTGTTGAAACTAAAGTAATTATATCATGGAAGAGTCATTTTAGCCACAGTTGTACATCCATGGTAAGTGACTTGATTTGTGACTGTGTTGAAACTAAAGTAACTATATCATGGAAGAGTCATTTTAGCCACAGTTGTACATGTCTGGTCAGTGACTTGATCTGAGACTGTGTTGAAACTAAAGTAACTATATCATGGAAAAGTCATTTTAGCCACAGTTGTACATGTCTGACAAGGGACTTTATCTGAGACTGTGTTGAAACTAAAGTAACTATATCATGGAACAGTCATTTTAGCCACAGTTGTACATGTCTTGCAAGTGACTTGATCTGAGACTGTGTTGAAACTAAAGTAACTATATCATGGAAGAGTTATTTTAGCCACAGTTGTACATGTCTGGCAAGTGACTTGATCTAAGACTGTGTTCAAACTAAAGTAACTATATCATGGAAGAGTCATTTTAGCCACAGTTGTACATGTCTGGTAAGTGACTTGATCTGAGACTGTGTTGAAACTAAAGTAATTATATCATGGAAGAGTCATTTTAGCCACAGTTGTACATCCATGGTAAGTGACTTGATTTGTGACTGTGTTGAAACTAAAGTAACTATATCATGGAAGAGTCATTTTAGCCACAGTTGTACATGTCTGGTCAGTGACTTGATCTGAGACTGTGTTGAAACTAAAGTAACTATATCATGGAAAAGTCATTTTAGCCACAGTTGTACATGTCTGACAAGTGACTTGATCTGAGACTATGTTGAAACTAAAGTAACTATATCATGGAAGAGTCATTATAGCAACAGTTGTACATGTCTGGCAAGTGACTTGATCTGAGACTGTGTTGAAACCAAAGTAACTATATCATGGAAGAGTTATTTTAGCCACAGTTGTACATGTCTGGCAAGTGACTTGATCTAAGACTGTGTTCAAACTAAAGTAACTATATCATGGAAGAGTCATTTTAGCCACAGTTGTACATGTCTGGTAAGTGACTTGATCTGAGACTGTGTTGAAACTAAAGTAACTATATTATGGAAGATTCATTTTAGCCACAGTTGTACATGTCTGGCAAGTGACTTGATCTAAGACTGTGTTCAAACTAAAGTAACTATATCATGGAAGAGTCATTTTAGCCACAGTTGTACATGTCTGGAAAGTCACTTGATCTGAGACTGTGTTGAAACTAAAGTAACTATATCATGGAAGAGTCATGTTAGCTACAGTTTTACATGTCTGGTAAGTGTCTTGATCTGTTACTGTGTTGAAACTAAAGTAACTATATCATGGATAGTCATTTTAGCCACAGTTGTACATATCTGGCAAGTGACTTGATCTGTGAATGTGTTGAAACTAAAGTAACTATATCATGGAAGAGTCATTTTAGCCACAGTTGTAGATGCCTGGCAGGGGACTTTATCTGACACTGTGTCGAAACTAAAGTAACTCTATCATGGAAGAGTCATTTTAGCCACAGTTGTAGATGCCTGGCAAGGGACTTTATCTGAGACTGTGTTGAAACTAAAGTAACTATATCACGGAACAGTCATTTTAGCCACAGTTGTACATGTCTGGCAAGTAACTTGATCTGAGACTGTGTTGAAACTAAAGTAACTATATCATGGAAGAGTTATTTTAGCCACAGTTGTACATGTCTGGCAAGTGACTTGATCTAAGACTGTGTTCAAACTAAAGTAACTATATCATGGAAGAGTCATTTAAGCCACAGTTGTACATGTCTGGTAAGTGACTTGATCTGAGACTGTGTTGAAACTAAAGTAACTATATCATGGAAGAGTCATTTTAGCCACAGTTGTACATCCATGGTAAGTGACTTGATTTGTGACTGTGTTGAAACTAAAGTAACTATATCATGGAAGAGTCATTTTAGCCACAGTTGTACATCCATGGTAAGTTACTTGATTTGTGACTGTGTTGAAACTAAAGTAACTATATCATGGAAGTGTCATTTTAGCCACAGTTGTACATGTCTGGCAAGTGACTTGATCTAAGACTGTGTTCAAACTAAAGTAACTATATCATGGAAGAGTCATTTTAGCCACAGTTGTACATGTCTGGTAAGTGACTTGATCTAAGGCTGTAATCAAACTAAAGTAACTATATCATGGAAGAGTCATTTTAGCCACAGTTGTACATGTCTGGTCAGTGACTTGATCTAAGACTGTGTTCAAACTAAAGTAACTGTATCATGGAAGAGTCATTTTAGCCCCAGTTGTAGATGTCTGGCAAGTGACTTGATCTGAGATAGTGTTGAAACTAAAGTAACTATATCATTGAAGAGTTATTCTAGCCACAGTTGCACATGTCTGGCAAGTGACTTGATCTGAGATTGTGTTGAAACTAAAGTAACTATATCATGGAAGAATCAATTTAGTCACAGTTGTACATGTCGGGCAAGTGACTTGATCTGAGATTGTTTTGAAACTAAAGTAACTATATCATGGAAGAGTCATTTTAGCCACAGTTGTACATGTCTGGCAAGTGACTTTATCTGAGATTGTTTTGAAACTAAAGTAACTATATCATGGAAGAGTCATTCTAGCCACAGTTGTACATGTATGGTAAGTGACTTGATCTGAGATTGTGTTGAAACTAAAGTAACTATATCATTGAAGAGTCATTTTAGCCTCAGTTGTACATGTCTGGTAAGTGACTTGATCTAAGACTGTGTTCAAACTAAAGTAACTATATCATGGAAGAGTCATGTTAGCCACAGTTGTACATGTCTGGCAAGTGACTTGATTTGAGACTGTGTTGAAACTAAAGTAACTATATCATGGTAGAGTCATTTTAGCCCCAGTTGTAGATGTCTGACAAGTGACTTGATCTGAGGTTGTGTTGAAACTAAAGTAACTATATCATGGAAGAGTCATTTTAGCCACAGTTGTACATGTCTGGAAAGTCACTTGATCTGAAACTGTGTTGAAACTAAAGTAACTATATCATGGAAGAGTCATGTTAGCCACAGTTGTACATGTCTGGCAAGTGACTTGATCTGAGACTGTGTTGAAACTAAAGTAACTATATCATGGAAGAGTCATTTAAGCCACAGTTGTACATGTCTGGTAAGTGACTTGATCTGAGACTGTGTTGAAACTAAAGTAACTATATCATGGAAGAGTCATTTTAGCCACAGTTGTACATCCATGGTAAGTGACTTGATTTGTGACTGTGTTGAAACTAAAGTAACTATATCATGGAAGAGTCATTTTAGCCACAGTTGTACATCCATGGTAAGTTACTTGATTTGTGACTGTGTTGAAACTAAAGTAACTATATCATGGAAGTGTCATTTTAGCCACAGTTGTACATGTCTGGCAAGTGACTTGATCTAAGACTGTGTTCAAACTAAAGTAACTATATCATGGAAGAGTCATTTTAGCCACAGTTGTACATGTCTGGTAAGTGACTTGATCTAAGGCTGTAATCAAACTAAAGTAACTATATCATGGAAGAGTCATTTTAGCCACAGTTGTACATGTCTGGTCAGTGACTTGATCTAAGACTGTGTTCAAACTAAAGTAACTGTATCATGGAAGAGTCATTTTAGCCCCAGTTGTAGATGTCTGGCAAGTGACTTGATCTGAGATAGTGTTGAAACTAAAGTAACTATATCATTGAAGAGTTATTCTAGCCACAGTTGCACATGTCTGGCAAGTGACTTGATCTGAGATTGTGTTGAAACTAAAGTAACTATATCATGGAAGAATCAATTTAGTCACAGTTGTACATGTCGGGCAAGTGACTTGATCTGAGATTGTTTTGAAACTAAAGTAACTATATCATGGAAGAGTCATTTTAGCCACAGTTGTACATGTCTGGCAAGTGACTTTATCTGAGATTGTTTTGAAACTAAAGTAACTATATCATGGAAGAGTCATTCTAGCCACAGTTGTACATGTATGGTAAGTGACTTGATCTGAGATTGTGTTGAAACTAAAGTAACTATATCATTGAAGAGTCATTTTAGCCTCAGTTGTACATGTCTGGTAAGTGACTTGATCTAAGACTGTGTTCAAACTAAAGTAACTATATCATGGAAGAGTCATGTTAGCCACAGTTGTACATGTCTGGCAAGTGACTTGATTTGAGACTGTGTTGAAACTAAAGTAACTATATCATGGTAGAGTCATTTTAGCCCCAGTTGTAGATGTCTGACAAGTGACTTGATCTGAGGTTGTGTTGAAACTAAAGTAACTATATCATGGAAGAGTCATTTTAGCCACAGTTGTACATGTCTGGAAAGTCACTTGATCTGAAACTGTGTTGAAACTAAAGTAACTATATCATGGAAGAGTCATGTTAGCCACAGTTGTACATGTCTGGCAAGTGACTTGATCTGGGACTGTGTTGAAACTAAAGTAACTATATCATGGAAGAGTTATTTTAGCCACAGTTGTACATGTCTGGCAAGTGACTTGATCTAAGACTGTGTTCAAGCTAAAGTAACTATATCATGGAAAAGTCATTTTAGCCACAGTTGTACATGTCTGACAAGTGACTTGATCTGAGACTATGTTGAATCTAAAGTAACTATATCATGGAAGAGTCATTTTAGCAACAGTTGTACATGTCTGGCAAGTGACTTGATCTGAGACTGTGTTGAAACTAAAGTAACTATATCATGGAAGAGTTATTTTAGCCACAGTTGTACATGTCTGGCAAGTGACTTGATCTAAGACTGTGTTCAAACTAAAGTAACTATATCATGGAAGAGTCATTTTAGCCACAGTTGTACATGTCTGGTAAGTGACTTGATCTGAGACTGCGTTGAAACTAAAGTAACTATATTATGGAAGATTCATTTTAGCCACAGTTGTACATGTCTGGCAAGTGACTTGATCTAAGATTGTGTTCAAACTAAAGTAACTATATCATGGATAGTCATTTTAGCCACAGTTGTACATATCTGGCAAGTGACTTGATCTGTGAATGTGTTGAAACTAAAGTAACTCTATCATGGAAGAGTCATTTTAGCCACAGTTGTAGATGCCTGGCAAGGGACTTTATCTGAGACTGTGTCGAAACTAAAGTAACTATATCATGGAAGAGTCATTTTAGCCACAGTTGTAGATGCATGGCAAGTGACTTTATCTGAGACTGTGTTGAAACTAAAGTAACTATATCATGGAACAGTCATTTTAGCCACTGTTGTACATGTCTGGCAAGTGACTTGATCTGAGACTGTGTTGAAACTAAAGTAACTATATCATGGAAGATTTATTTTAGCCACAGTTGTACATGTCTGGCACGTGACTTGATCTAAGACTGTGTTCAAACTAAAGTAACTATATCATGGAAGAGTCATTTTAGCCACAGTTGTACATGTCTGGTAAGTGACTTGATCTGAGACTGTGTTGAAACTAAAGTAATTATATCATGGAAGAGTCATTTTAGCCACAGTTGTACATCCATGGTAAGTGACTTGATTTGTGACTGTGTTGAAACTAAAGTAACTATATCATGGAAGAGTCATTTTATCCACAGTTGTACATGTCTGGTCAGTGACTTGATCTGAGACTGTGTTGAAACTAAAGTAATTATATCATGGAAAAGTCATTTTAGCCACAGTTGTAGATGTCTGGTAAGTGACTTGATCTGAAGTTGTGTTGAAACTAAAGTAACTATATCATGGAAGAGTCATTTTAGCTACTGTTGTACATGTCTGGCAAGTGACTTGATCTGAGACTGTGTTGAAACCAAAGTAACTATATCATGGAAGAGTCAGGTTAGCTACAGTTTTACATGTCTGGTAAGTGTCTTGATCTGTTACTGTGTTGAAACTAAAGTAACTATATCATGGATAGTCATTTTAGCCACAGTTGTACATATCTGGCAAGTGACTTGATCTGTGAATGTGTTGAAACTAAAGTAACTCTATCATGGAAGAGTCATTTTAGCCACAGTTGTAGATGCCTGGCAAGGGACTTTATCTGAGACTGTGTCGAAACTAAAGTAACTATATCATGGAAGAGTCATTTTAGCCACAGTTGTAGATGCATGGCAAGTGACTTTATCTGAGACTGTGTTGAAACTAAAGTAACTATATCATGGAACAGTCATTTTAGCCACAGTTGTACATGTCTGGCAAGTGACTTGATCTGAGACTGTGTTGAAACTAAAGTAACTATATCATGGAAGAGTTATTTTAGCCACAGTTGTACATGTCTGGCACGTGACTTGATCTAAGACTGTGTTCAAACTAAAGTAACTATATCATGGAAGAGTCATTTTAGCCACAGTTGTACATCCATGGTAAGTGACTTGATTTGTGACTGTGTTGAAACTAAAGTAACTATATCATGGAAGAGTCATTTTAGCCACAGTTGTACATCCATGGTAAGTCACTTGATCTGAGATTGTGTTTAAACTAAAGTAACTATATCATGGAAGAGTCATTTTAGCCACAGTTGTAGATGTCTGGCAAGTGACTTGATCTGAGACTGTGTTGAAACTAAAGTAACTATATCATGGAAGAATCAATTTAGTCACAGTTGTACATGTCTGGCAAGTGACTCGATCTGAGACTGTGTTGAAACTAAAGTAACTATATCATGGAACAGTCATTTTAGCCACAGTTGTACATGTCTGGCAAGTGAGTTTATCTGAGACTGTGTTGAAACTAAAGTAACTATATCATGGAAGAGTTATTTTAGCCCCAGTTGTACATGTCTGGCAAGTGACTTGATCTAAGACTGTGTTCAAACTAAAGTAACTATATCATGGAAGAGTCATTTCAGCCACAGTTGTACATGTCTGGCAAGTGACTTGATCTGAGATTGTGTTGAAACTAAAGTAACTATATCATTGAAGAGTCATTCTAGCCACAGTTGTACATGTCTGGTAAGTGATTTGATCTGAGATTGTGTTGAAACTAAAGTAACTATATCATGGAAGAGTCATTTTAGCCCCAGTTGTAGATGTCTGGCAAGTGACTTGATCTGAGATTGTGTTTAAACTAAAGTAACTATATCATTGATGAGTCATTCTAGCCAGAGTTGTAGATGTCTGGCAAGTGACTTGATCTGAGGTTGTGTTGAAACTAAAGTAACTATATCATGGAAGAGTCATTTAAGCTACTGTTGTACATGTCTGGCAAGACACATGATCAGTGACTGCATTGAAACTAAAGTAACTATATCATGGAAGAATCATTTTAGTCACAGTTGTACATGTCTGGCAAGTGACTTGATCTGAGACTGTGTTGAAACTAAAGTAACTATATCATGGAAGAGTTATTTTAGCCACAGTTGTACATGTCTGGCAAGTGACTTGATCTAAGACTGTGTTCAAGCTAAAGTAACTATATCATGGAAAAGTCATTTTAGCCACAGTTGTACATGTCTGACAAGTGACTTGATCTGAGACTATGTTGAATCTAAAGTAACTATATCATGGAAGAGTCATTTTAGCAACAGTTGTACATGTCTGGCAAGTGACTTGATCTGAGACTGTGTTGAAACTAAAGTAACTATATCATGGAAGAGTTATTTTAGCCACAGTTGTACATGTCTGGCAAGTGACTTGATCTAAGACTGTGTTCAAACTAAAGTAACTATATCATGGAAGAGTCATTTTAGCCACAGTTGTACATGTCTGGTAAGTGACTTGATCTGAGACTGCGTTGAAACTAAAGTAACTATATCATGGAAGAGTCATTTTAGCCACAGTTGTACATCCATGGTAAGTTACTTGATTTGTGACTGTGTTGAAACTAAAGTAACTATATCATGGAAGTGTCATTTTAGCCACAGTTGTACATGTCTGGCAAGTGACTTGATCTAAGACTGTGTTCAAACTAAAGTAACTATATCATGGAAGAGTCATTTTAGCCACAGTTGTACATGTCTGGTAAGTGACTTGATCTAAGGCTGTAATCAAACTAAAGTAACTATATCATGGAAGAGTCATTTTAGCCACAGTTGTACATGTCTGGTCAGTGACTTGATCTAAGACTGTGTTCAAACTAAAGTAACTGTATCATGGAAGAGTCATTTTAGCCCCAGTTGTAGATGTCTGGCAAGTGACTTGATCTGAGATAGTGTTGAAACTAAAGTAACTATATCATTGAAGAGTTATTCTAGCCACAGTTGCACATGTCTGGCAAGTGACTTGATCTGAGATTGTGTTGAAACTAAAGTAACTATATCATGGAAGAATCAATTTAGTCACAGTTGTACATGTCGGGCAAGTGACTTGATCTGAGATTGTTTTGAAACTAAAGTAACTATATCATGGAAGAGTCATTTTAGCCACAGTTGTACATGTCTGGCAAGTGACTTTATCTGAGATTGTTTTGAAACTAAAGTAACTATATCATGGAAGAGTCATTCTAGCCACAGTTGTACATGTATGGTAAGTGACTTGATCTGAGATTGTGTTGAAACTAAAGTAACTATATCATTGAAGAGTCATTTTAGCCTCAGTTGTACATGTCTGGTAAGTGACTTGATCTAAGACTGTGTTCAAACTAAAGTAACTATATCATGGAAGAGTCATGTTAGCCACAGTTGTACATGTCTGGCAAGTGACTTGATTTGAGACTGTGTTGAAACTAAAGTAACTATATCATGGTAGAGTCATTTTAGCCCCAGTTGTAGATGTCTGACAAGTGACTTGATCTGAGGTTGTGTTGAAACTAAAGTAACTATATCATGGAAGAGTCATTTTAGCCACAGTTGTACATGTCTGGAAAGTCACTTGATCTGAAACTGTGTTGAAACTAAAGTAACTATATCATGGAAGAGTCATGTTAGCCACAGTTGTACATGTCTGGCAAGTGACTTGATCTGGGACTGTGTTGAAACTAAAGTAACTATATCATGGAAGAGTTATTTTAGCCACAGTTGTACATGTCTGGCAAGTGACTTGATCTAAGACTGTGTTCAAGCTAAAGTAACTATATCATGGAAAAGTCATTTTAGCCACAGTTGTACATGTCTGACAAGTGACTTGATCTGAGACTATGTTGAATCTAAAGTAACTATATCATGGAAGAGTCATTTTAGCAACAGTTGTACATGTCTGGCAAGTGACTTGATCTGAGACTGTGTTGAAACTAAAGTAACTATATCATGGAAGAGTTATTTTAGCCACAGTTGTACATGTCTGGCAAGTGACTTGATCTAAGACTGTGTTCAAACTAAAGTAACTATATCATGGAAGAGTCATTTTAGCCACAGTTGTACATGTCTGGTAAGTGACTTGATCTGAGACTGCGTTGAAACTAAAGTAACTATATTATGGAAGATTCATTTTAGCCACAGTTGTACATGTCTGGCAAGTGACTTGATCTAAGATTGTGTTCAAACTAAAGTAACTATATCATGGATAGTCATTTTAGCCACAGTTGTACATATCTGGCAAGTGACTTGATCTGTGAATGTGTTGAAACTAAAGTAACTCTATCATGGAAGAGTCATTTTAGCCACAGTTGTAGATGCCTGGCAAGGGACTTTATCTGAGACTGTGTCGAAACTAAAGTAACTATATCATGGAAGAGTCATTTTAGCCACAGTTGTAGATGCATGGCAAGTGACTTTATCTGAGACTGTGTTGAAACTAAAGTAACTATATCATGGAACAGTCATTTTAGCCACTGTTGTACATGTCTGGCAAGTGACTTGATCTGAGACTGTGTTGAAACTAAAGTAACTATATCATGGAAGATTTATTTTAGCCACAGTTGTACATGTCTGGCACGTGACTTGATCTAAGACTGTGTTCAAACTAAAGTAACTATATCATGGAAGAGTCATTTTAGCCACAGTTGTACATGTCTGGTAAGTGACTTGATCTGAGACTGTGTTGAAACTAAAGTAATTATATCATGGAAGAGTCATTTTAGCCACAGTTGTACATCCATGGTAAGTGACTTGATTTGTGACTGTGTTGAAACTAAAGTAACTATATCATGGAAGAGTCATTTTATCCACAGTTGTACATGTCTGGTCAGTGACTTGATCTGAGACTGTGTTGAAACTAAAGTAATTATATCATGGAAAAGTCATTTTAGCCACAGTTGTAGATGTCTGGTAAGTGACTTGATCTGAAGTTGTGTTGAAACTAAAGTAACTATATCATGGAAGAGTCATTTTAGCTACTGTTGTACATGTCTGGCAAGTGACTTGATCTGAGACTGTGTTGAAACCAAAGTAACTATATCATGGAAGAGTCAGGTTAGCTACAGTTTTACATGTCTGGTAAGTGTCTTGATCTGTTACTGTGTTGAAACTAAAGTAACTATATCATGGATAGTCATTTTAGCCACAGTTGTACATATCTGGCAAGTGACTTGATCTGTGAATGTGTTGAAACTAAAGTAACTCTATCATGGAAGAGTCATTTTAGCCACAGTTGTAGATGCCTGGCAAGGGACTTTATCTGAGACTGTGTCGAAACTAAAGTAACTATATCATGGAAGAGTCATTTTAGCCACAGTTGTAGATGCATGGCAAGTGACTTTATCTGAGACTGTGTTGAAACTAAAGTAACTATATCATGGAACAGTCATTTTAGCCACAGTTGTACATGTCTGGCAAGTGACTTGATCTGAGACTGTGTTGAAACTAAAGTAACTATATCATGGAAGAGTTATTTTAGCCACAGTTGTACATGTCTGGCACGTGACTTGATCTAAGACTGTGTTCAAACTAAAGTAACTATATCATGGAAGAGTCATTTTAGCCACAGTTGTACATCCATGGTAAGTGACTTGATTTGTGACTGTGTTGAAACTAAAGTAACTATATCATGGAAGAGTCATTTTAGCCACAGTTGTACATCCATGGTAAGTCACTTGATCTGAGATTGTGTTTAAACTAAAGTAACTATATCATGGAAGAGTCATTTTAGCCACAGTTGTAGATGTCTGGCAAGTGACTTGATCTGAGACTGTGTTGAAACTAAAGTAACTATATCATGGAAGAATCAATTTAGTCACAGTTGTACATGTCTGGCAAGTGACTCGATCTGAGACTGTGTTGAAACTAAAGTAACTATATCATGGAACAGTCATTTTAGCCACAGTTGTACATGTCTGGCAAGTGAGTTTATCTGAGACTGTGTTGAAACTAAAGTAACTATATCATGGAAGAGTTATTTTAGCCCCAGTTGTACATGTCTGGCAAGTGACTTGATCTAAGACTGTGTTCAAACTAAAGTAACTATATCATGGAAGAGTCATTTCAGCCACAGTTGTACATGTCTGGCAAGTGACTTGATCTGAGATTGTGTTGAAACTAAAGTAACTATATCATTGAAGAGTCATTCTAGCCACAGTTGTACATGTCTGGTAAGTGATTTGATCTGAGATTGTGTTGAAACTAAAGTAACTATATCATGGAAGAGTCATTTTAGCCCCAGTTGTAGATGTCTGGCAAGTGACTTGATCTGAGATTGTGTTTAAACTAAAGTAACTATATCATTGATGAGTCATTCTAGCCAGAGTTGTAGATGTCTGGCAAGTGACTTGATCTGAGGTTGTGTTGAAACTAAAGTAACTATATCATGGAAGAGTCATTTAAGCTACTGTTGTACATGTCTGGCAAGACACATGATCAGTGACTGCATTGAAACTAAAGTAACTATATCATGGAAGAATCATTTTAGTCACAGTTGTACATGTCTGGCAAGTGACTTGATCTGAGACTGTGTTGAAACTAAAGTAACTATATCATGGAAGAGTTATTTTAGCCACAGTTGTACATGTCTGGCAAGTGACTTGATCTAAGACTGTGTTCAAGCTAAAGTAACTATATCATGGAAAAGTCATTTTAGCCACAGTTGTACATGTCTGACAAGTGACTTGATCTGAGACTATGTTGAATCTAAAGTAACTATATCATGGAAGAGTCATTTTAGCAACAGTTGTACATGTCTGGCAAGTGACTTGATCTGAGACTGTGTTGAAACTAAAGTAACTATATCATGGAAGAGTTATTTTAGCCACAGTTGTACATGTCTGGCAAGTGACTTGATCTAAGACTGTGTTCAAACTAAAGTAACTATATCATGGAAGAGTCATTTTAGCCACAGTTGTACATGTCTGGTAAGTGACTTGATCTGAGACTGCGTTGAAACTAAAGTAACTATATTATGGAAGATTCATTTCAGCCACAGTTGTACATGTCTGGCAAGTGACTTGATCTAAGATTGTGTTCAAACTAAAGTAACTATATCATGGATAGTCATTTTAGCCACAGTTGTACATATCTGGCAAGTGACTTGATCTGTGAATGTGTTGAAACTAAAGTAACTCTATCATGGAAGAGTCATTTTAGCCACAGTTGTAGATGCCTGGCAAGGGACTTTATCTGAGACTGTGTCGAAACTAAAGTAACTATATCATGGAAGAGTCATTTTAGCCACAGTTGTAGATGCATGGCAAGTGACTTTATCTGAGACTGTGTTGAAACTAAAGTAACTATATCATGGAACAGTCATTTTAGCCACTGTTGTACATGTCTGGCAAGTGACTTGATCTGAGACTGTGTTGAAACTAAAGTAACTATATCATGGAAGATTTATTTTAGCCACAGTTGTACATGTCTGGCACGTGACTTGATCTAAGACTGTGTTCAAACTAAAGTAACTATATCATGGAAGAGTCATTTTAGCCACAGTTGTACATGTCTGGTAAGTGACTTGATCTGAGACTGTGTTGAAACTAAAGTAATTATATCATGGAAGAGTCATTTTAGCCACAGTTGTACATCCATGGTAAGTGACTTGATTTGTGACTGTGTTGAAACTAAAGTAACTATATCATGGAAGAGTCATTTTAGCCACAGTTGTACATGTCTGGTCAGTGACTTGATCTGAGACTGTGTTGAAACTAAAGTAATTATATCATGGAAAAGTCATTTTAGCCACAGTTGTAGATGTCTGGTAAGTGACTTGATCTGAAGTTGTGTTGAAACTAAAGTAACTATATCATGGAAGAGTCATTTTAGCTACTGTTGTACATGTCTGGCAAGTGACTTGATCTGAGACTGTGTTGAAACCAAAGTAACTATATCATGGAAGAGTCAGGTTAGCTACAGTTTTACATGTCTGGTAAGTGTCTTGATCTGTTACTGTGTTGAAACTAAAGTAACTATATCATGGATAGTCATTTTAGCCACAGTTGTACATATCTGGCAAGTGACTTGATCTGTGAATGTGTTGAAACTAAAGTAACTCTATCATGGAAGAGTCATTTTAGCCACAGTTGTAGATGCCTGGCAAGGGACTTTATCTGAGACTGTGTCGAAACTAAAGTAACTATATCATGGAAGAGTCATTTTAGCCACAGTTGTAGATGCATGGCAAGTGACTTTATCTGAGACTGTGTTGAAACTAAAGTAACTATATCATGGAACAGTCATTTTAGCCACAGTTGTACATGTCTGGCAAGTGACTTGATCTGAGACTGTGTTGAAACTAAAGTAACTATATCATGGAAGAGTTATTTTAGCCACAGTTGTACATGTCTGGCACGTGACTTGATCTAAGACTGTGTTCAAACTAAAGTAACTATATCATGGAAGAGTCATTTTAGCCACAGTTGTACATCCATGGTAAGTGACTTGATTTGTGACTGTGTTGAAACTAAAGTAACTATATCATGGAAGAGTCATTTTAGCCACAGTTGTACATCCATGGTAAGTCACTTGATCTGAGATTGTGTTTAAACTAAAGTAACTATATCATGGAAGAGTCATTTTAGCCACAGTTGTACATGTCTGTCAAGTGACTTGATCTGAGACTGTGTTGAAACTAAAGTAACTATATCATGGAAGAGTCATTTTAGCCACAGTTGTAGATGTCTGGCAAGTGACTTGATCTGAGACTGTGTTGAAACTAAAGTAACTATATCATGGAAGAATCAATTTAGTCACAGTTGTACATGTCTGGCAAGTGACTCGATCTGAGACTGTGTTGAAACTAAAGTAACTATATCATGGAACAGTCATTTTAGCCACAGTTGTACATGTCTGGCAAGTGAGTTTATCTGAGACTGTGTTGAAACTAAAGTAACTATATCATGGAAGAGTTATTTTAGCCCCAGTTGTACATGTCTGGCAAGTGACTTGATCTAAGACTGTGTTCAAACTAAAGTAACTATATCATGGAAGAGTCATTTCAGCCACAGTTGTACATGTCTGGCAAGTGACTTGATCTGAGATTGTGTTGAAACTAAAGTAACTATATCATTGAAGAGTCATTCTAGCCACAGTTGTACATGTCTGGTAAGTGATTTGATCTGAGATTGTGTTGAAACTAAAGTAACTATATCATGGAAGAGTCATTTTAGCCCCAGTTGTAGATGTCTGGCAAGTGACTTGATCTGAGATTGTGTTTAAACTAAAGTAACTATATCATTGATGAGTCATTCTAGCCAGAGTTGTAGATGTCTGGCAAGTGACTTGATCTGAGGTTGTGTTGAAACTAAAGTAACTATATCATGGAAGAGTCATTTAAGCTACTGTTGTACATGTCTGGCAAGACACATGATCAGTGACTGCATTGAAACTAAAGTAACTATATCATGGAAGAATCATTTTAGTCACAGTTGTACATGTCTGGCAAGTGACTTGATCTGAGACTGTGTTGAAACTAAAGTAACTATATCATGGAAGAGTTATTTTAGCCACAGTTGTACATGTCTGGCAAGTGACTTGATCTAAGATTGTGTTCAAACTAAAGTAACTTTATCATGGAAGAGTCATTTCAGCCACAGTTGTACATGTCTGGCAAGTGACTTGATCTGAGATTGTGTTGAAACTAAAGTAACTATATCATTGAAGAGTCATTCTAGCCAGAGTTGTAGATGTCTGGTAAGTGACTTGATCTGAAGTTGTGTTGAAACTAAAGTAACTATATCATGGAAGAGTCATTTTAGCTACTGTTGTACATGTCTGGCAAGACACTTGATCTGTGACTGCGTTGAAACTAAAGTAACTATATCATGGAAGAATCATTTTAGTCACAGTTGTACATGTCTGGCAAGTGACTTGATCTGAGACTGTGTTGACATTAAAGTAACTATATCATGGAAGAGTCATTCTAGCCACAGTTGTACATGTATGGTAAGTGACTTGATCTAAGACTGTGTTCAAACTAAAGTAACTGTATCATGGAGGAGTCATTTTAGCCACAGTTGCACATGTCTAGCAAGTGACTTGATCTGAGATTGTGTTGAAAGTAAAGTAACTATATCATTGAAGAGTCATTTTAGCCACAGTTGTACATGTTTGGTCAATGACTTGATCTAAGACTGTGTTCAAACTAAAGTAACTGTATCATGGAAGAGTCATTTTAGCCACAGTTGTACACGTCTGGCAAGTGACTTGATCTGAGACTGTGTTGAAACTAAAGTAACTATATCATGGAAGAGTTATTTTAGCCACAGTTGTACATGTCTGGCAAGTGACTTGATCTAAGACTGTGTTGAAACTAAAGTAACTATATCATGGAAGAGTCATGTTAGCTACAGTTTTATATGTCTGGTAAGTGTCTTGATCTGTGATCGTGTTGAAACTAAAGTAACTATATCATGGATAGTCATTTTAGCCACAGTTGTACATGTCTGGCAAGTGACTTGATCTGTGAATCTGTTCAAACTAAAGTAACTATATCATGGAAGAGTCATTTTAGCCACAGTTGTACATGTCTGGTCAATGACTTGATCTAAGACTGTGTTCAAACTAAAGTAACTGTATCATGGAAGAGTCATTTTAGCCACAGTTGTACACGTCTGGCAAGTGACTTGATCTGAGACTGTGTTGAAACTAAAGTAACTATATCATGGAAGAGTTATTTTAGCCACAGTTGTACATGTCTGGCAAGTGACTTGATCTAAGACTGTGTTGAAACTAAAGTAACTATATCATGGAAGAGTCATGTTAGCTACAGTTTTATATGTCTGGTAAGTGTCTTGATCTGTGATCGTGTTGAAACTAAAGTAACTATATCATGGATAGTCATTTTAGCCACAGTTGTACATGTCTGGCAAGTGACTTGATCTGTGAATGTGTTGAAACTAAAGTAACTATATCATGGAAGATTCATTTTAGCCACAGTTGTACATGTCTGGTCAGTGACTTGATCTAAGACTGTGTTGAAACTAAACTAACTATATCATTGAAGAGTCATTCTAGCCACAGTTGCACATGTCTGGCAAGTGACTTGATCTGAGATTGTGTTGAAACTAAAGTAACTATATCATGGAAGAGTCATTCTAGCCACAGTTGTACATGCATGGTAAGTCACTTGATCTGAGATTGTGTTTAAACTAAAGTAACTATATCATGGAAGAGTCATTTTAGCCACAGTTGTACATGTCTGGTAAGTGACTTGATCTGAGACTGTGTTGAAACTAAAGTAACTATATCATGGAAGAGTCATTTTAGCCACAGTTGTACATCCATGGTAAGTGACTTGATTTGTGACTGTGTTGAAACTAAAGTAACTATATCATGGAAGAGTCATTTTAGCCACAGTTGTACATCCATGGTAAGTCACTTGATCTGAGATTGTGTTTAAACTAAAGTAACTATATCATGGAAGAGTCATTTTAGCCACAGTTGTACATGTCTGTCAAGTGACTTGATCTGAGACTGTGTTGAAACTAAAGTAACTATATCATGGAAGAGTCATTTTAGCCACAGTTGTAGATGTCTGGCAAGTGACTTGATCTGAGACTGTGTTGAAACTAAAGTAACTATATCATGGAAGAATCAATTTAGTCACAGTTGTACATGTCTGGCAAGTGACTCGATCTGAGACTGTGTTGAAACTAAAGTAACTATATCATGGAACAGTCATTTTAGCCACAGTTGTACATGTCTGGCAAGTGAGTTTATCTGAGACTGTGTTGAAACTAAAGTAACTATATCATGGAAGAGTTATTTTAGCCACAGTTGTACATGTCTGGCAAGTGACTTGATCTAAGACTGTGTTCAAACTAAAGTAACTATATCATGGAAGAGTCATTTCAGCCACAGTTGTACATGTCTGGCAAGTGACTTGATCTGAGATTGTGTTGAAACTAAAGTAACTATATCATTGAAGAGTCATTCTAGCCACAGTTGTACATGTCTGGTAAGTGATTTGATCTGAGATTGTGTTGAAACTAAAGTAACTATATCATGGAAGAGTCATTTTAGCCCCAGTTGTAGATGTCTGGCAAGTGACTTGATCTGAGATTGTGTTTAAACTAAAGTAACTATATCATTGATGAGTCATTCTAGCCAGAGTTGTAGATGTCTGGCAAGTGACTTGATCTGAGGTTGTGTTGAAACTAAAGTAACTATATCATGGAAGAGTCATTTAAGCTACTGTTGTACATGTCTGGCAAGACACATGATCAGTGACTGCATTGAAACTAAAGTAACTATATCATGGAAGAATCATTTTAGTCACAGTTGTACATGTCTGGCAAGTGACTTGATCTGAGACTGTGTTGAAACTAAAGTAACTATATCATGGAAGAGTTATTTTAGCCACAGTTGTACATGTCTGGCAAGTGACTTGATCTAAGATTGTGTTCAAACTAAAGTAACTTTATCATGGAAGAGTCATTTCAGCCACAGTTGTACATGTCTGGCAAGTGACTTGATCTGAGATTGTGTTGAAACTAAAGTAACTATATCATTGAAGAGTCATTCTAGCCAGAGTTGTAGATGTCTGGTAAGTGACTTGATCTGAAGTTGTGTTGAAACTAAAGTAACTATATCATGGAAGAGTCATTTTAGCTACTGTTGTACATGTCTGGCAAGACACTTGATCTGTGACTGCGTTGAAACTAAAGTAACTATATCATGGAAGAATCATTTTAGTCACAGTTGTACATGTCTGGCAAGTGACTTGATCTGAGACTGTGTTGAAATTAAAGTAACTATATCATGGAAGAGTCATTCTAGCCACAGTTGTACATGTATGGTAAGTGACTTGATCTAAGACTGTGTTCAAACTAAAGTAACTGTATCATGGAGGAGTCATTTTAGCCACAGTTGCACATGTCTAGCAAGTGACTTGATCTGAGATTGTGTTGAAAGTAAAGTAACTATATCATTGAAGAGTCATTTTAGCCACAGTTGTACATGTTTGGTCAATGACTTGATCTAAGACTGTGTTCAAACTAAAGTAACTGTATCATGGAAGAGTCATTTTAGCCACAGTTGTACACGTCTGGCAAGTGACTTGATCTGAGACTGTGTTGAAACTAAAGTAACTATATCATGGAAGAGTTATTTTAGCCACAGTTGTACATGTCTGGCAAGTGACTTGATCTAAGACTGTGTTGAAACTAAAGTAACTATATCATGGAAGAGTCATGTTAGCTACAGTTTTATATGTCTGGTAAGTGTCTTGATCTGTGATCGTGTTGAAACTAAAGTAACTATATCATGGATAGTCATTTTAGCCACAGTTGTACATGTCTGGCAAGTGACTTGATCTGTGAATGTGTTCAAACTAAAGTAACTATATCATGGAAGAGTCATTTTAGCCACAGTTGTACATGTCTGGTCAATGACTTGATCTAAGACTGTGTTCAAACTAAAGTAACTGTATCATGGAAGAGTCATTTTAGCCACAGTTGTACACGTCTGGCAAGTGACTTGATCTGAGACTGTGTTGAAACTAAAGTAACTATATCATGGAAGAGTTATTTTAGCCACAGTTGTACATGTCTGGCAAGTGACTTGATCTAAGACTGTGTTGAAACTAAAGTAACTATATCATGGAAGAGTCATGTTAGCTACAGTTTTATATGTCTGGTAAGTGTCTTGATCTGTGATCGTGTTGAAACTAAAGTAACTATATCATGGATAGTCATTTTAGCCACAGTTGTACATGTCTGGCAAGTGACTTGATCTGTGAATGTGTTGAAACTAAAGTAACTATATCATGGAAGATTCATTTTAGCCACAGTTGTACATGTCTGGTCAGTGACTTGATCTAAGACTGTGTTGAAACTAAACTAACTATATCATTGAAGAGTCATTCTAGCCACAGTTGCACATGTCTGGCAAGTGACTTGATCTGAGATTGTGTTGAAACTAAAGTAACTATATCATGGAAGAGTCATTCTAGCCACAGTTGTACATGCATGGTAAGTCACTTGATCTGAGATTGTGTTTAAACTAAAGTAACTATATCATGGAAGAGTCATTTTAGCCACAGTTGTACATGTCTGGCAAGTGACTTGATCTAAGATTGTGTTCAAACTAAAGTAACTTTATCATGGAAGAGTCATTTCAGCCACAGTTGTACATGTCTGGCAAGTGACTTGATCTGAGATTGTGTTGAAACTAAAGTAACTATATCATTGAAGAGTCATTCTAGCCAGAGTTGTAGATGTCTGGTAAGTGACTTGATCTGAAGTTGTGTTGAAACTAAAGTAACTATATCATGGAAGAGTCATTTTAGCTACTGTTGTACATGTCTGGCAAGACACTTGATCTGTGACTGCGTTGAAACTAAAGTAACTATATCATGGAAGAATCATTTTAGTCACAGTTGTACATGTCTGGCAAGTGACTTGATCTGAGACTGTGTTGAAATTAAAGTAACTATATCATGGAAGAGTCATTCTAGCCACAGTTGTACATGTATGGTAAGTGACTTGATCTAAGACTGTGTTCAAACTAAAGTAACTGTATCATGGAGGAGTCATTTTAGCCACAGTTGCACATGTCTAGCAAGTGACTTGATCTGAGATTGTGTTGAAAGTAAAGTAACTATATCATTGAAGAGTCATTTTAGCCACAGTTGTACATGTTTGGTCAATGACTTGATCTAAGACTGTGTTCAAACTAAAGTAACTGTATCATGGAAGAGTCATTTTAGCCACAGTTGTACACGTCTGGCAAGTGACTTGATCTGAGACTGTGTTGAAACTAAAGTAACTATATCATGGAAGAGTTATTTTAGCCACAGTTGTACATGTCTGGCAAGTGACTTGATCTAAGACTGTGTTGAAACTAAAGTAACTATATCATGGAAGAGTCATGTTAGCTACAGTTTTATATGTCTGGTAAGTGTCTTGATCTGTGATCGTGTTGAAACTAAAGTAACTATATCATGGATAGTCATTTTAGCCACAGTTGTACATGTCTGGCAAGTGACTTGATCTGTGAATGTGTTCAAACTAAAGTAACTATATCATGGAAGAGTCATTTTAGCCACAGTTGTACATGTCTGGTCAATGACTTGATCTAAGACTGTGTTCAAACTAAAGTAACTGTATCATGGAAGAGTCATTTTAGCCACAGTTGTACACGTCTGGCAAGTGACTTGATCTGAGACTGTGTTGAAACTAAAGTAACTATATCATGGAAGAGTCATGTTAGCTACAGTTTTATATGTCTGGTAAGTGTCTTGATCTGTGATCGTGTTGAAACTAAAGTAACTATATCATGGATAGTCATTTTAGCCACAGTTGTACATGTCTGGCAAGTGACTTGATCTGTGAATGTGTTGAAACTAAAGTAACTATATCATGGAAGATTCATTTTAGCCACAGTTGTACATGTCTGGTCAGTGACTTGATCTAAGACTGTGTTGAAACTAAACTAACTATATCATTGAAGAGTCATTCTAGCCACAGTTGCACATGTCTGGCAAGTGACTTGATCTGAGATTGTGTTGAAACTAAAGTAACTATATCATGGAAGAGTCATTCTAGCCACAGTTGTACATGCATGGTAAGTCACTTGATCTGAGATTGTGTTTAAACTAAAGTAACTATATCATGGAAGAGTCATTTTAGCCACAGTTGTACATGTCTGGCAAGTGACTTGATCTGAGACTGTGTTGAAACTAAAGTAACTATATCATGGAAGATTCATTTTAGCCACAGTTGTAGATGTCTGGCAAGTGACTTGATCTGAGACTGTGTTGAAACTAAAGTAACTATATCATGGAAGAATCAATTTAGTCACAGTTGTACATGTCTGGCAAGTGACTTGATCTGAGACTGTGTTGAAACTAAAGTAACTATATCATGGAACAGTCATTTTAGCCACAGTTGTACATGTCTGGCAAGTGAGTTTATCTGAGACTGTGTTGAAACTAAAGTAACTATATCATGGAAGAGTTATTTTAGCCACAGTTGTACATGTCTGGCAAGTGACTTGATCTAAGACTGTGTTCAAACTAAAGTAACTATATCATGGAAGAGTCATTTCAGCCACAGTTGTACATGTCTGGCAAGTGACTTGATCTGAGATTGTGTTGAAACTAAAGTAACTATATCATTGAAGATTCATTCTAGCCACAGTTGTACATGTCTGGCAAATGACTTGATCTGAGACTGTGTTGAAACTGAAGTAACTATATCATGGAAGAGTCATTTTAGCCACAGTCGTACATCACTGGTAAGTGACTTGATTTGTGACTGTGTTGAAACTAAAGTAACTATATCATGGAAAAGTCATTTTAGCCACAGTTGTACATGTCTGGCAAGTGACTTTATCGGAAACTGTGTTGAAACTAAAGTAACTTTATCATGGAAAAGTTATTTTAGCCACAGTTGTACATGTCTGAGAAGTGACTTGATCTGAGACTGTGTTGAAACTAAAGTAACTATATCATGGAAGAGTCATGTTAGCTACAGTTTTACATGTCTGGTAAGTGTCTTGATCTGTGACTGTGTTGAAACTAAAGTAACTATATCATGGATAGTCATTTTAGCCACAGTTGTACATGTCTGGCAAGTGACTTGATCTGTGAATATATTGAAACTAAAGTAACTATATCATGGAAGAGTCATTCTAGCCACAGTTGTACATGTATGGTAATTGACTTGATCTGAGATTGTGTTGAAACTAAAGTAACTATATCATGGAAGAGTCATTTTAGCCACAGTTGTACATGTCTGGCAAGTGACTTGATCTGAGACTGTGTTGAAACTAAAGTAACTATATCATGGAAGAGTCATTTTAGCCACAGTTGTAGATGTCTGGCAAGTGACTTGATCTGAGACTGTGTTGAAACTAAAGTAACTATATCATGGAAGAATCAATTCAGTCACAGTTGTACATGTCTGGCAAGTGACTTGATCTGAGACTGTGTTGAAACTAAAGTAACTATATCATGGAACAGTCATTTTAGCCACAGTTGTACATGTCTGGCAAGTGAGTTTATCTGAGACTGTGTTGAAACTAAAGTAACTATATCATGGAAGAGTTATTTTAGCCACAGTTGTACAAGTCTGGCAAGTGACTTGATCTAAGATTGTGTTCAAACTAAAGTAACTATATCATGGAAGAGTCATTTCAGCCACAGTTGTACATGTCTGGCAAGTGACTTGATCTGAGATTGTGTTGAAACTAAAGTAACTATATCATTGAAGAGTCATTCTAGCCAGAGTTGTAGATGTCTGGTAAGTGACTTGATCTGAAGTTGTGTTGAAACTAAAGTAACTATATCATGGAAGAGTCATTTTAGCTACTGTTGTAAATGTCTGGCAAGACACTTGATCTGTGACTGCGTTGAAACTAAAGTAACTATATCATGGAAGAATCATTTTAGTCACAGTTGTACATGTCTGGCAAATGACTTGATCTGAGACTGTGTTGAAATTAAAGTAACAATATCATGGAAGAGTCATTCTAGCCACAGTTGTACATGTATGGTAAGTGACTTGATCTGAAATTGTGTTGAAACTAAAGTAACTATAACATGGAAGAATCAATTTAGTCACAGTTGTACATGTCTGGCAAGTGACTTGATCTGAGACTGTGTTGAAACTAAAGAAACTATATCATGGAACAGTCATTTTAGCCACAGTTGTACATGTCTGGCAAGTGACTTTATCTGAGACTGTGTTGAAACTAAAGTAACTATATCATGGAAGAGTCATTTTTGCCACAGTTGTACATGTCTGGTCAGTGACTTGATCTAAGACTGTGTTCAAACTAAAGTAACTATATCATGGAAGAGTCATTTCAGCCACAGTTGTACATGTCTGGCAAGTGACTTGATCTGAGATTGTGTTGAAACTAAAGTAACTATATCATTGAAGAGTCATTCTAGCCACAGTTCTACATGTCTGGTAAGTGATTTGATCTGAGATTGTGTTGAAACTAAAGTAACTATATCATGGAAGAGTCATTTTAGCCCCAGTTGAAGATGTCTGGCAAGTGACTTGATCTGAGATTGTGTTTAAACTAAAGTAACTATATCATGGAAGAGTCATTTTAGCTACTGTTGTACATGTCTGGCAAGACACATGATCAGTGACTTCGTTGAAACTAAAGTAACTATATCATGGAAGAATCATTTTAGTCACAGTTGTACATGTCTGGCAAGTGACTTGATCTGAGACTGTGTTGAAACTAAAGTAACTATATCATGGAAGAGTCATTCTAGCCACAGTTGTACATGTATGGTAAGTGACTTGATCTGAGATTGTGTTGAAACTAAAGTAAATATAACATGGAAGAGTCATTTTAGCCACAGTTGTACATGTCTGGCAAGTGAGTTTATCTGAGACTGTGTTGAAACTAAAGTAATTATATCATGGAAGAGTCAATTTAGCCACAGTTGTTGATGTCAGGCAAGTGACTTGATCTGAGATTGTGTTGAAACTAAAGTAACTATATCATGGAAGAATCAATTTAGTCACAGTTGTACATGTCTGGCAAGTGACTTTATCTGAGACTGTGTTGAAACTAAAGTAACTATATCATGGAAGAGTCATTTTAGCCACAGTTGTACATGTCTGGTCAGTGACTTGATCTAAGACTGTGTTCCAACTAAAGTAACTGTATCATGGAAGAGTCATTTTAGCCACAGTTGCACATGTCTGGCAAGTGACTTGATCTGAGACTGTGTTGAAACTAAAGTAACTATATCATTGAAGAGTTATTTTAGCCACAGTTGTACATGTCTGGCAAGTGACTTGATCTAAGACTGTGTTCAAACTAAAGTAACTATATCATGGAAGAGTCATTTAAGCCACAGTTGTACATGTCTGGTCAATGACTTGATCTAAGACTGTGTTCAAACTAAAGTAACTGTATCATGGAAGAGTCATTTTAGCCACAGTTGTACATGTCTGGCAAGTGACTTGATCTGAGACTGTGTTGAAACTAAAGTAACTATATCATGGAAGAGTTATTTTAGCCACAGTTGTACATGTCTGGCAAGTGACTTGATCTAAGACTGTGTTGAAACTAAAGTAACTATATCATGGAAGAGTCATTTTAGCCACAGTTGTACATGTCTGACAAGTGACTTAATCTGAGACTGTGTTGAAACTAAAGTAACTATATCATGGAAGAGTAATGTTAGCTACAGTTTTACATGTCTGGTAAGTGTCTTGATCTGTGACTGTGTTGAAACTGAAGTAACTATATCATGGATAGTCATTTTAGCCACAGTTGTACATGTCTGGCAAGTGACTTGATCTGAGACTGTGTTGAAACTAAAGTAACTATATCATGGAAGAGTCATTTTAGCCACAGTTGTACATGTCTGACAAGTGACTTAATCTGAGACTGTGTTGAAACTAAAGTAACTATATCATGGAAGAATCAATTTAGTCACAGTTGTACATGTCTGGCAAGTGACTTGATCTGAGACTGTGTTGAAACTAAAGTAACTATATCATGGAACAGTCATTTTAGCCACAGTTGTACATGTCTGGCAAGTGAGTTTATCTGAGACTGTGTTGAAACTAAAGTAACTATATCATGGAAGAGTTATTTTAGCCACAGTTGTACATGTCTGGCAAGTGACTTGATCTAAGACTGTGTTCAAACTAAAGTAACTATATCATGGAAGAGTCATTTCAGCCACAGTTGTACATGTCTGGCAAGTGACTTCATCTGAGATTGTGTTGAAACTAAAGTAACTATATCATTGAAGAGTCATTCTAGCCACAGTTGTACATGTCTGGTAAGTGACTTGATCTGAGATTGTGTTGAAACTAAAGTAACTATATCATGGAAGAGTCATTTTAGCCACAGTTGTACATGCATGGTAAGTCACTTGATCTGAGATTGTGTTTAAACTAAAGTAACTATATCATGGAAGAGTCATTTTAGCCACAGTTGTACATGTCTGGCAAGTGACTTGATCTGAGACTGTGTTGAAACTAAAGTAACTATATCATGGAAGAGTCATTTTAGCCACAGTTGTAGATGTCTGGCAAGTGACTTGATCTGAGACTGTGTTGAAACTAAAGTAACTATATCATGGAAGAATCAATTTAGTCACAGTTGTACATGTCTGGCAAGTGACTTGATCTGAGACTGTGTTGAAACTAAAGTAACTATATCATGGAACAGTCATTTTAGCCACAGTTGTACATGTCTGGCAAGTGAGTTTATCTGAGACTGTGTTGAAACTAAAGTAACTATATCATGGAAGAGCTATTTTAGCCACAGTTGTACATGTCTGGCAAGTGACTTGATCTAAGACTGTGTTCAAACTAAAGTAACTATATCATGGAAGAGTCATTTCAGCCAAAGTTGTACATGTCTGGCAAGTGACTTGATCTAAGACTGTGTTCAAACTAAAGTAACTATATCATTGAAGAGTTATTCTAGCCACAGTTGTACATGTCTGGTAAGTGACTTGATCTGAGATTGTGTTGAAACTAAAGTAACTATATCATGGAAGAGTCATTTTAGCTACTGTTGTACATGTCTGGCAAGACACATGATCTGTGACTGCGTTGAAACTAAAGTAACTATATCATGGAAGAATCATTTTAGTCACAGTTGTACATGTCTGGCAAGTGACTTGATCTGAGACTGTGTTGAAACTAAAGTAACTATATCATGGAAGAGTCATTCTATCCACAGTTGTACATGTATGGTAAGTGACTTGATCTGAGATTGTGTTGAAACTAAAGTAACTATAACATGGAAGAGTCATTTTAGCCACAGTTGTACATGTCTGGCAAGTGACTTGATCTGAGACTGTGTTGAAACTAAAGTAACTATATCATTGAAGAGTCATTTTAGCCACATTTGTTGATGTCAGGCAAGTGACTTGATCTGAGATTGTGTTGAAACTAAAGTAACTATATCATGGAACAGTCATTTTAGCCACAGTTGTACATGTCTGGCAAGTGAGTTTATCTGAGACTGTGTTGAAACTAAAGTAACTATATCATGGAAGAGCTATTTTAGCCACAGTTGTACATGTCTGGCAAGTGACTTGATCTAAGACTGTGTTCAAACTAAAGTAACTATATCATGGAAGAGTCATTTCAGCCAAAGTTGTACATGTCTGGCAAGTGACTTGATCTGTGATTGTGTTTAAACTAAAGTAACTATATCATTGATGAGTCATTCTAGCCAGAGTTGTAGATGTCTGGCAAGTGACTTGATCTGAGGTTGTGTTGAAACTAAAGTAACTATATCATGGAAGAGTCATTTTAGCTACTGTTGTACATGTCTGGCAAGACACATGATCTGTGACTGCGTTGAAACTAAAGTAACTATATCATGGAAGAATCATTTTAGTCACAGTTGTACATGTCTGGCAAGTGACTTGATCTGAGACTGTGTTGAAACTAAACTAACTATATCATGGAAGATTCATTCTAGCCACAGTTGTACATGTATGGTAAGTGACATGATCTGAGATTGTGTTGAAACTAAAGTAACTATAACATGGAAGAGTCATTTTAGCCACAGTTGTACATGTCTGGCAAGTGACTTGATCTGAGATTGTGTTGAAACTAAAGTAACTGTATCATGGAAGAGTCATTTTAGCCACAGTTGTACATGTCTGGCAAGTGACTTGATCTGAGACTGTGTTGAAACTAAAGTAACTATATCATGGAAGAGTTATTTTAGCCACAGTTGTACATGTCTGGCAAGTGACTTGATCTAAGACTGTGTTCAAACTAAAGTAACTATATCATGGAAGAGTCATTTTAGCCACAGTTGTACATGTCTGACAAGTGACATGATCTGAGACTGTGTTGAAACTAAAGTAACTATATCATGGAAGAGTCATGTTAGCTACAGTTTTATATGTCTGGTAAGTGTCTCGATCTGTGATCGTGTTGAAACTAAAGTAACTATATCATGGATAGTCATTTTAGCCACAGTTGTACATGTCTGGCAAGTGACTTGATCTGTGAATGTGTTGAAACTAAAGTAACTATATCATGGAAGATTCATTTTAGCCACAGTTGTACATGTCTGGTCAGTGACTTGATCTAAGACTGTGTTCAAACTAAAGTAACTGTATCATGGAAGAGTCATTTTAGCCCCAGTTGTAGATGTCTGGCAAGTGACTTGATCTGAGATTGTGCTGAAACTAAACTAACTATATCATTGAAGAGTCATTCTAGCCACAGTTGTACATGTCTGGTAAGTGACTTGATCTGAGATTGTGTTGAAACTAAAGTAACTATATCATGGAAGAGTCATTTTAGCCCCAGTTGTAGATGTCTGGCAAGTGACTTGATCTGAGACTGTGTTGAAACTAAAGTAACTATATCATGGAAGAGTCATTTTAGCCACAGTTGTAGATGTCTGGCAAGTGACTTGATCTGAGACTGTGTTGAAACTAAAGTAACTATATCATGGAAGAATCAATTTAGTCACAGTTGTACATGTCTGGCAAGTGACTTGATCTGAGACTGTGTTGAAACTAAAGTAACTATATCATGGAACAGTCATTTTAGCCACAGTTGTACATGTCTGGCAAGTGAGTTTATCTGAGACTGTGTTCAAACTAAAGTAACTATATCATGGAAGAGTCATTTCAGCCACAGTTGTACATGTCTGGCAAGTGACTTGATCTGAGATTGTGTTGAAACTAAAGTAACTATATCATTGAAGAGTCATTCTAGCCACAGTTGTACATGTCTGGTAAGTGACTTGATCTGAGATTGTGTTGAAACTAAAGTAACTATATCATGGAAGAGTCATTTTAGCCCCAGTTGTAGATGTCTGGCAAGTGACTTGATCTGAGATTGTGTTTAAACTAAAGTAACTATATCATTGATGAGTCATTCTAGCCAGAGTTGTAGATGTCTGGCAAGTGACTTGATCTGAGGTTGTGTTGAAACTAAAGTAACTATATCATGGAAGAGTCATGTTAGCTACTGTTGTACATGTCTGGCAAGACACATGATCTGTGACTGCGTTGAAACTAAAGTAACTATATCATGGAAGAATCATTTTAGTCACAGTTGTACATGTCTGGCAAGTGACTTGATCTGAGACTGTGTTGAAACTAAAGTAACTATATCATGGAAGAGTCATTTTAGCCACAGTTGTACATGTCTGACAAGTGACATGATCTGAGACTGTGTTGAAACTAAAGTAACTATATCATGGAAGAGTCATGTTAGCTACAGTTTTATATGTCTGGTAAGTGTCTTGATCTGTGATCGTGTTGAAACTAAAGTAACTATATCATGGATAGTCATTTTAGCCACAGTTGAACATGTCTGGCAAGTGACTTGATCTGTGAATGTGTTGAAACTAAAGTAACTATATCATGGAAGATTCATTTTAGCCACAGTTGTACATGTCTGGTCAGTGACTTGATCTAAGACTGTGTTCAAACTAAAGGAACTGTATCATGGAAGAGTCATTTTAGCCCCAGTTGCACATGTCTGGCAAGTGACTTGATCTGAGATTGTGTTGAAACTAAAGTAACTATATCATGGAAGAGTCATTCTAGCCACAGTTGTACATGCATGGTAAGTCACTTGATCTGAGATTGTGTTTAAACTAAAGTAACTATATCATGGAAGAGTCATTTTAGCCACAGTTGTACATGTCTGGCAAGTGACTTGATCTGAGACTGTGTTGAAACTAAAGTAACTATATCATGGAAGAGTCATTTTAGCCACAGTTGTACATCCCTGGTAAGTGATTTGATTTGTGACTGTGTTGAAACTAAAGTAACTATATCATGGAAAAGTCATTTTAGCCACAGTTGTACATGTCTGGCAAGTGACTTGATCTGAGACTGTGTTGAAACTAAAGTAACTATATCATGGAAGAGTCATTTTAGCCACAGCTGTACATGTCTGACAAGTGACTTAATCTGAGACTGTGTTGAAACTAAAGTAACTATATCATGGAAGAATCAATTTAGTCACAGTTGTACATGTCTGGCAAGTGACTTGATCTGAGACTGTGTTGAAACTAAAGTAACTATATCATGGAACAGTCATTTTAGCCACAGTTGTACATGTCTGGCAAGTGAGTTTATCTGAGAATGTGTTGAAACTAAAATAACTATATCATGGAAGAGTTATTTTAGCCACAGTTGTACATGTCTGGCAAGTGACTTGATCTAAGACTGTGTTCAAACTAAAGTAACTATATCATGGAAGAGTCATTTCAGCCACAGTTGTACATGTCTGGCAAGTGACTTGATCTGAGATTGTGTTGAAACTAAAGTAACTATATCATTGAAGAGTCATTCTAGCCACAGTTGTACATGTCTGGTAAGTGACTTGATCTGAGATTGTGTTGAAACTAAAGTAACTATATCATGGAAGAGTCATTTTAGCGCCAGTTGTAGATGTCTGGCAAGTGACTTGATCTGAGATTGTGTTTAAACTAAAGTAACTATATCATTGACGAGTCATTCTAGCCAGAGTTGTAGATGTCTGGCAAGTGACTTGATCTGAGGTTGTGTTGAAACTAAAGTAACTCTATCATGGAAGAGTCATTTTAGCTACTGTTGTACATGTCTGGCAAGACACATGATCTGTGACTGCGTTGAAACTAAAGTAACTATATCATGGAAAAATCTTTTTAGTCACAGTTGTCCATGTCTGGCAAGTGACTTGATCTGAGACTGTGTTGAAACTAAAGTAACTATATCATGGAAGAGTCATTCTAGCCACAGTTGTACATGTATGGTAAGTGACTTGATCTGAGATTGTGTTGAAACTAAAGTAACTATAACATGGAAGAGTCATTTTAGCCACAGTTGTACATGTCTGGCAAGTGACTTGATCTGAGACTGTGTTCAAACTAAAGTAACTATATCATGGAAGAGTCATTTTAGCCACAGTTGTTGATGTCAGGCAAGTGACTTGATCTGAGATTGTGTTAAAACTAAAGTAACTATAACATGGAAGAATCAATTTAGTCACAGTTGTACATGTCTGGCAAGTGACTTTATCTGAGACTGTGTTCAAACTAAAGTAACTATATCATGGAAGAGTCATTTTAGCCACAGTTTTACATGTCTGGTCAGTGACTCGATCTAAGTCTGTGTTCAAACTAAAGTAACTGTATCATGGAAGAGTCATTTTAGCCACAGTTGCACATGTCTGGCAAGTGACTTGAGCTGAGACTGTGTTGAAACTAAAGTAACTATATCATTGAAGAGTTATTTTAGCCACAGTTGTACATGTCTGGCAAGTGGCTTGATCTAAGACTGAGTTCAAACTAAAGTAACTATATCATGGAGGAGTCATTTAAGCCACAGTTGTACATGTCTGGTCAATGACTTGATCTAAGACTGTGTTCAAACTAAAGTAACTGTATCATGGAAGAGTCATTTTAGCCATAGTTGTACATGTCTGGCAAGTGACTTGATCTGAGACTGTGTTGAAACTAAAGTAACTATATCATGAAAGAGTTATTTTAGCCACAGTTGTAAATGTCTGGCAAGTGACTTGATCTAAGACTGTGTTGAAACTAAAGTAACTATATCATGGAAGAATCATTTTAGCCACAGTTGTACATGTCTGACAAGTGACTTAATCTGAGACTGTGTTGAAACTAAAGTAACTATATCATGGAAGAGTCATGTTAGCTAGAGTTTTACATGTCTGGTAAGTGTCTTGATCTGTGACTGTGTTGAAACTGAAGTAACTATATCATGGATAGTCATTTTAGCCACAGTTGTACATGTCTGGCAAGTGACTTGATCTGTGAATGTGTTGAAACTAAAGTAACTATATCATGGAAGAGTCATTTTAGCCACAGTTGTACATGTCTGGCAAGTGACTTGATCTGAGACTGTGTTGAAACTAAAGTAACTATATCATGGAAGAGTCAATTTAGCCACAGTTGTACATCCCTGGTAAGTGATTTGATTTGTGACTGTGTTGAAACTAAAGTAACTATATCATGGAAAAGTCATTTTAGCCACAGTTGTACATGTCTGGCAAGTGACATGATCTGAGACTGTGTTGAAACTAAAGTAACTATATCATGGAAGAGTCATTTTAGCCACAGTTGTACATGTCTGGCAAGTGACTTGATCTGAGACTGTGTTCAAACTAAAGTAACTATATCATGGAAGAGTCATTTTAGCCACAGTTGTACATGTCTGACAAGTGACTTGATCTGAGACTGTGTTGAAACTAAAGTAACTATATCATGGAAGAGTCATATTAGCTACAGTTTTATATGTCTGGTAAGTGTCTTGATCTGTGACTGTGTTGAAACTAAAGTAACTATATCATGGATATTCATTTTAGCCACAGTTGTACATGTCTGGCAAGTGACTTGATCTGTGAATGTGTTGAAACTAAAGTAACTATATCATGGAAGATTCATTTTAGCCACAGTTGTACATGTCTGGTCAGTGACTTGATCTAAGACTGTGTTGAAACTAAAGTAACTATATCATGGAAGAGTCATGTTAGCTACAGTTGTACATGTCTGGCAAGTGACTTGATCTGTGAATGTGTTGAAACTAAAGTAACTATATCATGGAAGATTCATTTTAGCCACAGTTGTACATGTCTGGCAAGTGACTTGATCTGTGAATGTGTTTAAACTAAAGTAACTATATAATGGAAGTGTCATTTTAGCCAGGGTTGTACATGTCAGGCAAGTGACTTGATCTGAGACTGTGTTGACACTAA
The DNA here is from genome assembly GCA_964016885.1 of Eledone cirrhosa. Classification (NCBI taxonomy): domain Eukaryota; kingdom Metazoa; phylum Mollusca; class Cephalopoda; order Octopoda; family Eledonidae; genus Eledone; species Eledone cirrhosa. Next base: position 19,597,972 of record OZ024754.1, on the reverse strand, counting down.
AGTAACTATATCATGGAAGAGTCATTTTAGCTACAGTTGTAGATGTCTGGCAAGTGACTTGATCTGAGACTGTGTTGAAACTAAAGTAACTATATCATGGAAGAATCAATTTAGTCACAGTTGTACATGTCTGGCAAGTGACTTGATCTGAGACTGTGTTGAAACTAAAGTAACTATATCATGGAACAGTCATTTTAGCCACAGTTGTACATGTCTGGCAAGTGAGTTTATCTGAGACTGTGTTGAAACTAAAGTAACTATATCATGGAAGATTTATTTTAGCCACAGTTGTACATGTCTGGCAAGTGACTTGATCTAAGACTGTGTTCAAACTAAAGTAACTATATCATGGAAGAGTCATTCTAGCCACAGTTGTACATGTCTGGCAAGTGACTTGATCTGAGATTGTGTTGAAACTAAAGTAACTATAACATGGAAGAGTCATTTTAGCCACAGTTGTACATGTCTGGCAAGTGACTTGATCTGAGACTGTGTTGAAACTAAAGTAACTATATCATGGAAGAGTTATTCTAGCCACAGTTGTACATGTCTGGTCAATGACTTGATCTAAGACTGCGTTCAAACTAAAGTAACTGTATCATGGAAGAGTCATTTTAGCCACAGTTGTACATGTCTGGCAAGTGACTTGATCTGAGACTGTGTTGAAACTAAAGTAACTATATCATGGAAGAGTTATTTTAGCCACAGTTGTACATGTCTGGCAAGTGATTTGATCTAAGACTGTGTTGAAACTAAAGTAACTATATCATGGAAGAGTCATTTTAGCCACAGTTGTACATGTCTGACAAGTGACTTAATCTGAGACTGTGTTGAAACTAAAGTAACTATATCATGGAAGAGTCATGTTAGCTACAGTTTTACATGTCTGGTAAGTGTCTTGATCTGTGACTGTGTTGAAACTGAAGTAACTATATCATGGATAGTCATTTTAGCCACAGTTGTACATGTCTGGCAAGTGACTTGATCTGTGAATGTGTTGAAACTAAAGTAACTATATCATGGAAGAGTCATTTTAGCCACAGTTGTACATCCCTGGTAAGTGATTTGATTTGTGACTGTGTTGAAACTAAAGTAACTATATCATGGAAAAGTCATTTTAGCCACAGTTGTACATGTCTGGCAAGTGACTTGATCTGAGACTGTGTTGAAACTAAAGTAACTATATCATGGAAGAGTCATTTTAGCCACAGTTGTACATGTCTGACAAGTGAATTAATCTGAGACTGTGTTGAAACTAAAGTAACTATATCATGGAAGAATCAATTTAGTCACAGTTGTACATGTCTGGCAAGTGACTTGATCTGAGACTGTGTTGAAACTAAAGTAACTATATCATGGAACAGTCATTTTAGCCACAGTTGTACATGTCTGGCAAGTGAGTTTATCTGAGACTGTGTTGAAACTAAAGTAACTATATCATGGAAGAGTTATTTTAGCCACAGTTGTACATGTCTGGCAAGTGACTTGATCTAAGACTATGTTCAAACTAAAGTAACTATATCATGGAAGAGTCATTTCAGCCACAGTTGTACATGTCTGGCAAGTGACTTGATCTGAGATTGTGTTGAAACTAAAGTAACTATATCATTGAAGAGTCATTCTAGCCACAGTTGTACATGTCTGGTAAGTGACTTGATCTGAGATTGTGTTGAAACTAAAGTAACTATATCATGGAAGAGTCATTTTAGACCCCAGTTGTAGATGTCTGGCAAGTGACTTGATCTGAGATTGTGTTTAAACTAAAGTAACTATATCATTGACGAGTCATTCTAGCCAGAGTTGTAGATGTCTGGCAAGTGACTTGATCTGAGGTTGTGTTGAAACTAAAGTAACTATATCATGGAAGAGTCATTTTAGCCACAGTTGTACATGTCTGGCAAGTGACTTGATCTAAGACTGTGTTCAAACTAAAGTAACTATATCATGGAAGAGTCATTCTAGCCACAGTTGTACATGTCTGGCAAGTGACTTGATCTGAGATTGTGTTGAAACTAAAGTAACTATAACATGGAAGAGTCATTTTAGCCACAGTTGTACATGTCTGGCAAGTGACTTGATCTGAGACTGTGTTGAAACTAAAGTAACTATATCATGGAAGAGTCATTTTAGCCACAGTTGTTGATGTCAGGCAAGTGACTTGATCTGAGATTGTGTTGAAACTAAAGTAACTATTTCATGGAAGAGTCATGTTAGCTACAGTTTTACATGTCTGGTAAGTGTCTTGATCTGTGACTGTGTTGAAACTGAAGTAACTATATCATGGATAGTCATTTTAGCCACAGTTGTACATGTCTGGCAAGTGACTTGATCTGTGAATGTGTTGAAACTAAAGTAACTATATCATGGAAGAGTCATTTTAGCCACAGTTGTTGATGTCAGGCAAGTGATTTGATCTGAGATTGTGTTGAAACTAAAGTAACTATATCATTGAAGAGTTATTCTAGCCACAGTTGTACATGTCTGGTCAATGACTTGATCTAAGACTGCGTTCAAACTAAAGTAACTGTATCATGGAAGAGTCATTTTAGCCACAGTTGTACATGTCTGGCAAGTGACTTGATCTGAGACTGTGTTGAAACTAAAGTAACTATATCATGGAAGAGTTATTTTAGCCACAGTTGTACATGTCTGGCAAGTGATTTGATCTAAGACTGTGTTGAAACTAAAGTAACTATATCATGGAAGAGTCATTTTAGCCACAGTTGTACATGTCTGACAAGTGACTTAATCTGAGACTGTGTTGAAACTAAAGTAACTATATCATGGAAGAGTCATGTTAGCTACAGTTTTACATGTCTGGTAAGTGTCTTGATCTGTGACTGTGTTGAAACTGAAGTAACTATATCATGGATAGTCATTTTAGCCACAGTTGTACATGTCTGGCAAGTGACTTGATCTGTGAATGTGTTGAAACTAAAGTAACTATATCATGGAAGAGTCATTTTAGCCACAGTTGTACATGTCTGGCAAGTGACTTGATCTGAGACTGTGTTGAAACTAAAGTAACTATATCATGGAGGAGTCATTTTAGCCACAGTTGTACATCCCTGGTAAGTGATTTGATTTGTGACTGTGTTGAAACTAAAGTAACTATATCATGGAAAAGTCATTTTAGCCACAGTTGTACATGTCTGGCAAGTGACTTGATCTGAGACTGTGTTGAAACTAAAGTAACTATATCATGGAAGAGTCATTTTAGCCACAGTTGTACATGTCTGACAAGTGAATTAATCTGAGACTGTGTTGAAACTAAAGTAACTATATCATGGAAGAATCAATTTAGTCACAGGTGTACATGTCTGGCAAGTGACTTGATCTGAGACTGTGTTGAAACTAAAGTAACTATATCATGGAACAGTCATTTTAGCCACAGTTGTACATGTCTGGCAAGTGAGTTTATCTGAGACTGTGTTGAAACTAAAGTAACTATATCATGGAAGAGTTATTTTAGCCACAGTTGTACATGTCTGGCAAGTGACTTGATCTAAGACTATGTTCAAACTAAAGTAACTATATCATGGAAGAGTCATTTCAGCCACAGTTGTACATGTCTGGCAAGTGACTTGATCTGAGATTGTGTTGAAACTAAAGTAACTATATCATTGAAGAGTCATTCTAGCCACAGTTGTACATGTCTGGTAAGTGACTTGATCTGAGATTGTGTTGAAACTAAAGTAACTATATCATGGAAGAGTCATTTTAGACCCCAGTTGTAGATGTCTGGCAAGTGACTTGATCTGAGATTGTGTTTAAACTAAAGTAACTATATCATTGACGAGTCATTCTAGCCAGAGTTGTAGATGTCTGGCAAGTGACTTGATCTGAGGTTGTGTTGAAACTAAAGTAACTATATCATGGAAGAGTCATTTTAGCCCCGGTTGTACATGTCTGGCAAGACACATGATCTGTGACTGCGTTGAAACTAAAGTAACTATATCATGGAAGAATCATTTTAGTCACAGTTGTCCATGTCTGGCAAGTGACTTGATCTGAGACTGTGTTGAAACTAAAGTAACTATATCATGGAAGAGTCATTTTAGCCACAGTTGTACATGTCTGGCAAGTGACTTGATCTGCGACTGTGTTGAAACTAAAGTAACTATATCATGGAAGAGTCATTTTAGCCACAGTTGTTGATGTCAGGCAAGTGACTTGATCTGAGATTGTGTTGAAACTAAAGTAACTATATCATGGAAGAATCAATTTAGTCACAGTTGTACATGTCTGGCAAGTGACTTGATCTGAGACTGTGTTCAAACTAAAGTAACTATATCATGGAAGAGTCATTTTAGCCACAGTTGTACATGTCTGGTCAGTGACTTGATCTAAGACTGTGTTCAAACTAAAGCAACTGTATCATGGAAGAGTCATTTTAGCCACAGTTGCACATGTCTGGCAAGTGACTTGAGCTGAGACTGTGTTGAAACTAAAGTAACTCTATCATTGAAGAGTTATTTTAGCCACAGTTGTACATGTCTGGCAAGTGACTTGATCTAAGACTGTGTTCAAACTAAAGTAACTATATCATGGAAGAGTCATTTAAGCCACAGTTGTACATGTCTGGTCAATGACTTGATCTAAGACTGTGTTCAAACTAAAGTAACTGTATCATGGAAGAGTCATTTTAGCAACAGTTGTACATGTCTGGCAAGTGACTTGATCTGAGACTGTGTTGAAACTAAAGTAACTATATCATGGAAGAGTTATTTTAGCCACAGTTGTACATGTCTGGCAAGTGACTTGATCTAAGACTGTGTTGAAACTAAAGTAACTATATCATGGAAGAGTCATTTTAGCTAGAGTTTTACATGTCTGGTAAGTGTCTTGATCTGTGACTGTGTTGAAACTGAAGTAACTATATCATGGATAGTCATTTTAGCCACAGCTGTACATGTCTGGCAAGTGACTTGATCTGTGAATGTGTTGAAACTAAAGTAACTATATCATGGAAGAGTCATTTTAGCCACAGTTGTACATCCCTGGTAAGTGATTTGATTTGTGACTGTGTTGAAACGAAAGTAACTATATCATGGAAAAGTCATTTTAGCCACAGTTGTACATGTCTGGCAAGTGACCTGATCTGAGACTGTGTTGAAACTAAAGTAACTATATCATGGAAGAGGAGTCATTTTAGCCACAGTTGTACATGTCTGACAAGTGACTTAATCTGAGACTGTGTTGAAACTAAAGTAACTATATCATGGAAGAGTCATGTTAGCTACAGTTTTACATGTCTGGTAAGTGTCTTGATCTGTGACTGTGTTGAAACTGAAGTAACTATATCATGGATAGTCATTTTAGCCACAGTTGTACATGTCTGGCAAGTGACTTGATCTGTGAATGTGTTGAAACTAAAGTAACTATATCATGGAAGAGTCATTTTAGCCACAGTTATACATGTCTGGCAAGTGACTTGATCTGAGACTGTGTTGAAACTAAAGTAACTATATCATGGAAGAGTCAATTTAGCCACAGTTGTACATCCCTGGTAAGTGATTTGATTTGTGACTGTGTTGAAACTAAAGTAACTATATCATGGAAAAGTCATTTTAGCCACAGTTGTACATGTCTGGCAAGTAACATGATCTGAGACTGTGTTGAAACTAAAGTAACTATATCATGGAAGAGTCATTTTAGCCACAGTTGTACATGTCTGGCAAGTGACTTGATCTGAGACTGTGTTCAAGCTAAAGTAACTATATCATGGAAGAGTCATTTTAGCCACAGTTGTACATGTCTGACAAGTGACTTGATCTGAGACTGTGTTGAAACTAAAGTAACTATATCATGGAAGAGTCATGTTAGCTACAGTTTTATATGTCTGGTAAGTGTCTTGATCTGTGACTGTGTTGAAACTAAAGTAACTATATCATGGATAGTCATTTTAGCCACAGTTGTACATGTCTGGCAAGTGACTTGATCTGTGAATGTGTTGAAACTAAAGTAACTATATCATGGAAGATTCATTTTAGCCACAGTTGTACATGTCTGGTCAGTGACTTGATCTAAGACTGTGTTCAAACTAAAGTAACTGTATCATGGAAGAGTCATTTTAGCCACAGTTGCACATGTCTGGCAAGTGACTTGAGCTGAGACTGTGTTGAAACTAAAGTAACTATATCATTGAAGAGTTATTTTAGCCACAGTTGTACATGTCTGGCAAGTGACTTGATCTAAGACTGTGTTCAAACTAATGTAACTATATCATGGAAAAGTCATTTAAGCCACAGATGTACATGTCTGGTCAATGACTTGATCTAAGACTGTGTTCAAAATAAAGTATCTGTATCATGGAAGAGTCATTTTAGCCACAGTTGTACATGTCTGGCAAGTGACTTGATCTGAGACTGTGTTGAAACTAAAGTAACTATATCATGGAAGAGTTATTTTAGCCACAGTTGTACATGTCTGGCAAGTGACTTGATCTGAGACTGTGTTGAAACTAAAGTAACTATATCATGGAAGAGTCATTTTAGCCACAGTTGTACATGTCTGACAAGTGACTTAATCTGAGACTGTGTTGAAACTAAAGTAACTATATCATGGAAGAGTCATGTTAGCTACAGTTTTACATGTCTGGTAAGTGTCTTGATCTGTGACTGTGTTGAAACTGAAGTAACTATATCATGGATAGTCATTTTAGCCACAGTTGTACATGTCTGGCAAGTGACTTGATCTGTGAATGTGTTGAAACTAAAGTAACTATATCATGGAAGAGTCATTTTAGCCACAGTTGTACATGTCTGGCAAGTGACTTGATCTGAGACTGTGTTGAAACTAAAGTAACTATATCATGGAAGAGTCAATTTAGCCACAGTTGTACATCCCTGGTAAGTGATTTGATTTGTGACTGTGTTGAAACTAAAGTAACTATATCATGGAAGAGTCATTTTAGCCACAGTTGTACATGTCTGGCAAGTGACTTGATCTGAGACTGTGTTCAAACTAAAGTAACTATATCATGGAAGAGTCATTTTAGCCACAGTTGTACATGTCTGACAAGTGACTTGATCTGAGACTGTGTTGAAACTAAAGTAACTATATCATGGAAGAGTCATGTTAGCTACAGTTTTATATGTCTGGTAAGTGTCTTGATCTGTGACTGTGTTGAAACTAAAGTAACTATATCATGGATATTCATTTTAGCCACAGTTGTACATGTCTGGCAAGTGACTTGATCTGTGAATGTGTGGAAACTAAAGTAACTATATCATGGAAGATTCATTTTAGCCACAGTTGTACATGTCTGGTCAGTGACTTGATCTAAGACTGTGTTCAAACTAAAGTAACTGTATCATGGAAGAGTCATTTTAGCCCCAGTTGTAGATGTCTGGCAAGTGACTTGATCTGAGATTGTGTTGAAACTAAACTAACTATATCATTGAAGAGTCATTCTAGCCACAGTTGCACATGTCTGGCAAGTGACTTGATCTGAGATTGTGTTGAAACTAAAGTAACTATATCATGGAAGAGTCATTCTAGCCACAGTTGTACATGTATGGTAAGTGACTTGATCTGAGATTGTGTTTAAACTAAAGTAACTATATAATGGAAGTGTCATTTTAGCCAGGGTTGTACATGTCAGACAAGTGACTTGATCTGAGACTGTGTTGACACTAAAGTAACTATATCATGGAAGAGTCATTTTAGCCACAGTTGTAGATGTCTGGCAAGTGACTTGATCTGAGACTGTGTTGAAACTAAAGTAACTATATCATGGAAGAATCAATTTAGTCACAGTTGTACATGTCTGGCAATTGACTTGATCTGAGACTGTGTTGAAACTAAATAACTATATCATGGAACAGTCATTTTAGCCACAGTTGTACATGTCTGGCAAGTGAGTTTATCTGAGACTGTGTTGAAACTAAAGTAACTATATCATGGAAGATTTATTTTAGCCACAGTTGTACATGTCTGGCAAGTGACTTGATCTAAGACTGTGTTCAAACTAAAGTAACTATATCATGGAAGAGTCATTCTAGCCACAGATGTACATGTCTGGCAAGTGACTTGATCTGAGATTGTGTTGAAACTAAAGTAACTATAACATGGAAGAGTCATTTTAGCCACAGTTGTACATGTCTGGCAAGTGACTTGATCTGAGACTGTGTTGAAACTAAAGTAACTATATCATGGAAGAGTCATTTTAGCCACAGTTGTTGATGTCAGGCAAGTGACTTGATCTGAGATTGTGTTGAAACTAAAGTAACTATTTCATGGAAGAGTCATGTTAGCTACAGTTTTACATGTCTGGTAAGTGTCTTGATCTGTGACTGTGTTGAAACTGAAGTAACTATATCATGGATAGTCATTTTAGCCACAGTTGTACATGTCTGGCAAGTGACTTGATCTGTGAATGTGTTGAAACTAAAGTAACTATATCATGGAAGAGTCATTTTAGCCACAGTTGTTGATGTCAGGCAAGTGATTTGATCTGAGATTGTGTTGAAACTAAAGTAACTATATCATTGAAGAGTTATTCTAGCCACAGTTGTACATGTCTGGTCAATGACTTGATCTAAGACTGCGTTCAAACTAAAGTAACTGTATCATGGAAGAGTCATTTTAGCCACAGTTGTACATGTCTGGCAAGTGACTTGATCTGAGACTGTGTTGAAACTAAAGTAACTATATCATGGAAGAGTTATTTTAGCCACAGTTGTACATGTCTGGCAAGTGATTTGATCTAAGACTGTGTTGAAACTAAAGTAACTATATCATGGAAGAGTCATTTTAGCCACAGTTGTACATGTCTGACAAGTGACTTAATCTGAGACTGTGTTGAAACTAAATTAACTATATCATGGAAGAGTCATGTTAGCTACAGTTTTACATGTCTGGTAAGTGTCTTGATCTGTGACTGTGTTGAAACTGAAGTAACTATATCATGGATAGTCATTTTAGCCACAGTTGTACATGTATGGCAAGTGACTTGATCTGTGAATGTGTTGAAACTAAAGTAACTATATCATGGAAGAGTCATTTTAGCCACAGTTGTACATGTCTGGCAAGTGACTTGATCTGAGACTGTGTTGAAACTAAAGTAACTATATCATGGAAGAGTCATTTTAGCTATTGTTGTACATGTCTGGCAAGACACATGATCTGTGACTGCGTTGAAACTAAAGTAACTATATCATGGAAGAATCATTTTAGTCACAGTTGTCCATGTCTGGCAAGTGACTTGATCTGAGACTGTGTTGAAACTAAAGTAACTATATCATGGAAGAGTCATTCTAGCCACAGTTGTACATGTATGGTAAGTGACTTGATCTGAGATTGTGTTGAAACTAAAGTAACTATAACATGGAAGAGTCATTTTAGCCACAGTTGTACATGTCTGGCAAGTGACTTGATCTGCGACTGTATTGAAACTAAAGTAACTATATCATGGAAGAGTCATTTTAGCCACAGTTGTTGATGTCAGGCAAGTGACTTGATCTGAGATTGTGTTGAAACTAAAGTAACTATATCATGGAAGAATCAATTTAGTCACAGTTGTACATGTCTGGCAAGTGACTTTATCTGAGACTGTGTTGAAACTAAAGTAACTATATCATGGAAGAGTCATTTTAGCCACAGTTGTACATGTCTGGTCAGTGACTTGATCTAAGACTGTGTTCAAACTAAAGTAACTGTATCATGGAAGAGTCAATTTAGCCACAGTTGCACATGTCTGGCAAGTGACTTGAGCTGAGACTGTGTTGAAACTAAAGTAACTATATCATTGAAGAGTTATTTTAGCCAAAGTTGTACATGTCTGGCAAGTGACTTGATCGAAGACTGTGTTCAACCTAAAGTAACTATATCATGGAAGAGTCATTTAAGCCACAGTTGTACATGTCTGGTCAATGACTTGATCTAAGACTGTGTTCAAACTAAAGTAACTGTATCATGGAAGAGTCATTTTAGCAACAGTTGTACATGTCTGGCAAGTGACTTGATCTGAGACTGTGTTGAAACTAAAGTAACTATATCATGGAAGAGTTATTTTAGCCACAGTTGTACATGTCTGGCAAGTGACGTGATCTAAGACTGTGTTGAAACTAAAGTAACTATATCATGGAAGAGTCATTTTAGCTAGAGTTTTACATGTCTGGTAAGTGTCTTGATCTGTGACTGTGTTGAAACTGAAGTAACTATATCATGGATAGTCATTTTAGCCACAGTTGTACATGTCTGGCAAGTGACTTGATCTGTGAATGTGTTGAAACTAAAGTAACTATATCATGGAAGAGTCATTTTAGCCACAGTTGTACATCCCTGGTAAGTGATTTGATTTGTGACTGTGTTGAAACGAAAGTAACTATATCATGGAAAAGTCATTTTAGCCACAGTTGTACATGTCTGGCAAGTGACCTGATCTGAGACTGTGTTGAAACTAAAGTAACTATATCATGGAAGAGTCATTTTAGCCACAGTTGTACATGTCTGACAAGTGACTTAATCTGAGACTGTGTTGAAACTAAAGTAACTATATCATGGAAGAGTCATGTTAGCTACAGTTTTACATGTCTGGTAAGTGTCTTGATCTGTGACTGTGTTGAAACTGAAGTAACTATATCATGGATAGTCATTTTAGCCACAGTTGTACATGTCTGGCAAGTGACTTGATCTGTGAATGTGTTGAAACTAAAGTAACTATATCATGGAAGAGTCATTTTAGCCACAGTTGTACATGTCTGGCAAGTGACTTGATCTGAGACTGTGTTGAAACTAAAGTAACTATATCATGGAAGAGTCAATTTAGCCACAGTTGTACATCCCTGGTAAGTGATTTGATTTGTGACTGTGTTGAAACTAAAGTAACTATATCATGGAAAAGTCATTTTAGCCACAGTTGTACATGTCTGGCAAGTAACATGATCTGAGACTGTGTTGAAACTAAAGTAACTATATCATGGAAGAGTCATTTTAGCCACAGTTGTACATGTCTGGCAAGTGACTTGATCTGTGAATGTGTTGAAACTAAAGTAACTATATCATGGAAGATTCATTTTAGCCACAGTTGTACATGTCTGGTCAGTGACTTGATCTAAGACTGTGTTCAAACTAAAGTAACTGTATCATGGAAGAGTCATTTTAGCCACAGTTGCACATGTCTGGCAAGTGACTTGAGCTGAGACTGTGTTGAAACTAAAGTAACTATATCATTGAAGAGTTATTTTAGCCACAGTTGTACATGTCTGGCAAGTGACTTGATCTAAGACTGTGTTCAAACTAAAGTAACTATATCATGGAAGAGTCATTTAAGCCACAGATGTACATGTCTGGTCAATGACTTGATCTAAGACTGTGTTCAAAATAAAGTAACGGTATCATGGAAGAGTCATTTTAGCCACAGTTGTACATGTCTGGCAAGTGACTTGATCTGAGACTGTGTTGAAACTAAAATAACTATATCATGGAAGAGTTATTTTAGCCACAGTTGTACATGTCTGGCAAGTGACTTGATCTGAGACTGTGTTGAAACTAAAGTAACTATATCATGGAAGAGTCATTTTAGCCACAGTTGTACATGTCTGACAAGTGACTTAATCTGAGACTGTGTTGAAACTAAAGTAACTATATCATGGAAGAGTCATGTTAGCTACAGTTTTACATGTCTGGTAAGTGTCTTGATCTGTGACTGTGTTGAAACTGAAGTAACTATATCATGGATAGTCATTTTAGCCACAGTTGTACATGTCTGGCAAGTGACTTGATCTGTGAATGTGTTGAAACTAAAGTAACTATATCATGGAAGAGTCATTTTAGCCACAGTTGTACATGTCTGGCAAGTGACTTGATCTGAGACTGTGTTGAAACTAAAGTAACTATATCATGGAAGAGTCAATTTAGCCACAGTTGTACATCCCTGGTAAGTGATTTGATTTGTGACTGTGTTGAAACTAAAGTAACTATATCATGGAAAAGTCATTTTAGCCACAGTTGTACATGTCTGGCAAGTGACATGATCTGAGACTGTGTTGAAACTAAAGTAACTATATCATGGAAGAGTCATGTTAGCTACAGTTTTATATGTCTGGTAAGTGACTTGATCTGTGACTGTGTTGAAACTAAAGTAACTATATCATGGATATTCATTTTAGCCACAGTTGTACATGTCTGGCAAGTGACTTGATCTGTGAATGTGTGGACACTAAAGTAACTATATCATGGAAGATTCATTTTAGCCACAGTTGTACATGTCTGGTCAGTGACTTGATCTAAGACTGTGTTCAAACTAAAGTAACTGTATCATGGAAGAGTCATTTTAGCCCCAGTTGTAGATGTCTGGCAAGTGACTTGATCTGAGATTGTGTTGAAACTAAACTAACTATATCATTGAAGAGTCATTCTAGCCACAGTTGCACATGTCTGGCAAGTGACTTGATCTGAGATTGTGTTGAAACTAAAGTAACTATATCATGGAAGAGTCATTCTAGCCACAGTTGTACATGTATGGTAAGTGACTTGATCTGAGATTGTGTTTAAACTAAAGTAACTATATAATGGAAGTGTCATTTTAGCCAGGGTTGTACATGTCAGGCAAGTGACTTGATCTGAGACTGTGTTGACACTAAAGTAACTATATCATGGAAGAGTCATTTTAGCCACAGTTGTAGATGTCTGGCAAGTGACTTGATCTGAGACTGTGTTGAAACTAAAGTAACTATATCATGGAAGAATCAATTTAGTCACAGTTGTACATGTCTGGCAAGTGACTTGATCTGAGACTGTGTTGAAACTAAAGTAACTATATCATGGAACAGTCATTTTAGCCACAGTTGTACATGTCTGGCAAGTGAGTTTATCTGAGACTGTGTTGAAACTAAAGTAACTATATCATGGAAGATTTATTTTAGCCACAGTTGTACATGTCTGGCAAGTGACTTGATCTAAGACTGTGTTCAAACTAAAGTAAATATATCATGGAAGAGTCATTCTAGCCACAGTTGTACATGTCTGGCAAGTGACTTGATCTGAGATTGTGTTGAAACTAAAGTAACTATAACATGGAAGAGTCATTTTAGCCACAGTTGTACATGTCTGGCAAGTGACTTGATCTGAGACTGTGTTGAAACTAAAGTAACTATATCATGGAAGAGTCATTTTAGCCACAGTTGTTGATGTCAGGCAAGTGACTTGATCTGAGATTGTGTTGAAACTAAAGTAACTATTTCATGGAAGAGTCATGTTAGCTACAGTTTTACATGTCTGGTAAGTGTCTTGATCTGTGACTGTGTTGAAACTGAAGTAACTATATCATGGATAGTCATTTTAGTAACAGTTGTACATGTCTGGCAAGTGACTTGATCTGTGAATGTGTTGAAACTAAAGTAACTATATCATGGAAGAGTCATTTTAGCCACAGTTGTTGATGTCAGGCAAGTGATTTGATCTGAGATTGTGTTGAAACTAAAGTAACTATATCATTGAAAAGTTATTCTAGCCACAGTTGTACATGTCTGGTCAATGACTTGATCTAAGACTGCGTTCAAACTAAAGTAACTGTATCATGGAAGAGTCATTTTAGCCACAGTTGTACATGTCTGGCAAGTGACTTGATCTGAGACTGTGTTGAAACTAAAGTAACTATATCATGGAAGAGTTATTTTAGCCACAGTTGTACATGTCTGGCAAGTGATTTGATCTAAGACTGTGTTGAAACTAAAGTAACTATATCATGGAAGAGTCATTTTAGCCACAGTTGTACATGTCTGACAAGTGACTTAATCTGAGACTGTGTTGAAACTAAAGTAACTATATCATGGAAGAGTCATGTTAGCTACAGTTTTACATGTCTGGTAAGTGTCTTGATCTGTGACTGTGTTGAAACTGAAGTAACTATATCATGGATAGTCATTTTAGCCACAGTTGTACATGTCTGGCAAGTGACTTGATCTGTGAATGTGTTGAAACTAAAGTAACTATATCATGGAAGAGTCATTTTAGCCACAGTTGTAGATGTCTGGCAAGTGACTTGATCTGAGACTGTGTTGAAACTAAAGTAACTATATCATGGAAGAATCAATTTAGTCACAGTTGTACATGTCTGGCAAGTGACTTGATCTGAGACTGTGTTGAAACTAAAGTAACTATATCATGGAACAGTCATTTTAGCCACAGTTGTACATGTCTGGCAAGTGAGTTTATCTGAGACTGTGTTGAAACTAAAGTAACTATATCATGGAAGATTTATTTTAGCCACAGTTGTACATGTCTGGCAAGTGACTTGATCTAAGACTGTGTTCAAACTAAAGTAACTATATCATGGAAGAGTCATTCTAGCCACAGTTGTACATGTCTGGCAAGTGACTTGATCTGAGATTGTGTTGAAACTAAAGTAACTATAACATGGAAGAGTCATTTTAGCCACAGTTGTACATGTCTGGCAAGTGACTTGATCTGAGACTGTGTTGAAACTAAAGTAACTATATCATGGAAGAGTCATTTTAGCCACAGTTGTTGATGTCAGGCAAGTGACTTGATCTGAGATTGTGTTGAAACTAAAGTAACTATTTCATGGAAGAGTCATGTTAGCTACAGTTTTACATGTCTGGTAAGTGTCTTGATCTGTGACTGTGTTGAAACTGAAGTAACTATATCATGGATAGTCATTTTAGCCACAGTTGTACATGTCTGGCAAGTGACTTGATCTGTGAATGTGTTGAAACTAAAGTAACTATATCATGGAAGAGTCATTTTAGCCACAGTTGTTGATGTCAGGCAAGTGATTTGATCTGAGATTGTGTTGAAACTAAAGTAACTATATCATTGAAAAGTTATTCTAGCCACAGTTGTACATGTCTGGTCAATGACTTGATCTAAGACTGCGTTCAAACTAAAGTAACTGTATCATGGAAGAGTCATTTTAGCCACAGTTGTACATGTCTGGCAAGTGACTTGATCTGAGACTGTGTTGAAACTAAAGTAACTATATCATGGAAGAGTTATTTTAGCCACAGTTGTACATGTCTGGCAAGTGATTTGATCTAAGACTGTGTTGAAACTAAAGTAACTATATCATGGAAGAGTCATTTTAGCCACAGTTGTACATGTCTGACAAGTGACTTAATCTGAGACTGTGTTGAAACTAAAGTAACTATATCATGGAAGAGTCATGTTAGCTACAGTTTTACATGTCTGGTAAGTGTCTTGATCTGTGACTGTGTTGAAACTGAAGTAACTATATCATGGATAGTCATTTTAGCCACAGTTGTACATGTCTGGCAAGTGACTTGATCTGTGAATGTGTTGAAACTAAAGTAACTATATCATGGAAGAGTCATTTTAGCCACAGTTGTACATGTCTGGCAAGTGACTTGATCTGAGACTGTGTTGAAACTAAAGTAACTATATCATGGAGGAGTCATTTTAGCCACAGTTGTACATCCCTGGTAAGTGATTTGATTTGTGACTGTGTTGAAACTAAAGTAACTATATCATGGAAAAGTCATTTTAGCCACAGTTGTACATGTCTGGCAAGTGACTTGATCTGAGACTGTGTTGAAACTAAAGTAACTATATCATGGAACAGTCATTTTAGCCACAGTTGTACATGTCTGGCAAGTGAGTTTATCTGAGACTGTGTTGAAACTAAAGTAACTATATCATGGAAGAGTTATTTTAGCCACAGTTGTACATGTCTGGCAAGTGACTTGATCTAAGACTGTGTTCAAACTAAAGTAACTATATCATGGAAGAGTCATTTCAGCCACAGTTGTACATGTCTGGCAAGTGACTTGATCTGAGATTGTGTTGAAACTAAAGTAACTATATCATTGAAGAGTCATTCTAGCCACAGTTGTACATGTCTGGTAAGTGACTTGATCTGAGATTTTGTTGAAACTAAAGTAACTATATCATGGAAGAGTCATTTTAGACCCCAGTTGTAGATGTCTGGCAAGTGACTTGATCTGAGATTGTGTTTAAACTAAAGTAACTATATCATTGACGAGTCATTCTAGCCAGAGTTGTAGATGTCTGGCAAGTGACTTGATCTGAGGTTGTGTTGAAACTAAAGTAACTATATCATGGAAGAGTCATTTTAGCTATTGTTGTACATGTCTGGCAAGACACATGATCTGTGACTGCGTTGAAACTAAAGTAACTATATCATGGAAGAATCATTTTAGTCACAGTTGTCCATGTCTGGCAAGTGACTTGATCTGAGACTGTGTTGAAACTAAAGTAACTATATCATGGAAGAGTCATTCTAGCCACAGTTGTACATGTATGGTAAGTGACTTGATCTGAGATTGTGTTGAAACTAAAGTAACTGTAACATGGAAGAGTCATTTTAGCCACAGTTGTACATGTCTGGCAAGTGACTTGATCTGCGACTGTGTTGAAACTAAAGTAACTATATCATGGAAGAGTCATTTTAGCCACAGTTGTTGATGTCAGGCAAGTGACTTGATCTGAGATTGTGTTGAAACTAAAGTAACTATATCATGGAAGAATCAATTTAGTCACAGTTGTACATGTCTGGCAAGTGACTTTATCTGAGACTGTGTTGAAACTAAAGTAACTATATCATGGAAGAGTCATTTTAGCCACAGTTGTTGATGTCAGGCAAGTGACTTGATCTGAGATTGTGTTGAAACTAAAGTAACTATATCATGGAAGAATCAATTTAGTCACAGTTGTACATGTCTGGCAAGTGACTTTATCTGAGACTGTGTTGAAACTAAAGTAACTATATCATGGAAGAGTCATTTTAGCCACAGTTGTACATGTCTGGCAAGTGACTTGATCTGAGACTGTGTTCAAACTAAAGTAACTATATCATGGAAGAGTCATTTTAGCCACAGTTGTACATGTCTGACAAGTGACTTGATCTGAGACTGTGTTGAAACTAAAGTAACTATATCATGGAAGAGTCATGTTAGCTACAGTTTTATATGTCTGGTAAGTGACTTGATCTGTGACTGTGTTGAAACTAAAGTAACTATATCATGGATATTCATTTTAGCCACAGTTGTACATGTCTGGCAAGTGACTTGATCTGTGAATGTGTGGACACTAAAGTAACTATATCATGGAAGATTCATTTTAGCCACAGTTGTACATGTCTGGTCAGTGACTTGCTCTAAGACTGTGTTCAAACTAAAGTAACTGTATCATGGAAGAGTCATTTTAGCCCCAGTTGTAGATGTCTGGCAAGTGACTTGATCTGAGATTGTGTTGAAACTAAACTAACTATATCATTGAAGAGTCATTCTAGCCACAGTTGCACATGTCTGGCAAGTGACTTGATCTGAGATTGTGTTGAAACTAAAGTAACTATATCATGGAAGAGTCATTCTAGCCACAGTTGTACATGTATGGTAAGTGACTTGATCTGAGATTGTGTTTAAACTAAAGTAACTATATAATGGAAGTGTCATTTTAGCCAGGGTTGTACATGTCAGGCAAGTGACTTGATCTGAGACTGTGTTGACACTAAAGTAACTATATCATGGAAGAGTCATTTTAGCCACAGTTGTAGATGTCTGGCAAGTGACTTGATCTGAGACTGTGTTGAAACTAAAGTAACTATATCATGGAAGAATCAATTTAGTCACAGTTGTACATGTCTGGCAAGTGACTTGATCTGAGACTGTGTTGAAACTAAAGTAACTATATCATGGAACAGTCATTTTAGCCACAGTTGTACATGTCTGGCAAGTGAGTTTATCTGAGACTGTGTTGAAACTAAAGTAACTATATCATGGAAGATTTATTTTAGCCACAGTTGTACATGTCTGGCAAGTGACTTGATCTAAGACTGTGTTCAAACTAAAGTAACTATATCATGGAAGAGTCATTCTAGCCACAGTTGTACATGTCTGGCAAGTGACTTGATCTGAGATTGTGTTGAAACTAAAGTAACTATAACATGGAAGAGTCATTTTAGCCACAGTTGTACATGTCTGGCAAGTGACTTGATCTGAGACTGTGTTGAAACTAAAGTAACTATATCATGGAAGAGTCATTTTAGCCACAGTTGTTGATGTCAGGCAAGTGACTTGATCTGAGATTGTGTTGAAACTAAAGTAACTATTTCATGGAAGAGTCATGTTAGCTACAGTTTTACATGTCTGGTAAGTGTCTTGATCTGTGACTGTGTTGAAACTGAAGTAACTATATCATGGATAGTCATTTTAGCCACAGTTGTACATGTCTGGCAAGTGACTTGATCTGTGAATGTGTTGAAACTAAAGTAACTATATCATGGAAGACTCATTTTAGCCACAGTTGTTGATGTCAGGCAAGTTATTTGATCTGAGATTGTGTTGAAACTAAAGTAACTATATCATTGAAGAGTTATTCTAGCCACAGTTGTACATGTCTGGTCAATGACTTGATCTAAGACTGCGTTCAAATTAAAGTAACTGTATCATGGAAGAGTCATTTTAGCCACAGTTGTACATGTCTGGCAAGTGACTTGATCTGAGACTGTGTTGAAACTAAAGTAACTATATCATGGAAGAGTTATTTTAGCCACAGTTGTACATGTCTGGCAAGTGATTTGATCTAAGACTGTGTTGAAACTAAAGTAACTATATCATGGAAGAGTCATTTTAGCCACAGTTGTACATGTCTGACAAGTGACTTAATCTGAGACTGTGTTGAAACTAAAGTAACTATATCATGGAAGAGTCATGTTAGCTACAGTTTTACATGTCTGGTAAGTGTCTTGATCTGTGACTGTGTTGAAACTGAAGTAACTATATCATGGATAGTCATTTTAGCCACAGTTGTACATGTCTGGCAAGTGACTTGATCTGTGAATGTGTTGAAACTAAAGTAACTATATCATGGAAGAGTCATTTTAGCCACAGTTGTACATGTCTGGCAAGTGACTTGATCTGAGACTGTGTTGAAACTAAAGTAACTATATCATGGAGGAGTCATTTTAGCCACAGTTGTACATCCCTGGTAAGTGATTTGATTTGTGACTGTGTTGAAACTAAAGTAACTATATCATGGAAAAGTCATTTTAGCCACAGTTGTACATGTCTGGCAAGTGACTTGATCTGAGACTGTGTTGAAACTAAAGTAACTATATCATGGAACAGTCATTTTAGCCACAGTTGTACATGTCTGGCAAGTGAGTTTATCTGAGACTGTGTTGAAACTAAAGTAACTATATCATGGAAGAATTATTTTAGCCACAGTTGTACATGTCTGGCAAGTGACTTGATCTAAGACTGTGTTCAAACTAAAGTAACTATAT
The DNA here is from genome assembly GCA_964016885.1 of Eledone cirrhosa. NCBI lineage: Eukaryota > Metazoa > Mollusca > Cephalopoda > Octopoda > Eledonidae > Eledone > Eledone cirrhosa. The sequence goes on along the minus strand of OZ024754.1, from coordinate 19,578,741 downwards.
CATGGAAGAGTCATTTCAGCCACAGTTGTACATGTCTGGCAAGTGACTTGATCTGAGATTGTGTTGAAACTAAAGTAACTATATCATTGAAGAGTCATTCTAGCCACAGTTGTACATGTCTGGTAAGTGACTTGATCTGAGATTTTGTTGAAACTAAAGTAACTATATCATGGAAGAGTCATTTTAGACCCCAGTTGTAGATGTCTGGCAAGTGACTTGATCTGAGATTGTGTTTAAACTAAAGTAACTATATCATTGACGAGTCATTCTAGCCAGAGTTGTAGATGTCTGGCAAGTGACTTGATCTGAGGTTGTGTTGAAACTAAAGTAACTATATCATGGAAGAGTCATTTTAGCTATTGTTGTACATGTCTGGCAAGACACATGATCTGTGACTGCGTTGAAACTAAAGTAACTATATCATGGAAGAATCATTTTAGTCACAGTTGTCCATGTCTGGCAAGTGACTTGATCTGAGACTGTGTTGAAACTAAAGTAACTATATCATGGAAGAGTCATTCTAGCCACAGTTGTACATGTATGGTAAGTGACTTGATCTGAGATTGTGTTGAAACTAAAGTAACTATAACATGGAAGAGTCATTTTAGCCACAGTTGTACATGTCTGTCAAGTGACTTGATCTGCGACTGTGTTGAAACTAAAGTAACTATATCATGGAAGAGTCATTTTAGCCACAGTTGTTGATGTCAGGCAAGTGACTTGATCTGAGATTGTGTTGAAACTAAAGTAACTATATCATGGAAGAATCAATTTAGTCACAGTTGTACATGTCTGGCAAGTGACTTTATCTGAGACTGTGTTGAAACTAAAGTAACTATATCATGGAAGAGTCATTTTAGCCACAGTTGTTGATGTCAGGCAAGTGACTTGATCTGAGATTGTGTTGAAACTAAAGTAACTATATCATGGAAGAATCAATTTAGTCACAGTTGTACATGTCTGGCAAGTGACTTTATCTGAGACTGTGTTGAAACTAAAGTAACTATATCATGGAAGAGTCATTTTAGCCACAGTTGTACATGTCTGGCAAGTGACTTTATCTGAGACTGCGTTCAAACTAAAGTAACTATATCATGGAAGAGTCATTTTAGCCACAGTTGTACATGTCTGACAAGTGACTTGATCTGAGACTGTGTTGAAACTAAAGTAACTATATCATGGAAGAGTCATGTTAGCTACAGTTTTATATGTCTGGTAAGTGACTTGATCTGTGACTGTGTTGAAACTAAAGTAACTATATCATGGATATTCATTTTAGCCACAGTTGTACATGTCTGGCAAGTGACTTGATCTGTGAATGTGTGGACACTAAAGTAACTATATCATGGAAGATTCATTTTAGCCACAGTTGTACATGTCTGGTCAGTGACTTGCTCTAAGACTGTGTTCAAACTAAAGTAACTGTATCATGGAAGAGTCATTTTAGCCCCAGTTGTAGATGTCTGGCAAGTGACTTGATCTGAGATTGTGTTGAAACTAAACTAACTATATCATTGAAGAGTCATTCTAGCCACAGTTGCACATGTCTGGCAAGTGACTTGATCTGAGATTGTGTTGAAACTAAAGTAACTATATCATGGAAGAGTCATTCTAGCCACAGTTGTACATGTATGGTAAGTGACTTGATCTGAGATTGTGTTTAAACTAAAGTAACTATATAATGGAAGTGTCATTTTAGCCAGGGTTGTACATGTCAGGCAAGTGACTTGATCTGAGACTGTGTTGACACTAAAGTAACTATATCATGGAAGAGTCATTTTAGCCACAGTTGTAGATGTCTGGCAAGTGACTTGATCTGAGACTGTGTTGAAACTAAAGTAACTATATCATGGAAGAATCAATTTAGTCACAGTTGTACATGTCTGGCAAGTGACTTGATCTGAGACTGTGTTGAAACTAAAGTAACTATATCATGGAACAGTCATTTTAGCCACAGTTGTACATGTCTGGCAAGTGAGTTTATCTGAGACTGTGTTGAAACTAAAGTAACTATATCATGGAAGATTTATTTTAGCCACAGTTTTACATGTCTGGCAAGTGACTTGATCTAAGACTGTGTTCAAACTAAAGTAACTATATCATGGAAGAGTCATTCTAGCCACAGTTGTACATGTCTGGCAAGTGACTTGATCTGAGATTGTGTTGAAACTAAAGTAACTATAACATGGAAGAGTCATTTTAGCCACAGTTGTACATGTCTGGCAAGTGACTTGATCTGAGACTGTGTTGAAACTAAAGTAACTATATCATGGAAGAGTCATTTTAGCCACAGTTGTTGATGTCAGGCAAGTGACTTGATCTGAGATTGTGTTGAAACTAAAGTAACTATTTCATGGAAGAGTCATGTTAGCTACAGTTTTACATGTCTGGTAAGTGTCTTGATCTGTGACTGTGTTGAAACTGAAGTAACTATATCATGGATAGTCATTTTAGCCACAGTTGTACATGTCTGGCAAGTGACTTGATCTGTGAATGTGTTGAAACTAAAGTAACTATATCATGGAAGAGTCATTTTAGCCACAGTTGTACATGTCTGGCAAGTGACTTGATCTGAGACTGTGTTGAAACTAAAGTAACTATATCATGGAGGAGTCATTTTAGCCACAGTTGTACATCCCTGGTAAGTGATTTGATTTGTGACTGTGTTGAAACTAAAGTAACTATATCATGGAAAAGTCATTTTAGCCACAGTTGTACATGTCTGGCAAGTGACTTGATCTGAGACTGTGTTGAAACTAAAGTAACTATATCATGGAACAGTCATTTTAGCCACAGTTGTACATGTCTGGCAAGTGAGTTTATCTGAGACTGTGTTGAAACTAAAGTAACTATATCATGGAAGAGTTATTTTAGCCACAGTTGTACATGTCTGGCAAGTGACTTGATCTAAGACTGTGTTCAAACTAAAGTAACTATATCATGGAAGAGTCATTTCAGCCACAGTTGTACATGTCTGGCAAGTGACTTGATCTGAGATTGTGTTGAAACTAAACTAACTATATCATTGAAGAGTCATTCTAGCCACAGTTGTACATGTCTGGTAAGTGACTTGATCTGAGATTTTGTTGAAACTAAAGTAACTATATCATGGAAGATTCATTTTAGACCCCAGTTGTAGATGTCTGGCAAGTGACTTGATCTGAGATTGTGTTTAAACTAAAGTAACTATATCATTGACGAGTCATTCTAGCCAGAGTTGTAGATGTCTGGCAAGTGACTTGATCTGAGGTTGTGTTGAAACTAAAGTAACTATATCATGGAAGAGTCATTTTAGCTATTGTTGTACATGTCTGGCAAGACACATGATCTGTGACTGCGTTGAAACTAAAGTAACTATATCATGGAAGAATCATTTTAGTCACAGTTGTCCATGTCTGGCAAGTGACTTGATCTGAGACTGTGTTGAAACTAAAGTAACTATATCATGGAAGAGTCATTCTAGCCACAGTTGTACATGTATGGTAAGTGACTTGATCTGAGATTGTGTTGAAACTAAAGTAACTATAACATGGAAGAGTCATTTTAGCCACAGTTGTACATGTCTGGCAAGTGACTTGATCTGCGACTGTGTTGAAACTAAAGTAACTATATCATGGAAGAGTCATTTTAGCCACAGTTGTTGATGTCAGGCAAGTGACTTGATCTGAGATTGTGTTGAAACTAAAGTAACTATATCATGGAAGAATCAATTTAGTCACAGTTGTACATGTCTGGCAAGTGACTTTATCTGAGACTGTGTTGAAACTAAAGTAACTATATCATGGAAGAGTCATTTTAGCCACAGTTGTACATGTCTGGTCAGTGACTTGATCTAAGACTGTGTTCAAACTAAAGTAACTGTATCATGGAAGAGTCATTTTAGCCACAGTTGCACATGTCTGGCAAGTGACTTGAGCTGAGACTGTGTTGAAACTAAAGTAACTATATCATTGAAGAGTTATTTTAGCCACAGTTGTACATGTCTGGCAAGTGACTTGATCTAAGACTGTGTTCAAACTAAAGTAACTATATCATGGAAGAGTCATTTAAGCCACAGTTGTACATGTCTGGTCAATGACTTGATCTAAGACTGTGTTCAAACTAAAGTAACTGTATCATGGAAGAGTCATTTTAGCCACAGTTGTACATGTCTGGCAAGTGACCTGATCTGAGACTGTGTTGAAACTAAAGTAACTATATCATGGTAGAGTCATTTTAGCCACAGTTGTAGATGTCTGACAAGTGACTTGATCTGAGTTTGTGTTGAAACTAAAGTAACTATATCATGGAAGAGTCATTTTAGCCACAGTTGTACATGTCTAGAAAGTCACTTGATCTGAGACTGTGTTGAAACTAAAGTAACTATATCATGGAAGAGTCATGTTAGCTACAGTTTTACATGTCTGGTAAGTGACTTGATCTGTGACTGTGTTGAAACTAAAGTAACTATATCATGGATAGTCATTTTAGCCACAGTTATATATGTCTGGCAAGTGACTTGATCTGTGAACGTGTTGAAACTAAAGTAACTATATCATGGTAGAGTCATTTTAGCCACAGTTGTAGATGCCTGGCAAGTGACTTGATCTGAGACTGTGTTGAAACTAAAGTAACTATATCATGGAAGAGTTATTTTAGCCACAGTTGTACATGTCTGGCAAGTGACTTGATCTGAGACCGTGTTGAAACTAAAGTAACTATATCATGGAAGAGTTATTTTAGCCACTGTTGTACATGTCTGGCAAGTGACTTGATCTAAGACTGTGTTCAAACTAAAGTAACTATATCATGGAAGAGTCATTTTAGCCACAGTTGTACATGTCTGGTAAGTGACTTGATCTGAGACTGTGTTGAAACTAAAGTAACTATATCATGGAAGAGTCATTTTAGCCACAGTTATACATCCATGCTAATTGACTTGATTTTTGACTGTGTTGAAACTAAATTAACTATATCATGGAAGAGTCATTTTAGCCACAGTTGTACATGTCTGGCAAGTGACTTGATCTGTGAACGTGTTGAAACAAAAGTAACTATATCATGGTAGAGTCATTTTAGCCACAGTTGTAGATGCCTGGCAAGTGACTTGATCTGAGACTGTGTTGAAACTAAAGTAACTATATCATAGAAGAGTCATATTAGCCACAGTTGAACATGTCTGGTAAGTGACTTGATCTGAGACTGTGTTGAAACTAAAGTAACTATATCATGGAAAAGTCATTTTAGCCACAGTTGTACATGTCTGGCAAGTGACTTTATCTGAGATTGTTTTGAAACTAAAGTAACTATATCATGGAAGAATCATTTTAGTCACAGTTGTACATGTCTGGCAAGTGACTTGATCTGTGACTGTGTTGAAACTAAAGTAACTATATCATTGAAGAGTCATTTTTGCTACACTTGTACATGTCTGGCAAGTGACTTGATCTGTGACTGTGTTGAAACTAAAGTAACTATATCATGGTAGAGTCATTTTAGCCACAGTTGTAGATGTCTGGCAAGTGACATGATCTGAGACTGTGTTGAAACTAAAGTAACTATATCATGGAAGAATCAATTTAGTCACAGTTGTACATGTCTGGCAAGTGACTTGATCTGAGACTGTGTTGAAACTAAAGTAACTATATCATGGAACAGTCATTTTAGCCACAGTTGTCCATGTCTGGCAAGTGACTTGATCTGAGACTGTGTTGAAACTAAAGTAACTATATCATGGAAGAGTCATTCTAGCCACAGTTGTACATGTATGGTAAGTGACTTGATCTGAGATTGTGTTGAAACTAAAGTAACTATAACATGGAAGAGTCATTTTAGCCACAGTTGTACATGTCTGGCAAGTGACTTGATCTGCGACTGTGTTGAAACTAAAGTAACTATATCATGGAAGAGTCATTTTAGCCACAGTTGTTGATGTCAGGCAAGTGACTTGATCTGAGATTGTGTTGAAACTAAAGTAACTATATCATGGAAGAATCAATTTAGTCACAGTTGTACATGTCTGGCAAGTGACTTTATCTGAGACTGTGTTGAAACTAAAGTAACTATATCATGGAAGAGTCATTTAAGCCACAGTTGTACATGTCTGGTCAATGACTTGATCTAAGACTGTGTTCAAACTAAAGTAACTGTATCATGGAAGAGTCATTTTAGCCACAGTTGTACATGTCTGGCAAGTGACCTGATCTGAGACTGTGTTGAAACTAAAGTAACTATATCATGGAAGAGTCATTTTAGCCACAGTTGTACATGTCTGACAAGTGACTTAATCTGAGACTGTGTTGAAACTAAAGTAACTATATCATGGAAGAGTCATGTTAACTACAGTTTTACATGTCTGGTAAGTGTCTTGATCTGTGACTGTGTTGAAACTGAAGTAACTATATCATGGATAGTCATTTTAGCCACAGTTGTACATGTCTGGCAAGTGACTTGATCTGTGAATGTGTTGAAACTAAAGTAACTATATCATGGAAGAGTCATTTTAGCCACAGTTGCACATGTCTGGCAAGTGACTTGATCTGAGACTGTGTTGAAACTAAAGTAACTATATCATGGAAGAGTCATTTTAGCCACAGTTGTACATCCCTGGTAAGTGATTTGATTTGTGACTGTGTTGAAACTAAAGTAACTATATCATGGAAAAGTCATTTTAGCCACAGTTGTACATGTCTGGCAAGTGACCTGATCTGAGACTGTGTTGAAACTAAAGTAACTATATCATGGATAGTCATTTTAGCCACAGTTGTACATGTCTGGCAAGTGACTTGATCTGTGAATGTGTTGAAACCAAAGTAACTATATCATGGAAGATTCATTTTAGCCACAGTTGTACATGTCTGTTCAGTGACTTGATCTAAGACTGTGTTCAAACTAAAGTAACTGTATCATGGAAGAGTCATTTTAGCCACAGTTGCACATGTCTGGCAAGTGACTTGAGCTGAGACTGTGTTGAAACTAAAGTAACTATATCATTGAAGAGTTATTTTAGCCACAGTTGTACATGTCTGGCAAGTGACTTGATCTAAGACTGTGTTCAAACTAAAGTAACTATATCATGGTAGAGTCATTTAAGCCACAGATGTACATGTCTGGTCAATGACTTGATCTAAGACTGTGTTCAAACTAAAGTAACTGTATCATGGAAGAGTCATTTTAGCCACAGTTGTACATGTCTGGCAAGTGACTTGATCTGAGACTGTGTTGAAACTAAAGTAACTATATCATGGAAGAGTTATTTTAGCCACAGTTGTACATGTCTGGCAAGTGACTTGATCTAAGACTGTGTTGAAACTAAAGTAACTATATCATGGATAGTCATTTTAGCCACAGTTGTACATGTCTGGCAAGTGACTTGATCTGTGAATGTGTTGAAACTAAAGTAACTATATCATGGAAAAGTCATTTTAGCCACAGTTGTACATGTCTGGCAAGTGACTTGATCTGAGACTGTGTTGAAACTAAAGTAACTATATCATGGAAGAGTCATTTTAGCCACAGTTGTACATGTCTGACAGGTGACTTAATCTGAGACTGTGTTGAAACTAAAGTAACTATATCATGGAAGAGTCATGTTAGCTACAGTTTTACATGTCTGGTAAGTGTCTTGATCTGTAACTGTGTTGAAACTGAAGTAACTATATCATGGATAGTCATTTTAGCCACAGTTGTACATGTCTGGCAAGTGACTTGATCTGTGAATGTGTTCAAACTAAAGTAACTATATCATGGAAGAGTCATTTTAGCCACAGTTGTACATGTCTGGCAAGTGACTTGATCTGAGACTGTGTTAAAGCTAAAGTAACTATATCATGGAAGAGTCATTTTAGCCACAGTTGTACATGTCTGACAAGTGGCTTGATCTGAGACTGTGTTGAAACTAAAGTAACTATATCATGGAAGAGTCATGTTAGCTACAGTTTTATATGTCTGGTAAGTGTCTTGATCTGTGACTGTGTTGAAACTAAAGTAACTATATCATGGATAGTCATTTTAGCCACAGTTGTACATGTCTGGCAAGTGACTTGATCTGTGAATGTGTTGAAACTAAAGTAACTATATCATGGAAGATTCATTTTAGCCACAGTTGTACATGTCTGGTCAGTGACTTGATCTAAGACTGTGTTCAAACTAAAGTAACTGTATCATGGAAGAGTCATTTTAGCCCCAGTTGTAGATGTCTGGCAAGTGACTTGATCTGAGATTGTGTTGAAACTAAACTAACTATATCATTGAAGAGTCATTCTAGCCACAGTTGCACATGTCTGGCAAGTGACTTGATCTGAGATTGTGTTGAAACTAAAGTAACTATATCATGGAAGAGTAATTCTAGCCACAGTTGTACATGTATGGTAAGTGACTTGATCTGAGATTGTGTTTAAACTAAAGTAACTATATCATGGAAGTGTCATTTTAGCCAGGGTTGTACATGTCAGGCAAGTGACTTGATCTGAGACTGTGTTGACACTAAAGTAACTATATCATGGAAGAGTTATTTTAGCCACAGTTGTAGATGTCTGGCAAGTGACTTGATCTGAGACTGTGTTGAAACTAAAGTAACTATATCATGGAAGAATCAATTTAGTCACAGTTGTACATGTCTGGCAAGTGACTTGATCTGAGACTGTGTTGAAACTAAAGTAACTATATCATGGAACAGTCATTTTAGCCACAGTTGTACATGTCTGGCAAGTGAGTTTATCTGAGACTGTGTTGAAACTAAAGTAACTATATCATGGAAGAGTTATTTTAGCCACAGTTGTACATGTCTGGCAAGTGACTTGATCTAAGACTGTGTTCAAACTAAAGTAACTATATCATGGAAGAGTCATTCTAGCCACAGTTGTACATGTCTGGCAAGTGACTTGATCTGAGATTGTGTTTAAACTAAAGTAACTATATCATTGATGAGTCATTCTAGCCAGAGTTGTAGATGTCTGGCAAGTGACTTGATCTGAGGTTGTGTTGAAACTAAAGTAACTATATCATGGAAGAGTCATTTTAGCTACTGTTGTACATGTCTGGCAAGACACATGATCTGTGACTGCGTTGAAACTAAAGTAACTATATCATGGAAGAATCATTTTAGTCACAGTTGTACATGTCTGGCAAGTGACTTGATCGGAGACTGTGTTGAAACTAAAGTAACTATATCATGGAAGAGTCATTCTAGCCACAGTTGTACATGTATGGTAAGTGACTTGATCTGAGATTGTGTTGAAACTAAAGTAACTATAACATGGAAGAGTCATTTTAGCCACAGTTGTACATGTCTGGCAAGTGACTTGATCTGAGACTGTGTTGAAACTAAAGTAACTATATCATGGAAGAGTCATTTTAGCCACAGTTGTTGATGTCAGGCAAGTGACTTGATCTGAGATTGTGTTGAAACTAAAGTAACTATATCATTGAAGAGTTATTTTAGCCACAGTTGTACATGTCTGGCAAGACACTTGATCTGTGACTGCGTTGAAACTAAAGTAACTATATCATGGAAGAATCATTTTAGTCACAGTTGTACATGTCTGGCAAGTGACTTGATCTGAGACTGTGTTGAAACTAAAGTAACTATATCATGGAAGAGTCATTCTAGCCACAGTTGTACATGTATGGTAAGTGACTTGATCTGAGGTTGTGTTGAAACTAAAGTAACTATATCATGGAAGAGTCATTTTAGCTACTGTTGTACATGTCTGGCAAGACACTTGATCTGTGACTGCGTTGAAACTAAAGTAACTATATCATGGAAGAATCATTTTAGTCACAGTTGTACATGTCTGGCAAGTGACTTGATCTGAGACTGTGTTGAAACTAAAGTAACTATATCATGGAAGAGTCATTTTAGCTACAGTTGTACATCCCTGGTAAGTGACTTGATCTGAGACTGTGTTGAAACTAAAGTAACTATATCATGGCAGAGTCATTTTAGCCACAGTTGCACAAGTCTGGCAAGTGACTTGATCTGAGACTGTGTTGAAACTAAAGTAACTATATCTTGGAAGAGTCATTTTAGCTACTGTTGTACATGTCTGGCAAGACACTTGATCTGTGACTGCGTTGAAACTAAAGTAACTATATCATGGAAGAATCATTTTAGTCTCAGTTGTACATGTCTGGCAAGTGACTTGATCTGAGACTGTGTTGAAACTAAAGTAACTATATCATGGAAGAGTCATTCTAGCCACAGTTGTACATGTATGGTAAGTGACTTGATTTGAGATTGTGTTGAAACTAAAGTAACTATATCAAGGAACAGTCATTTTAGCCACAGTTGAACATGTCTGGCAAGTGACTTTATCTGAGACTGTGTTGAAACTAAAGTAACTATATCATTGAAGAGTCATTCTAGCCACAGTTGCACATGTCTGGCAAGTGACTTGATCTGAGATTGTGTTGAAACTAAAGTAACTATATCATGGAAGAGTCATTCTAGCCACAGTTGTACATGTATGGTAAGTGACTTGATCTGAGATTGTGTTTAAACTAAAGTAACTATATCATGGAAGAGTCATTTTAGCCAGGGTTGTACATGTCAGGCAAGTGACTTGATCTGAGACTGTGTTGAAACTAAAGTAACTATATCATGGAAGAGTCATTTTAGCCACAGTTGTAGATGTCTGGCAAGTGACTTGATCTGAGACTGTGTTGAAACTAACGTAACTATATCATGGAAGAATCAATTTAGTCACAGTTGTACATGTCTGGCAAGTGACTTGATCTGAGACTGTGTTGAAACTAAAGTAACTATATCATGGAACAGTCATTTTAGCCACAGTTGTACATGTCTGGCAAGTGAGTTTATCTGAGACTGTGTTGAAACTAAAGTAACTATATCATGGAAGAGTTATTTTAGCCACAGTTGTACATGTCTGGCAAGTGACTTGATCTGAGATTGTGTTTAAACTAAAGTAACTATATCATTGATGAGTCATTCTAGCCAGAGTTGTAGATGTCTGGCAAGTGACTTGATCTGAGGTTGTGTTGAAACTAAAGTAACTATATCATGGAAGAGTCATTTTAGCTACTGTTGTACATGTCTGGCAAGACACATGATCTGTGACTGCGTTGAATCTAAAGTAACTATATCATGGAAGAATCAATTTAGTGACAGTTGTACATGTCTGGCAAGTGACTTGATCTGAGACTGTGTTGAAACTAAAGTAACTATATCATGGAAGAGTCATTCTAGCCACAGTTGTACATGTATGGTAAGTGACTTGATCTGAGATTGTGTTGAAACTAAAGTAACTATAACATGGAAGAGTCATTTTAGCCACAGTTGTACATGTCTGGCAAGTGACATGATTTGAGACTGTGTTGAAACTAAAGTAACTATAACATGGAAGACTCATTTTAGCCACAGTTGTTGATGTCAGGCAAGTGACTTGATCTGAGATTGTGTTGAAACTAAAGTAACTATATCATGGAAGAATCAATTTAGTCACAGTTGTACATGTCTGGCAAGTGACTTTATCTGAGACTGTGTTGAAACTAAAGTAACTATATCATGGAAGAGTCATTTTAGCCACAGTTGTACACGTATGGTCAGTGACTTGATCTAAGACTGTGTTCAGACTAAAGTAACTGTATCATGGAAGAGTCATTTTAGCCACAGTTGCACATGTCTAGCAAGTGACTTGATCTGAGACTGTGTTGAAACTAAAGTAACTATATCATGGAAGAGTCATTTTAGCCACAGTTGTACATCCCTGGTAAGTGACTTGATCTGTGACTGTGTTGAAACTAAAGTAACTATATCATGGAAGAGTCATTTTAGCTACAGTTGTACATCCCTGGTAAGTGACTTGATCTGTGACTGTGTTGAAACTAGAGTAACTATATCATGGAAGATTCATTTTAGCCACAGTTGCACATGTCTGGCAAGTGACTTGATCTGAGACTGTGTTGAAACTAAAGTAACTATATCATAGAAGAGTCATTTTAGCCACAGTTGTACATGTCTAGCAAGTGACTTGATCTGAGACTGTGTTGAAACTAAAGTAACTATATCATGGAAGAGTCATTTTAGCCACAGTTGTACATGTCTAGCAAGTGACTTGATCTGAGACTGTGTTGAAACTAAAGTAACTATATCATGGCAGAGTCATTTTAGCCACAGTTGCACATGTCTGGCAAGTGACTTGATCTGAGACTGTGTTGAAACTAAAGTAACTATATCTTGGAAGAGTCATTTTAGCTACTGTTGTACATGTCTGGCAAGACACTTGATCTGTGACTGCGTTGAAACTAAAGTAACTATATCATGGAAGAATAATTTTATTCACAGTTGTACATGTCTGGCAAGTGACTTTATCTGAGATTGTGTTTAAACTAAAGTAACTATATCATGGAAGAGTCATTTTAGCCACAGTTGTACATGTCTGGCAAGTGACTTGATCTGAGACTGTGTTGAAACTAAAGTAACTATATAATGGAAGAGTCATTCTAGCCACAGTTGTACATGTATGGTCAGTGACTTGATCTAAGACTGTGTTCAAACTAAAGTAACTGTATCATGGAAGAGTCATTTTAGGCCCAGTTGTAGATGTCTGGCAAGTGACTTGATCTGAGAGTGTGTTGAAACTAAACTAACTATATCATTGAAGAGTCATTCTAGCCACAGTTGCACATGTCTGGCAAGTGACTTGATCTGAGATTATGTTGAAACTAAAGTAACTATATCATGTAAGAGTCATTCTAGCCACAGTTGTACATGTATGGTAAGTGACTTGATCTGAGATTGTGTTTAAACTAAAGTAACTATATCATGGAAGAGTCATTTTAGCCAGGGTTGTACATGTCAGGCAAGTGACTTGATCTGAGACTGTGTTGAAACTAAAGTAACTATATCATGGAAGAGTCATTTTAGCCACAGTTGTAGATGTCTGGCAAGTGACTTGATCTGAGACTGTGTTGAAACTAAAGTAACTATGTCATGGAAGAATCAATTTAGTCACAGTTGTACATGTCTGGCAAGTGGCTTGATCAGAGACTGTGTTGAAACTAAAGTAACTATATCATGGAACAGTCATTTTAGCCACAGTTGTACATGTCTGGCAAGTGAGTTTATCTGAGACTGTGTTGAAACTAAAGTAACTATATCATGGAAGAGTTATTTTAGCCACAGTTGTACATGTCTGGCAAGGCACTTGATCTGTGACTGCGTTGAAACTAAAGTAACTATATCATGGAAGAATCATTTTAGTCACAGTTGTACATGTCTGGCAAGTGACTTGATCTGAGACTGTGTTGAAACTAAAGTAACTATATCATGGAAGAGTCATTCTAGCCACAGTTGTACATGTATGGTAAGTGACTTGATTTGAGATTGTGTTGAAACTAAAGTAACTATATCATGGAACAGTCATTCTAGCCACAGTTGCACGTGTCAGGCAAGTGACTTGATCTGAGATTGTGTTGAAACTAAAGTAACTATATCATGTAAGAGTCATTCTAGCCACAGTTGTACATGTATGGTAAGTGACTTGATCTGAGATTGTGTTTAAACTAAAGTAACTATATCATGGAAGAGTCATTTTAGCTACTGTTGTACATGTCTGGCAAGACACATGATATGTGACTGCGTTGAAACTAAAGTAACTATATCATGGAAGAATCATTTAATCACAGTTGTACATGTCTGGCAAGTGACTTGATCTGAGACTGTGTTGAAACTAAAGTAACTATATCATGGAAGAGTCATTCTAGCCACAGTTGTACATGTATGGTAAGTGACTTGATATGAGATTGTGTTGAAACTAAAGTAACTATAACATGGAAGAGTCATTTTAGCCACAGTTGTACATGTCTGGCAAGTGACTTGATTTGAGACTGTGTTGAAACTAAAGTAACTATATCATGGAACAGTCATTTTAGCCACAGTTGTTGATGTCAGGCAAGTGACTTGATCTGAGATTGTGTTGAAACTAAAGTAACTATAACATGGAAGAGTCATTTTAGCCACAGTTGTACATGTCTGGTCAGTGACTTGATATAAGACTGTATTCAAGCTAAAGTAACTGTATCATGGAAGAGTCATTTCATCCACAGTTGCACATGTCTAGCAAGAGACTTGATCTGAGATTGTGTTGAAACTAAAGTAACTATATCATTGAAGAGTTATTTTAGCCACAGTTGTACATGTCTGGCAAGTGACTTGATCTAAGACTGTGTTCAAACTAAAGTAACTATATCATGGAAGAGTCATTTTAGCCACAGTTGTACATGTCTGACAAGTGACTTAATCTGAGACTGTGTTGAAACTAAACTAACTATATCATGGAAGAGTCATGTTAGCTACATTTTTACATGTCTGGTAAGTGTCTTGATCTGTGACTGTGTTGAAACTGAAGTAACTATATCATGGATAGTCATTTTAGCCACAGTTGTACATGTCTGGCAAGTGACTTGATCTGTGAATGTGTTGAAACTAAAGTAACTATATCATGGAACAGTCATTTTAGCCACAGTTGTACATGTCTGGCAAGTGACTTTATCTGAGACTGTGTTCAAACTAAAGTAACTATATCATGGAAGAGTCATTTTAGCCACAGTTGTACATGTCTGGTCAGTGACTTGATCTAAGACTGTGTTCAAACTAAAGTAACTGTATCATGGAAGAGTCATTTTAGCCACAGTTGCACATGTCTAGCAAGTGACTTGATCTGAGATTGTGTTGAAACTAAAGTAACTATATCATTGAAGAGTCATGCTAACCACAGTTGTACATGTCTGGTAAGACGCTTGATCTGTGACTGCGTTGAAACTAAAGTAACTATATCATGGAAGAATCATTTTAGTCACAGTTGTACATGTCTAGCAAGTGACTTGATCTGAGACTGTGTTGAAACTAAAGTAACTATATCATGGAAGAGTCATTTTAGCCACGGTTGTACATCCCTGGTAAGTGACTTGATCTGTGACTGTGTTGAAACTAAAGTAACTATATCATGGAAGAGTCATTTTAGCTAGAGTTGTACATCCCTGGCAAGTGACTTGATCTGTGACTGTGTTGAAACTAAAGTAACTATATCATGGCAGAGTCATTTTAGCCACAGTTGCACATGTCTGGCAAGTGACTTGATCTGAGACTGTGTTGAACCTAAAGTAACTATATCTTGGAAGAGTCATTTTAGCTACTGTTGTACATGTCTGGCAAGGCACTTGATCTGTGACTGCGTTGAAACTAAAGTAACTATATCATGGAAGAATCATTTTAGTCACAGTTGTACATGTCTGGCAAGTGACTTGATCTGAGACTGTGTTGAAACTAAAGTAACTATATCATGGAAGAGTCATTCTAGCCACAGTTGTACATGTATGGTAAGTGACTTGATTTGAGATTGTGTTGAAACTAAAGTAACTATATCATGGAACAGTCATTCTAGCCACAGTTGCACGTGTCAGGCAAGTGACTTGATCTGAGATTGTGTTGAAACTAAAGTAACTATATCATGGAACAGTCATTCTAGCCACAGTTGTACATGTATGGTAAGTGACTTGATCTGAGATTGTGTTTAAACTAAAGTAACTATATCATGGAAGAGTCATTTTAGCCACAGTTGTACATGCCTGGCAAGTGACTTGATCTGAGACTGTGTTGAAACTAAAGTAACTATATAATGGAAGAGTCATTCTAGCCACAGTTGTATATGTATGGTCAGTGACTTGATCTAAGACTGTGTTCAAACTAAAGTAACTGTATCATGGAAGAGTCATTTTAGCCCCAGTTGTAGATGTCTGGCAAGTGACTTGATCTGAGATTCTGTTGAAACTAAAGTAACTATAACATGGAAGAGTCATTTTAGCCACAGTTGTACATGTCTGGTCAGTGACTTGATATAAGACTGTGTTCAAGCTAAAGTAACTGTATCATGGAAGAGTCATTTCATCCACAGTTGCACATGTCTAGCAAGAGACTTGATCTGAGATTGTGTTGAAACTAAAGTAACTATATCATTGAAGAGTTATTTTAGCCACAGTTGTACATGTCTGGCAAGTGACTTGATCTAAGACTGTGTTCAAACTAAAGTAACTATATCATGGAA
The DNA here is from genome assembly GCA_964016885.1 of Eledone cirrhosa. NCBI lineage: Eukaryota > Metazoa > Mollusca > Cephalopoda > Octopoda > Eledonidae > Eledone > Eledone cirrhosa. The sequence continues at coordinate 19,562,698 of OZ024754.1, read as the reverse complement.
GAGTCATTTTAGCCACAGTTGTACATGTCTGACAAGTGACTTAATCTGAGACTGTGTTGAAACTAAACTAACTATATCATGGAAGAGTCATGTTAGCTACAGTTTTACATGTCTGGTAAGTGTCTTGATCTGTGACTGTGTTGAAACTGAAGTAACTATATCATGGATAGTCATTTTAGCCACAGTTGTACATGTCTGGCAAGTGACTTGATCTGTGAATGTGTTGAAACTAAAGTAACTATATCATGGAACAGTCATTTTAGCCACAGTTGTACATGTCTGGCAAGTGACTTTATCTGAGACTGTGTTGAAACTAAAGTAACTATATCATGGAAGAGTCATTTTAGCCACAGTTGTACATGTCTGGTCAGTGACTTGATCTAAGACTGTGTTCAAACTAAAGTAACTGTATCATGGAAGAGTCATTTTAGCCACAGTTGCACATGTCTAGCAAGTGACTTGATCTGAGATTGTGTTGAAACTAAAGTAACTATATCATTGAAGAGTCATGCTAACCACAGTTGTACATGTCTGGTAAGACGCTTGATCTGTGACTGCGTTGAAACTAAAGTAACTATATCATGGAAGAATCATTTTAGTCACAGTTGTACATGTCTAGCAAGTGACTTGATCTGAGACTGTGTGGAAACTAAAGTAACTATATCATGGAAGAGTCATTTTAGCCACGGTTGTACATCCCTGGTAAGTGACTTGATCTGTGACTGTGTTGAAACTAAAGTAACTATATCATGGAAGAGTCATTTTAGCTAGAGTTGTACATCCCTGGCAAGTGACTTGATCTGTGAATGTGTTGAAACTAAAGTAACTATATCATGGCAGAGTCATTTTAGCCACAGTTGCACATGTCTGGCAAGTGACTTGATCTGAGACTGTGTTGAACCTAAAGTAACTATATCTTGGAGGAGTCATTTTAGCTACTGTTGTACATGTCTGGCAAGGCACTTGATCTGTGACTGCGTTGAAACTAAAGTAACTATATCATGGAAGAATCATTTTAGTCACAGTTGTACATGTCTGGCAAGTGACTTGATCTGAGACTGTGTTGAAACTAAAGTAACTATATCATGGAAGAGTCATTCTAGCCACAGTTGTACATGTATGGTAAGTGACTTGATTTGAGATTGTGTTGAAACTAAAGTAACTATATCATGGAACAGTCATTCTAGCCACAGTTGCACGTGTCAGGCAAGTGACTTGATCTGAGATTGTGTTGAAACTAAAGTAACTATATCATGGAACAGTCATTCTAGCCACAGTTGTACATGTATGGTAAGTGACTTGATCTGAGATTGTGTTTAAACTAAAGTAACTATATCATGGAAGAGTCATTTTAGCCACAGTTGTACATGTCTGGCAAGTGACTTGATCTGAGACTGTGTTGAAACTAAAGTAACTATATAATGGAAGAGTCATTCTAGCCACAGTTGTATATGTATGGTCAGTGACTTGATCTAAGACTGTGTTCAAACTAATGTAACTGTATCATGGAAGAGTCATTTTAGCCCCAGTTGTAGATGTCTGGCAAGTGACTTGATCTGAGATTGTGTTGAAACTAAGCTAACTATATCATTGAAGAGTCATTCTAGCCACAGTTGCACATGTCTGGCAAGTGACTTGATCTGAGATTGTGTTGAAACTAAAGTAACTATATCATGGAAGAGTCATTCTAGCCACAGTTGTACATGTATGGTAAGTGACTTGATCTGAGATCGTGTTTAAACTAAAGTAACTATATCATGGAAGAGTCATTTTAGCCACAGTTGTACATGTCTGGCAAGTGACTTGATCTGAGACGGTGTTGAAACTAAAGTAACTATATCATGGAAGAGTCATTTTAGCCACAGTTGTAGATGTCTGGCAAGTGACTTGATCTGAGACTGTGTTGAAACTAAAGTAACTATAGCATGGAAGAATCAATTTAGTCACAGTTGTACATGTCTGGCAAGTGACTTGATCTGAGACTGTGTTGAAACTAAAGTAACTATATCATGGAACAGTCATTTTAGCCACAGTTGTACATGTCTGGCAAGTGAGTTTATCTGAGACTGTGTTGAAACTAAAGTAACTATATAATGGAAGAGTTATTTTAGCCACAGTTGTACATGTCTGGCAAGTGACTTGATCTAAGACTGTGTTCAAACTAAAGTAACTATATCATGGAAGAGTCATTTCAGCCACAGTTGTACATGTCTGGCAAGTGACTTGATCTGATATTGTGTTGAAACTAAAGTAACTATATCATTGAAGAGTCATTCTAGCCACAGTTGTACATGTCTGGTAAGTGACTTGATCTGAGATTGTGTTGAAACTAAAGTAACTATATCATTGATGAGTCATTCTAGCCAGAGTTGTAGATGTCTGGCAAGTGACTTGATCTGAGGTTGTGTTGAAACTAAAGTAACTATATCATGGAAGAGTCATTTTAGCTACTGTTGTACATGTCTGGCAAGACACATTATCTGTGACTGCGTTGAAACTAAAGTAACTATATCATGGATGAATCATTTTACTCACAGTTGTACATGTCTGGCAAGTAACTTGATCTGAGACTGTGTTGAAACTAAAGTAACTATACCATGGAAGAGTCATTCTAGCCACAGTTGTACATGTATGGTAAGTGACTTGATCTGAGATTGTGTTGAAACTAAAGTAACTATAACATGGAAGAGTCATTTTAGCCACAGTTGTACATGTCTGGCAAGTGACTTGATCTGAGATTGTGTTGAAACTAAAGTAACTATATCATGGAAGAGTCATTTTAGCCACAGTTGTTGATGTCAGGCAAGTGACTTGATCTGAGATTGTGTTGAAACTAAAGTAACTATATCATGGAAGAATCATTTTAGTCACAGTTGTACATGTCTGGCAAGTGACTTGATCTGAGACTGTGTTGAAACTAAAGTAACTATACCATGGAAGAGTCATTCTAGCCACAATTGTACATGTCTGGTCAGTGACTTTATCTGAGACTGTGTTCAAACTAAAGTAACTGTATGATGGAAGAGTCATTTTAGCCAGAATTGCACATGTCTAGCAAGAGACATGATCTGAGATTGTGTTGAAACTAAAGTAACTATATCATTGAAGAGTTATTTTAGCCACAGTTGTACATGTCTGGCAAGTGACTTGATCTAAGTCTGTGTTCGAACTAAAGTAACTATATCATGGAAGAGTCATTTTAGCCACAGTTGTACATGTCTGACAAGTGACTTAATCTGAGACTGTGTTGAAACTAAAGTAACTATATCATGGAAGAGTCATTTCAGCCACAGTTGTACATGTCTGGCAAGTGACGTGATCTGAGATTGTGTTGAAACTAAAGTAACTATATCATTGATGAGTCATTCTAGCCACAGTTGTACATGTCTGGCAAGTGACTTGATCTGTGAATGTGTTGAAACTAAAGTAACTATATCATGGAAGAGTCATTTTAGCTACTGTTGTACATGTTTGGCAAGACACATGATCTGTGACTGCGTTGAAACTAAAGTAACTATATCATGGAAGAATCATTTTAGTCACAGTTGTACATGTCTGGCAAGTGACTTGATCTGAGACTGTGTTGAAACTAAAGTAACTATATCATGGAAGAGTCATTGTAGTCACAGTTGTACATGTATGGTAAGTGACTTGATCTGAGATTGTGTTGAAACTAAAGTAACTATAACATGGAAGAGTCATTTTAGCCACAGTTGTACATGTCTGGCAAGTGACTTGATCTGAGACTGTGTTGAAACTAAAGTAACTATATCATGGAAGAGTCATTTTAGCCACAGTTGTTGATGTCAGGCAAGTGACTTGATCTGAGATTGTGTTGAAACTAAAGTAACTATATCATGGAAGAATCAATTTAGTCACAGTTGTACATATCTGGCAAGTGACTTAATCTGAGACTGTGTTGAAACTAAAGTAACTATATCATGGAAGAGTCATTTTAGCCACAGTTGTACATGTCTGGCAAGTGACTTGATCTGAGACTGTGTTGAAACTAAAGTAACTATATCATGGAAGAGTCATTTTAGCCACAGTTGTAGATGTCTGGCAAGTGACTTGATCTGAGACTGTGTTGAAACTAAAGTAACTATATCATGGAAGAATCAATTTAGTCACAGTTGTACATGTCTGGCAAGTGACTTGATCTGAGACTGTGTTGAAACTAAAGTAACTATATCATGGAACAGTCATTTTAGCCACAGTTGTACATGTCTGGCAAGTGAGTTTATCTGAGACTGTGTTGAAACTAAAGTAACTATATCATGGAAGAGCTATTTTAGCCACAGTTGTACATGTCTGGCAAGTGACTTGATCTAAGACTGTGTTCAAACTAAAGTAACTATATCATGGAAGAGTCATTTCAGCCACAGTTGTACATGTCTGGCAAGTGACTTGATCTGATATTGTGTTGAAACTAAAGTAACTATATCATTGAAGAGTCATTCTAGCCACAGTTGTACATGTCTGGTAAGTGACTTGATCTGAGATTGTGTTGAAACTAAAGTAACTATATCATTGATGAGTCATTCTAGCCAGAGTTGTAGATGTCTGGAGGGTGACTTGATCTGAGGTTGTGTTGAAACTAAAGTAACTATATCATGGAAGAGTCATTGTAGCTACTGTTGTACATGTCTGGCAAGACACATGATCTGTGACTGCGTTGAAACTAAAGTAACTATATCATGGAAGAATCATTTTAGTCACAGTTGTACATGTCTGGCAAGTGACTTGATCTGAGACTGTGTTGAAACTAAAGTAACTATATCATGGAAGAGTCATTCTAGCCACAGTTGTACATGTATGGTAAGTGACTTGATCTGAGATTGTGTTGAAACTAAAGTAACTATAACATGGAAGAGTCATTTTAGCCACAGTTGTACATGTCTGGCAAGTGACTTGATCTGAGTCTGTGTTGAAACTAAAGTAACTATATCATGGAAGAGTCATTTTAGCCACAGTTGCACATGTCTAGCAAGAGACTTGATCTGAGATTTTGTTGAAACTAAAGTAACTATATCATTGAAGAGTTATTTTAGCCACAGTTGTAAATGTCTGGCAAGTGACTTGATCTAAGACTGTGTTCAAACTAAAGTAACTATATCATGGAAGAGTCATTTTAGCCACAGTTGCACATGTCTGACAAGTGACTTAATCTGAGACTGTGTTGAAACTAAAGTAACTATATCATGTAAGAGTCATGTTAGCTACAGTTTTACATGTCTGGTAAGTGTCTTGATCTGTGACTGTGTTGAAACTGAAGTAACTATATCATGGATAGTCATTTAGCCACAGTTGTACATGTCTGGCAAGTGACTTTATCTGAGACTGTGTTGAAACTAAAGTAACTATATCATGGAAGAGTCATTTTAGCCACAGTTGTGCATGTCTGGTCAGTGACTTGATATAAGACTGTGTTCAAACTAAAGTAACTGTATCATGGAAGAGTCATTTTAGCCACAGTTGCACATGTCTAGCAAGAGACTTGATCTGAGATTGTGTTGAAACTAAAGTAACTATATCATTGAAGAGTTATTTTAGCCACAGTTGTACATGTCTGGCAAGTGACTTGATCTAAGACTGTGTTCAAACTAAAGTAACTATATCATGGAAGAGTCATTTTAGCCACAGTTGTACATGTCTGACAAGTGACTTAATCTGAGACTGTGTTGAAACTAAAGTAACTATATCATGGAAGAGTCATTTTAGCCACAGTTGTACATGTCTGGTCAGTGACTTGATCTAAGACTGTGTTCAAACTAAAGTAACTGTATCATGGAAGACTCATTTTAGCCACAGTTGCACATGTCTAGCAAGTGACTTGATCTGAGATTGTGTTGAAACTAAAGTAATTATATCATTGAAGAGTCATTCTAGCCACAGCTGTACATGTCTGGTAAGTGACTTGATCTGAGATTGTGTTTAAACTAAAGTAACTATATCATGGAAGAGTCATTTTAGCCACAGTTGTACATGTCTGACAAGTGACTTAATCTGAGACTGTGTTGAAACTAAAGTAACTATATCATGGAAGAGTCATTTCAGCCACAGTTGTACATGTCTGGCAAGTGACGTGATCTGAGATTGTGTTGAAACTAAAGTAACTATATCATTGATGAGTCATTCTAGCCACAGTTGTACATGTCTGGCAAGTGACTTGATCTGTGAATGTGTTGAAACTAAAGTAACTATATCATGGAAGAGTCATTTTAGCTACTGTTGTACATGTTTGGCAAGACACATGATCTGTGACTGCGTTGAAACTAAAGTAACTATATCATGGAAGAATCATTTTAGTCACAGTTGTACATGTCTGGCAAGTGACTTGATCTGAGACTGTGTTGAAACTAAAGTAACTATATCATGGAAGAGTCATTGTAGTCACAGTTGTACATGTATGGTAAGTGACTTGATCTGAGATTGTGTTGAAACTAAAGTAACTATAACATGGAAGAGTCATTTTAGCCACAGTTGTACATGTCTGGCAAGTGACTTGATCTGAAACTGTGTTGAAACTAAAGTAACTATATCATGGAAGAGTCATTTTAGCCACAGTTGTTGATGTCAGGCAAGTGACTTGATCTGAGATTGTGTTGAAACTAAAGTAACTATATCATGGAAGAATCAATTTAGTCACAGTTGTACATATCTGGCAAGTGACTTAATTTGAGACTGTGTTGAAACTAAAGTAACTATATCATGGAAGAGTCATTTTAGCCACAGTTGTACATGTCTGGCAAGTGACTTGATCTGAGACTGTGTTGAAACTAAAGTAACTATATCATGGAAGAGTCATTTTAGCCACAGTTGTAGATGTCTGGCAAGTGACTTGATCTGAGACTGTGTTGAAACTAAAGTAACTATATCATGGAAGAATCAATTTAGTCACAGTTGTACATGTCTGGCAAGTGACTTGATCTGAGACTGTGTTGAAACTAAAGTAACTATATCATGGAACAGTCATTTTAGCCACAGTTGTACATGTCTGGCAAGTGAGTTTATCTGAGACTGTGTTGAAACTAAAGTAACTATATCATGGAAGAGCTATTTTAGCCACAGTTGTACATGTCTGGCAAGTGACTTGATCTAAGACTGTGTTCAAACTAAAGTAACTATATCATGGAAGAGTCATTTCAGCCACAGTTGTACATGTCTGGCAAGTGACTTGATCTGATATTGTGTTGAAACTAAAGTAACTATATCATTGAAGAGTCATTCTAGCCACAGTTGTACATGTCTGGTAAGTGACTTGATCTGAGATTGTGTTGAAACTAAAGTAACTATATCATTGATGAGTCATTCTAGCCAGAGTTGTAGATGTCTGGAGGGTGACTTGATCTGAGGTTGTGTTGAAACTAAAGTAACTATATCATGGAAGAGTCATTGTAGCTACTGTTGTACATGTCTGGCAAGACACATGATCTGTGACTGCGTTGAAACTAAAGTAACTATATCATGGAAGAATCATTTTAGTCACAGTTGTACATGTCTGGCAAGTGACTTGATCTGAGACTGTGTTGAAACTAAAGTAACTATATCATGGAAGAGTCATTCTAGCCACAGTTGTACATGTATGGTAAGTGACTTGATCTGAGATTGTGTTGAAACTAAAGTAACTATAACATGGAAGAGTCATTTTAGCCACAGTTGTACATGTCTGGCAAGTGACTTGATCTGAGTCTGTGTTGAAACTAAAGTAACTATATCATGGAAGAGTCATTTTAGCCACAGTTGCACATGTCTAGCAAGAGACTTGATCTGAGATTGTGTTGAAACTAAAGTAACTATATCATTGAAGAGTTATTTTAGCCACAGTTGTAAATGTCTGGCAAGTGACTTGATCTAAGACTGTGTTCAAACTAAAGTAACTATATCATGGAAGAGTCATTTTAGCCACAGTTGCACATGTCTGACAAGTGACTTAATCTGAGACTGTGTTGAAACTAAAGTAACTATATCATGTAAGAGTCATGTTAGCTACAGTTTTACATGTCTGGTAAGTGTCTTGATCTGTGACTGTGTTGAAACTGAAGTAACTATATCATGGATAGTCATTTAGCCACAGTTGTACATGTCTGGCAAGTGACTTTATCTGAGACTGTGTTGAAACTAAAGTAACTATATCATGGAAGAGTCATTTTAGCCACAGTTGTGCATGTCTGGTCAGTGACTTGATATAAGACTGTGTTCAAACTAAAGTAACTGTATCATGGAAGAGTCATTTTAGCCACAGTTGCACATGTCTAGCAAGAGACTTGATCTGAGATTGTGTTGAAACTAAAGTAACTATATCATTGAAGAGTTATTTTAGCCACAGTTGTACATGTCTGGCAAGTGACTTGATCTAAGACTGTGTTCAAACTAAAGTAACTATATCATGGAAGAGTCATTTTAGCCACAGTTGTACATGTCTGACAAGTGACTTAATCTGAGACTGTGTTGAAACTAAAGTAACTATATCATGGAAGAGTCATTTTAGCCACAGTTGTACATGTCTGGTCAGTGACTTGATCTAAGACTGTGTTCAAACTAAAGTAACTGTATCATGGAAGACTCATTTTAGCCACAGTTGCACATGTCTAGCAAGTGACTTGATCTGAGATTGTGTTGAAACTAAAGTAATTATATCATTGAAGAGTCATTCTAGCCACAGCTGTACATGTCTGGTAAGTGACTTGATCTGAGATTGTGTTTAAACTAAAGTAACTATATCATGGAAGAGTCATTTTAGCCACAGTTGTACATGTCTGGCAAGTGACATGATCTGAGACTGTGTTGAAACTAAAGTAACTATATCATGGAAGAGTCATTTTAGCCACAGTTGTAGATGTCTGGCAAGTGACTTGATCTGAGACTGTGTTGAAACTAAAGTAACTATATCATGGAAGAATCAATTTAGTCACAGTTGTACATGTCTGGCAAGTGACTTGATCTGAGACTGTGTTGAAACTAAAGTAACTATATCATGGAACAGTCACTTTAGCCACAGTTGTACATGTCTGGCAAGTGAGTTTATCTGAGACTGTGTTGAAACTAAAGTAACTATATCATGGAAGAGTTATTTTAGCCACAGTTGTACATGTCTGGCAAGTGACTTGATCTAAGACTGTGTTCAAACTAAAGTAACAATATCATGGAAGAGTCATTTCAGCCACAGTTGTACATGTCTGGCAAGTGACTTGATCTGATATTGTGTTGAAACTAAAGTAACTATATCATTGAAGAGTCATTCTAGCCACAGTTGTACATGTCTGGTAAGTGACTTGATCTGAGATTGTGTTGAAACTAAAGTAACTATATCATGGAAGAGTCATTTTAGCCACAGTTGTAGATGTCTGGCAAGTGACTTGATCTGAGACTGTGTTGAAACTAAAGTAACTATATCATGGAAGAATCAATTTAGTCACAGTTGTACATGTCTGGCAAGTGACTTGATCTGAGACTGTGTTGAAACTAAAGTAACTATATCATGGAACAGTCATTTTAGCCACAGTTGTACATGTCTGGCAAGTGAGTTTATCTGAGACTGTGTTGAAACTAAAGTAACTATATCATGGAAGAGTTATTTTAGCCACAGTTGTACATGTCTGGCAAGTGACTTGATCTGAGACTGTGTTCAAACTAAAGTAACTATATCATGGAAGAGTCATTTCAGCCACAGTTGTACATGTCTGGCAAGTGACTTGATCTGATATTGTGTTGAAACTAAAGTAACTATATCATTGAAGAGTCATTCTAGCCACAGTTGTACATGTCTGGTAAGTGACTTGATCTGAGATTGTGTTGAAACTAAAGTAACTATATCATTGATGAGTCATTCTAGCCAGAGTTGTAGATGTCTGGAGGGTGACTTGATCTGAGGTTGTGTTGAAACTAAAGTAACTATATCATGGAAGAGTCATTGTAGCTACTGTTGTACATGTCTGGCATGACACATGATCTGTGACTGCGTTGAAACTAAAGTAACTATATCATGGAAGAATCATTTTAGTCACAGTTGTACATGTCTGGCAAGTGACTTGATCTGAGACTGTGTTGAAACTAAAGTAACTATATCATGGAAGAGTCATTCTAGCCACAGTTGTACATGTATGGTAAGTGACTTGATCTGAGATTGTGTTGAAACTAAAGTAACTATAACATGGAAGAGTCATTTTAGCCACAGTTGTACATGTCTGGCAAGTGACTTGATCTGAGTCTGTGTTGAAACTAAAGTAACTATATCATGGAAGAGTCATTTTAGCCACAGTTGCACATGTCTAGCAAGAGACTTGATCTGAGATTGTGTTGAAACTAAAGTAACTATATCATTGAAGAGTTATTTTAGCCACAGTTGTAAATGTCTGGCAAGTGACTTGATCTAAGACTGTGTTCAAACTAAAGTAACAATATCATGGAAGAGTCATTTTAGCCACAGTTGTACATGTCTGACAAGTGACTTAATCTGAGACTGTGTTGAAACTAAAGTAACTATATCATGTAAGAGTCATGTTAGCTACAGTTTTACATGTCTGGTAAGTGTCTTGATCTGTGACTGTGTTGAAACTGAAGTAACTATATCATGGATAGTCATTTAGCCACAGTTGTACATGTCTGGCAAGTGACTTTATCTGAGACTGTGTTGAAACTAAAGTAACTATATCATGGAAGAGTCATTTTAGCCACAGTTGTGCATGTCTGGTCAGTGACTTGATATAAGACTGTGTTCAAACTAAAGTAACTGTATCATGGAAGAGTCATTTTAGCCACAGTTGCACATGTCTAGCAAGAGACTTGATCTGAGATTGTGTTGAAACTAAAGTAACTATATCATTGAAGAGTTATTTTAGCCACAGTTGTACATGTCTGGCAAGTGACTTGATCTAAGACTGTGTTCAAACTAAAGTAACTATATCATGGAAGAGTCATTTTAGCCACAGTTGTACATGTCTGACAAGTGACTTAATCTGAGACTGTGTTGAAACTAAAGTAACTATATCATGGAAGAGTCATTTTAGCCACAGTTGTACATGTCTGGTCAGTGACTTGATCTAAGACTGTGTTCAAACTAAAGTAACTGTATCATGGAAGACTCATTTTAGCCACAGTTGCACATGTCTAGCAAGTGACTTGATCTGAGATTGTGTTGAAACTAAAGTAATTATATCATTGAAGAGTCATTCTAGCCACAGCTGTACATGTCTGGTAAGTGACTTGATCTGAGATTGTGTTTAAACTAAAGTAACTATATCATGGAAGAGTCATTTTAGCCACAGTTGTACATGTCTGGCAAGTGACATGATCTGAGACTGTGTTGAAACTAAAGTAACTATATCATGGAAGAGTCATTTTAGCCACAGTTGTAGATGTCTGGCAAGTGACTTGATCTGAGACTGTGTTGAAACTAAAGTAACTATATCATGGAAGAATCAATTTAGTCACAGTTGTACATGTCTGGCAAGTGACTTGATCTGAGACTGTGTTGAAACTAAAGGAACTATATCATGGAACAGTCATTTTAGCCACAGTTGTACATGTCTGGCAAGTGAGTTTATCTGAGACTGTGTTGAAACTAAAGTAACTATATCATGGAAGAGTTATTTTAGCCACAGTTGTACATGTCTGGCAAGTGACTTGATCTAAGACTGTGTTCAAACTAAAGTAACAATATCATGGAAGAGTCATTTCAGCCACAGTTGTACATGTCTGGCAAGTGACTTGATCTGATATTGTGTTGAAACTAAAGTAACTATATCATTGAAGAGTCATTCTAGCCACAGTTGTACATGTCTGGTAAGTGACTTGATCTGAGATTGTGTTGAAACTAAAGTAACTATATCATTGATGAGTCATTCTAGCCAGAGTTGTAGATGTCTGGAGGGTGACTTGATCTGAGGTTGTGTTGAAACTAAAGTAGCTATATCATGGAAGAGTCATTTTAGCTACTGTTGTACATGTCTGGCAAGACACATGATCTGTCACTGCGTTGAAACTAAAGTAACTATATCATGGAAGAATCATTTTAGTCACAGTTGTACATGTCTGGCAAGTGACTTGATCTGAGACTGTGTTGAAACTAAAGTAACTATATCATGGAAGAGTCATTCTAGCCACAGTTGTACATGTATGGTAAGTGACTTGATCTGAGATTGTGTTGAAACTAAAGTAACTATAACATGGAAGAGTCATTTTAGCCACAGTTGTACATGTCTGGCAAGTGACTTGATCTGAGATTGTGTTGAAACTAAAGTAACTATATCATTGAAGAGTCATTCTAGCCACAGTTGTACATGTCTGGTAAGTGACTTGATCTGAGATTTTGTTGAAACTAAAGTAACTATGTCATGGAAGAGTCATTTTAGCCCCAGTTGTAGATGTCTGGCAAGTGACTTGATCTGAGATTGTGTTTAAACTAAAGTAACTATATCATTGATGAGTCATTCTAGCCAGAGTTGTAGATGTTTGGCAAGTGACTTGATCTGAGGTTGTGTTGAAACTAAAGTAACTATATCATGGAAGAGTCATTTTAGCTACTGTTGTACATGTCTGGCAAGACACATGATCTGTGACTGCGTTGAAACTAAAGTAACTATATCATGGAAGAATCATTTTAGTCACAGTTGTACATGTCTGGCAAGTGACATGATCTGAGACTGTGTTGAAACTAAAGTAACTATATCATGGAAGAGTCATTGTAGCCACAGTTGTACATGTATGGTAAGTGACTTGATCTGAGATTGTGTTGAAACTAAAGTAACTATAACATGGAAGAGTCATTTTAGCCACAGTTGTACATGTCTGGCAAGTGACTTGATCTGAGACTGTGTTGAAACTAAAGTAACTATATCATGGAAGAGTCATTTTAGCCACAGTTGTTGATGTCAGGCAAGTGACTTGATCTGAGATTGTGTTGAAACTAAAGTAACTATATCATGGAAGAATCAATTTAGTCACAGTTGTACATGTCTGGCAAGTGACTTTATCTGAGACTGTGTTGAAACTAAAGTAACTATATCATGGAAGAGTCATTTTACCCACAGTTGTACATGTCTGGTCAGTGACTTGATATAAGACTGTGTTCAAACTAAAGTAACTGTATCATGGAAGAGTCATTTTAGCCACAGTTGCACATGTCTAGCAAGAGACTTGATCTGAGATTGTGTTGAAACTAAAGTAACTATATCATTGAAGAGTTATTTTAGCCACAGTTGTACATGTCTGGCAAGTGACTTGATCTAAGACTGTGTTCAAACTAAAGTAACTATATCATGGAAGAGTCATTTTAGCCACAGTTGTACATGTCTGACAAGTGACTTAATCTGAGACTGTGTTGAAACTGAAGTAACTATATCATGGAAGAGTCATGTTAGATACAGTTGTACATGTCTGGCAAGTGACTTGATCTGTGAATGTGTTGAAACTAAAGTAACTATATCATGGAAGAGTCATTTTACCCACAGTTGTACATGTCTGGTCAGTGACTTGATCTAAGACTGTGTTCAAACTAAAGTAACTGTATCATGGAAGACTCATTTTAGCCACAGTTGCACATGTCTAGCAAGTGACTTGATCTGAGACTGTGTTGAAACTAAAGTAACTATATCATGGAAGAATCAATTTAGTCACAGTTGTACATGTCTGGCAAGTGACTTGATCTGAGACTGTGTTGAAACTAAAGTAACTATATCATGGAACAGTCATTTTAGCCACAGTTGTACATGTCTGGCAAGTGAGTTTATCTGAGACTGTGTTGAGACTAAAGTAACTATATCATGGAAGAGTTATTTTAGCCACAGTTGTACATGTCTGGCAAGTGACTTGATCTAAGACTGTGTTCAAACTAAAGTAACTATATCATGGAAGAGTCATTTCAGCCACAGTTGTACATGTCTGGCAAGTGACTTGATCTGATATTGTGTTGAAACTAAAGTAACTATATCATTGAAGAGTCATTCTAGCCACTGTTGTACATGTCTGGTCAGTGACTTGATATAAGACTGTGTTCAAACTAAAGTAACTGTATCATGGAAGAGTCATTTTAGCCACAGTTGCACATGTCTAGCAAGAGACTTGATCTGAGATTGTGTTGAAACTAAAGTAACTATATCATTGAAGAGTTATTTTAGCCACAGTTGTACATGTCCGACAAGTGACTTAATCTGAGACTGTGTTGAAACTAAAGTAACTATATCATGTAAGAGTCATGTTAGCTACAGTTTTACATGTCTGGTAAGTGTCTTGATCTGTGACTGTGTTGAAACTGAAGTAACTCTATCATGGATAGTCATTTTAGCCACAGTTGTACATGTCTGGCAAGTGACTTGAGCTGTGAATGTGTTGAAACTAAAGTAACTATATCATGGAAGAGTTATTTTAGCCACAGTTGTACATGTCTGGCAAGTGACTAGATCTAAGACTGTGTTCAAACTAAAGTAACTATATCATGGAAGAGTGATTTCAGCCACAGTTGTACATGTCTGGCAAGTGACTTGATCTGAGATTGTGTTGAAACTAAAGTAACTATATCATGGAAGAGTCATTCTAGCCACAGTTGTACATGTCTGGTAAGTGACTTGATCTGAGATTGTGTTGAAACTAAAGTAACTATGTCATGGAAGAGTCATTTTAGCCCCAGTTGTAGATGTCTGGCAAGTGACTTGATCTGAGATTGTGTTTAAACTAAAGTAACTATATCATTGATGAGTCATTCTAGCCAGAGTTGTAGATGTTTGGCAAGTGACTTGATCTGAGGTTGTGTTGAAACTAAAGTAACTATATCATGGAAGAGTCATTTTAGCTACTGTTGTACATGTCTGGCAAGACACATGATCTGTGACTGCGTTGAAACTAAAGTAACTATATCATGGAAGAATCATTTTAGTCACAGTTGTACATGTCTGGCAAGTGACTTGATCTGAGACTGTGTTGAAACTAAAGTAACTATATCATGGAAGAGTCATTGTAGCCACAGTTGTACATGTATGGTAAGTGACTTGATTTGAGATTGTGTTGAAACTAAAGTAACTATAACATGGAAGAGTCATTTTAGCCACAGTTGTACATGTCCGGTCAAGTGACTTGATCTGAGACTGTGTTGAAACTAAAGTAACTATATCATGGAAGAGTCATTTTAGCCACAGTTGTTGATGTCAGGCAAGTGACTTGATCTGAGATTGTGTTGAAACTAAAGTAACTATATCATGGAAGAATCAATTTAGTCACAGTTGTACATGTCTGACAAGTGACTTAATCTGAGACTGTGTTGAAACTAAAGTAACTATATCATGGAAGAGTCATGTTAGCTACAGTTTTACATGTCTGGCAAGTGTCTTGATCTGTGACTGTGTTGAAACTGAAGTAACTATATCATGGATAGTCATTTTAGCCACAGTTGTACATGTCTGGCAAGTGACTTGATCTGTGAATGTGTTGAAACTAAAGTAACTATATCATGGAAGAGTCATTCTAGCCACAGTTGTACATGTCTGGTAAGTGACTTGATCTGAGATTGTGTTGAAACTAAAGTAACTATATCATGGAAGAGTCATTTTAGCTACTGTTGTACATGTCTGGCAAGACACTTGATCTGTGACTGCGTTGAAACTAAAGTAACTATATCATGCAAGAATCATTTTAGTGACAGTTGTACATGTCTGGCAAGTGACTTTATCTGAGACTGTGTTGAAACTAAAGTAACTATATCATGGAAGAGTCATTTTAGCCAGAGTTGTACATGTCTGGCAAGTGACTTGATCTGAGACTGTGTTGAAACTAAAGAAACTATATCATGGAACAGTCATTTTAGCCACAGTTGTACATGTCTGGCAAGTGACTTTATCTGAGACTCTGTTGAAACTAAAGTAACTATATCATGGAAGAGTCATTTTAGCCACAGTTGTACATGTCTGGTCAGTGACTTGATCTAAGACTGTGTTCAAACTAAAGTAACTGTATCATGGAAGAGTCATTTTAGCCACAGTTGCACATGTCTAGCAAGTGACTTGATCTGAGACTGTGTTGAAACTAAAGTAACTATATCATTGAAGAGTCATGCTAACCACAGTTGTACATGTCTGGTAAGTGACTTGATCTGAGTTTGTGTTGAAACTAAAGTAACTATATCATGGAAGAGTCATTTTAGCCACAGTTGTACATCCCTGGTAAGTGACTTGATCTGTGACTGTGTTGAAACTAAAGTAACTATATCATGGAAGAGTCATTTTAGCTACAGTTGTACATCCCTGGTAAGTGACTTGATCTGTGACTGTGTTGAAACTAAAGTAACTACATCATGGAAGAGTCATTTTAGCTACTGTTGTACATGTCTGGCAAGACACTTGATCTGTGACTGCGTTGAAACTAAAGTAACTATATCATGGAAGAATCATTTTAGTCACAGTTGTACATGTCTGGCAAGTGACTTGATCTGAGACTGTGTTGAAACTAAAGTAACTATATCATGGAAGAGTCATTTTAGCCACAGTTGTACATCCCTGGTAAGTGACTTGATCTGTGACTGTGTTGAAACTAAAGTAACTATATCATGGAAGAGTCATTTTAGCCACAGTTGTACATGTCTGGTAAGTGACTTGATCTGTGACTGTGTTGAAACTAAAGTAACTATATCATGGAAGAGTCATTTTAGCCACAGTTGCACATGTCTGGCAAGTGACTTGATCTGAGACTGTGTTGAAACTAAAGTAACTATATCATGGAAGAGTCATTTTAGCCACAGTTGTACATGTCTAGCAAGTGACTTGATCTGAGACTGTGTTGAAACTAAAGTAATTATATCATGGAAGAGTCATTTTAGCCACAGTTGTACATGTCTAGCAAGTGACTTGATCTGAGACTGTGTTGAAACTAAAGTAACTATATCATGGCAGAGTCATTTTAGCCACAGTTGCACATGTCTGGCAAGTGACTTGATCTGAGACACTTGATCTGAAGAGTCATTTTAGCCCCAGTTGTAGATGTCTGGCAAGTGACTTGATCTGAGACTGTGTTGAAACTAAAGTAACTATATCATGGCAGAATCATTTTAGCCACAGTTGCACATGTCTGGCAAGTGACTTGATCTGAGACTGTGTTGAAACTAAAGTAACTATATCATGGAAGAGTCATTTTATCTACTGTTGTACATGTCTGGCAAGACACTTGATCTGTGACTGCGTTGAAACTAAAGTAACTATATCATGGAAGAATCATTTTAGCCACAGTTGTACATGTATGGTAAGTGACTTGATCTGAGATTGTGTTGAAACTAAAGTAACTATATCATGGAACAGTCATTTTAGCCACAGTTGTACATGTCTGGCAAGTGACTTTATCTGAGACTGTGTTGAAACTAAAGTAACTATATCATGGAAGAGTCATTTTAGCCAGAGTTGTACATGTCTGGCAAGTGACTTGATCTGAGACTGTGTTGAAACTAAAGAAACTATATCATGGAAGAGTTATTTTAGCCACAGTTGTACATGCCTTGAAAGTGACTTGATCTGAGATTGTGTTGAAACTAAAGTAACTATATAATGGAACAGTCATTTTAGCCACAGTTGTACATGTCTGGCAAGTGACTTGATCTGAGACTGTGTTTAAACTAAAGTAACTATATCATGGAAGAGTCATTTTAGTCACAGTTCTACATGTCTGGCAAGTGATGTGATATAAGACTGTGTTGAAACTAAAGTAACTATATCATGGAAGAGTCATTTTAACCACAGATGTACATGTCTGGCAAGTGACTTGATCTGAGACTGTGTTGAAACTAAAGTACTATATCATGGAAGATTCATTTTAGCTACAGCTGTACATGTCTGGTAAGTGAATTGATCTGAGACTGTGTTGAAACTAAAGTAACTATATCATGGAAGAAACATTTTAGACACAGTTGTACATGTCTGGCAACTGACTTGATCTGAGATTGTGTTGAAACTAAAGTAACTATATCATGGAAGATTCATTTTAGCCACAGTTATACATGTCTGGCAAGTGACTTGATCTGAGACTGTGTTGAAACTAAAGTACTATATCATGGAAGATTCATTTTAGCTACAGTTGTATATGTCTGGCAAGTGACTTGATCTGAGATTGTGTTGAAACTAAAGTAACTATATCATGGTAGTGTCATTTTAGCCACAGTTGTACATGTCTGGCAAGTGACTTTATCTGAGACTGTGTTGAAACTAAAGTAACTATATCATGGAAGAGTCATTTTAGCCACAGTTGTACATGTCTGGTCAGTGACTTGATCTAAGACTGTGTTCAATCTAAAGTAACTGTATCATGGAAGAGTCATTTTAGCCACAGTTGCGCATGTCTAGCAAGTGACTTGATCTGAGATTGTGTTGAAACTAAAGTAACTATATCATTAAAGAGTCATGCTAACCACAGTTGTACATGTCTGGTAAGTGACTTGATCTGAGATTGTGTTGAAACTAAAGTAACTATATCATGGAAGAGTCATTCTAGCCAGAGTTGTTGATGTCTGGCAAGTGACTTGATCTGAGGTTGTGTTGAAACTAAAGTAACTATATCATGGAAGAGTCATTTTTGCTACTGTTGTACAAGTCCGGCAAGACACTTGATCTGTGACTGCGTTGAAACTAAAGTAACTATATCATGGAAGAATCATTTTAGTCACAGTTGTACATGTGTGGCAAGTGACTTGATCTGAGACTGTGTTGAAACAAAAGTAACTATATCATGGAAGATTCATTTTAGCCACAGTTGTACATATCTGGTAAGTGACTTGATCTGAGACTGTGCTGAAACTAAAGTAACTATATCATGGAAGAGTCATTTTAGCCACAGTTGTACATGTCTGGCAAGTGACTTGATCTGAGACTGTGTTGAAACTAAAGTAACTATATCATGGAAGAGTCATTTTAGCCACAGTTGCACATGTCTGGCAAGTGACTTGATCTGAGACTGTGTTGAAACTAAAGTAACTATATCATGGAAGAGTCATTTTAGCCACAATTGTACATGTCTAGCAAGTGACTTGATCTGAGACTGTGTTGAAACTAAAGTAACTATATCATGGCAGAGTCATTTTAGCCACAGTTACACATGTCTGGCAAGTGACTTGATCTGAGACTGTGTTGAAACTAAAGTAACTATATCATGGAAGAGTCATTTTAGCTACTGTTGTACATGTCTGGCAAGACACTTGATCTGTGACTGCGTTGAAACTAAAGTAACTATATCATGGAAGATTCATTTTAGTCACAGTTGTACATGTCTAGCAAGTGACTTGATCTGAGACTGTGTTGAAACTAAAGTAACTATATCATGGCAGAGTCATTTTAGCCACAGTTGCACATGTCTGGCAAGTGACTTGATCTGAGACACTTGATCTGAAGAGTCATTTTAGCCCCAGTTGTAGATGTCTGGCAAGTGACTTGATCTGAGACTGTGTTGAAACTAAAGTAACTATATCATGGCAGAATCATTTTAGCCACAGTTGCACATGTCTGGCAAGTGACTTGATCTGAGACTGTGTTGAAACTAAAGTAACTATATCATGGAAGAGTCATTTTATCTACTGTTGTACATGTCTGGCAAGACACTTGATCTGTGACTGCGTTGAAACTAAAGTAACTATATCATGGAAGAATCATTTTAGCCACAGTTGTACATGTATGGTAAGTGACTTGATCTGAGATTGTGTTGAAACTAAAGTAACTATATCATGGAACAGTCATTTTAGCCACAGTTGTACATGTCTGGCAAGTGACTTTATCTGAGACTGTGTTGAAACTAAAGTAACTATATCATGGAAGAGTCATTTTAGCCAGAGTTGTACATGTCTGGCAAGTGACTTGATCTGAGACTGTGTTGAAACTAAAGAAACTATATCATGGAAGAGTTATTTTAGCCACAGTTGTACATGCCTTGAAAGTGACTTGATCTGAGATTGTGTTGAAACTAAAGTAACTATATAATGGAACAGTCATTTTAGCCACAGTTGTACATGTCTGGCAAGTGACTTGATCTGAGACTGTGTTTAAACTAAAGTAACTATATCATGGAAGAGTCATTTTAGTCACAGTTCTACATGTCTGGCAAGTGATGTGATATAAGACTGTGTTGAAACTAAAGTAACTATATCATGGAAGAGTCATTTTAACCACAGATGTACATGTCTGGCAAGTGACTTGATCTGAGACTGTGTTGAAACTAAAGTACTATATCATGGAAGATTCATTTTAGCTACAGCTGTACATGTCTGGTAAGTGAATTGATCTGAGACTGTGTTGAAACTAAAGTAACTATATCATGGAAGAAACATTTTAGACACAGTTGTACATGTCTGGCAACTGACTTGATCTGAGATTGTGTTGAAACTAAAGTAACTATATCATGGAAGATTCATTTTAGCCACAGTTATACATGTCTGGCAAGTGACTTGATCTGAGACTGTGTTGAAACTAAAGTACTATATCATGGAAGATTCATTTTAGCTACAGTTGTATATGTCTGGCAAGTGACTTGATCTGAGATTGTGTTGAAACTAAAGTAACTATATCATGGTAGTGTCATTTTAGCCACAGTTGTACATGTCTGGCAAGTGACTTTATCTGAGACTGTGTTGAAACTAAAGTAACTATATCATGGAAGAGTCATTTTAGCCACAGTTGTACATGTCTGGTCAGTGACTTGATCTAAGACTGTGTTCAATCTAAAGTAACTGTATCATGGAAGAGTCATTTTAGCCACAGTTGCGCATGTCTAGCAAGTGACTTGATCTGAGATTGTGTTGAAACTAAAGTAACTATATCATTAAAGAGTCATGCTAACCACAGTTGTACATGTCTGGTAAGTGACTTGATCTGAGATTGTGTTGAAACTAAAGTAACTATATCATGGAAGAGTCATTCTAGCCAGAGTTGTTGATGTCTGGCAAGTGACTTGATCTGAGGTTGTGTTGAAACTAAAGTAACTATATCATGGAAGAGTCATTTTTGCTACTGTTGTACAAGTCCGGCAAGACACTTGATCTGTGACTGCGTTGAAACTAAAGTAACTATATCATGGAAGAATCATTTTAGTCACAGTTGTACATGTGTGGCAAGTGACTTGATCTGAGACTGTGTTGAAACAAAAGTAACTATATCATGGAAGATTCATTTTAGCCACAGTTGTACATATCTGGTAAGTGACTTGATCTGAGACTGTGCTGAAACTAAAGTAACTATATCATGGAAGAGTCATTTTAGCCACAGTTGTACATGTCTGGCAAGTGACTTGATCTGAGACTGTGTTGAAACTAAAGTAACTATATCATGGAAGAGTCATTTTAGCCACAGTTGCACATGTCTGGCAAGTGACTTGATCTGAGACTGTGTTGAAACTAAAGTAACTATATCATGGAAGAGTCATTTTAGCCACAATTGTACATGTCTAGCAAGTGACTTGATCTGAGACTGTGTTGAAACTAAAGTAACTATATCATGGCAGAGTCATTTTAGCCACAGTTACACATGTCTGGCAAGTGACTTGATCTGAGACTGTGTTGAAACTAAAGTAACTATATCATGGAAGAGTCATTTTAGCTACTGTTGTACATGTCTGGCAAGACACTTGATCTGTGACTGCGTTGAAACTAAAGTAACTATATCATGGAAGATTCATTTTAGTCACAGTTGTACATGTCTGGTAAGTGACTTGATCTGGGACTGTGTTGAAACTAAAGAAACTATATCATGGAACAGTCATTTTAGCCACAGTTGTACATGTCTGGCAAGTGACTTTATCTGAGACTGTGTGGAAGCTAAAGTAACTATATCATGGAAGAGTCATTTTAGCCACATTTGTACATGTCTGGTCAGTGACTTGATCTAACACTGTGTTCAAACTAAAGTAACTGTATCATGGAAGACTCATTTTAGCCACAGTTGCACATGTCTAGCAAGTGACTTGATCTGAGATTGTGTTGAAACTAAAGTAACTATATCATTGAAGAGTCATTCTAGCCACAGTTGTACATGTCTGGTAAGTGACTTGATCTGAGATTGTGTTGAATCTAAAGTAACTATATCATGGAAGAGTCATTTTAACTACTGTTGTACATGTCTGGCAAGACACTTGTTCTGTGACTGCGTTGAAACTAAAGTAACTATATCATGGAAGAATCATTTTAGTCACAGTTGTACATGTCTGGCAAGTGACTTGATCTGAGACTGTGTTGAAACTAAAGTAACTATATCATGGAACAATCATTTTAGTCACAGTTGTACATGTATGATAAGTGACTTGATCTGAGATTGTGTTGAAACTAAAGTAACTATATCATGGAACAGTCATTTTAGCCACAGTTGTACATGTCTGGCAAGTGACTTTATCTGAGACTGCGTTGAAACTAAAGTAACTATATCATGGAAGAATCATTTTAGTCACAGTTGTACATGTCTGGTAAGTGACTTGATCTGAGATTGTGTTGAAACTAAAGTAACTATATCACGGAAGAGTCATTTTAGCTACTGTTGTACATGTCTGGCAAGACACTTGATCTGTGACTGCGTTGAAACTAAAGTAAATATATCATGGAAGAGTCATTTTAGCCAGAGTTGTACATGTCTGGCAAGTGACTTGATCTGAGACTGTGTTGAAACTAAAGAAACTATATCATGGAACAGTCATTTTAGCCACAGTTGTACATGTCTGGCAAGTGACTTTATCTGAGACTGTGTTGAAACTAAAGTAACTATATCATGGAAGAGTCATTTTAGCCACAGTTGTACATGTCTGGTCAGTGACTTGATCTAAGACTGTGTTCAAACTAAAGTAACTGTATCATGGAAGAGTCATTTTAAACACAGTTGCACATGTCTAGTAAGTGACTTGATCTGAGACTGTGTTGAAACTAAAGTAGCTATATCATGGAACAGTCATTTTAGCCACAGTTGTACATGTCTGGCAAGTGACTTTATCTGAGACTGCGTTGAAACTAAAGTAACTATATCATGGAAGAATCATTTTAGTCACAGTTGTACATGTCTGGTAAGTGACTTGATCTGTGACTGTGTTGAAACTAAAGTAACTACATCATGGAAGAGTCATTTTAGCTACTGTTGTACATGTCTGGCAAGACACTTGATCTGTGACTGCGTTGAAACTAAAGTAACTATATCATGGAAGAATCATTTTAGTCACAGTTGTACATGTCTGGCAAGTGACTTGATCTGAGACTGTGTTGAAACTAAAGTAACTATATCATGGAAGAGTCATTTTAGCCACAGTTGTACATGTCTGGCAAGTGACTTGATCTGAGACTGTGTTGAAACTAAAGTAACTATATCATGGAAGAGTCATTTTAGCCACAGTTGAACATGTCTAGCAAGTGACTTGATCTGAGACTGTGTTGAAACTAAAGCAACTATATCATGGAAGAGTCATTTTAGCCACAGTTGTACATCCCTGGTAAGTGACTTGATCTGTGACTGTGTTGAAACTAAAGTAACTATATCATGGAAGAGTCATTTTAGCCACAGTTGTACATGTCTGGTAAGTGACTTGATCTGTGACTGTGTTGAAACTAAAGTAACTATATCATGGAAGAGTCATTTTAGCCACAGTTGCACATGTCTGGCAAGTGACTTGATCTGAGACTGTGTTGAAACTAAAGTAACTATATCATGGAAGAGTCATTTTAGCCACAGTTGTACATGTCTAGCAAGTGACTTGATCTGAGACTGTGTTGAAACTAAAGTAACTATATCATGGAAGAGTCATTTTAGCCACAGTTGTACATGTCTAGCAAGTGACTTGATCTGAGACTGTGTTGAAACTAAAGTAACTATATCATGGAAGAGTCATTTTAGCCACAGTTGCACATGTCTGGCAAGTGACTTGATCTGAGACTCTTGATCTGAAGAGTCATTTTAGCCCCAGTTGTAGATGTCTGGCAAGTGACTTGATCTGAGACTGTGTTGAAACTAAAGTAACTATATCATGGAAGAGTCATTTTATCTACTGTTGTACATGTCTGGCAAGACACTTGATCTGTGACTGCGTTGAAACTAAAGTAACTATATCATGGAAGAATCATTTTAGTCACAGTTGTACATGTCTGGCAAGTGACTTGATCTGAGACTGTGTTGAAACTAAAGTAATTATATCATGGAAGAGTCATTCTAGCCACAGTTGTACATGTATGGTAAGTGACTTGATCTGAGATTGTGTTGAAACTAAAGTAACTATATCATGGAACAGTCATTTTAGCCACAGTTGTACATGTCTGGCAAGTGACTTTATTTGAGACTGTGTTGAAACTAAAGTAACTATATCATGGAAGAGTCATTTTAGCCAGAGTTGTACATGTCTGGCAAGTGACTTGATCTGAGACTGTGTTGAAACTAAAGAAACTATATCATGGAACAGTCATTTTAGCCACAGTTGTACATGTCTGGCAAGTGACTTGATCTGAGACTGTGTTGAAACTAAAGTAACTATATCATGGAAGAGTCATTTTAGCCACAGTTGCACATGTCTAGCAAGTGACTTGATCTGAGATTGTGTTGAAACTAAAGTAACTATATCATAGAAGAGTCATGCTAACCACAGTTGTACATGTCTGGTAAGTGACTTGATCTGAGATTGTGTTGAAACTAAAGTAACTATATCATGGAAGAGTCATTCTAGCCAGAGTTGTTGATGTCTGGCCAGTGACTTGATCTGAGGTTGTGTTGAAACTAAAGTAACTATATCATGGAAGAGTCATTTTTGCTACTGTTGTACAAGTCCGGCAAGACACTTGATCTGTGACTGCGTTGAAACTAAAGTAACTATATCATGGAAGAGTCATTTTAGCTACAGTTGTACATCCCTGGTAAGTGACTTGATCTGTGACTGTGTTGAAACTAAAGTAAGTATATCATGGAAGAGTCATTTTAGCTACAGTTGTACATCCCTGGTAAGTGACTTGATCTGTGACTGTGTTGAAACTAAAGTAACTATATCATGGAAGAGTCATTTTAGCCACAGTTGCACATATCTGGCAAGTGACTTGATCTGAGACTGTGTTGAAACAAAAGTAACTATATCATGGAAGATTCATTTTAGCCACAGTTGTACATGTCTGGTAAGTGACTTGATCTGAGACTGTGCTGAAACTAAAGTAACTATATCATGGTAGACTCATTTTAGCCACAGTTGTACATGTCTGGTCAGTGACTTGATCTAAGAATGTGTTCAATCTAAAGTAACTGTATCATGGAAGAGTCATTTTAGCCACAGTTGCACATGTCTAGCAAGTGACTTGATCTGAGACTGTGTTGAAACTAAATTAACTATATCATGGCAGAGTCATTTTAGCTACAGTTGTACATCCCTGGTAAGTGACTTGATCTGTGACTGTGTTGAAACTAAAGTAACTATATCATGGAAGAGTCATTTTAGCCACAGTTGCACATGTCTGGCAAGTGACTTGATCTGAGACTGTGTTGAAACTAAAGTAACTATATCATGGACGAGTCATTTTAGCCACAGTTGTATATGTCTAGCAAGTGACTTGATCTGTGACTGTGTTGAAACTAAAGTAACTACATCATGGAAGAGTCATTTTAGCTACTGTTGTACATGTCTGGCAAGACACTTGATCTGTGACTGCGTTGAAACTAAAGTAACTATATCATGGAAGAATCATTTTAGTCACAGTTGTACATGTCTGGCAAGTGACTTGATCTGAGACTGTGTTGAAACTAAAGTAACTATATCATGGAAGAGTCATTTTAGCCACAGTTGTACATGTCTGGCAAGTGACTTGATCTGAGACTGTGTTGAAACTAAAGTAACTATATCATGGAAGAGTCATTGTAGCCACAGTTGCACATGTCTAGCAAGTGACTTGATCTGAGACTGTGTTGAAACTAAAGCAACTATATCATGGAAGAGTCATTTTAGCCACAGTTGTACATCCCTGGTAAGTGACTTGATCTGTGACTGTGTTGAAACTAAAGTAACTATATCATGGAAGAGTCATTTTAGCCACAGTTGTACATGTCTGGTAAGTGACTTGATCTGTGACTGTGTGTGAAACTAAAGTAACTATATCATGGAAGAGTCATTTTAGCCACAGTTGCACATGTCTGGCAAGTGACTTGATCTGAGACTGTGTTGAAACTAAAGTAACTATATCATGGAAGAGTCATTTTAGCCACAGTTGTACATGTCTAGCAAGTGACTTGATCTGAGACTGTGTTGAAACTAAAGTAACTATATCATGGAAGAGTCATTTTAGCCACAGTTGTACATGTCTAGCAAGTGACTTGATCTGAGACAGTGTTGAAACTAAAGTAACTATATCATGGCAGAGTCATTTTAGCCACAGTTGCACATGTCTGGCAAGTGACTTGATCTGAGACTCTTGATCTGAAGAGTCATTTTAGCCCCAGTTCTAGATGTCTGGCAAGTGACTTGATCTGAGACTGTGTTGAAACTAAAGTAACTATATCATGGCAGAATCATTTTAGCCACAGTTGCACATGTCTAGCAAGTGACTTGATCTGAGACTGTGTTGAAACTAAAGTAACTATATCATGGAAGAGTCATTTTATCTACTGTTGTACATGTCTGGCAAGACACTTGATCTGTGACTGCGTTGAAACTAAAGTAACTATATCATGGAAGAATCATTTTAGTCACAGTTGTACATGTCTGGCAAGTGACTTGATCTGAGACTGTGTTGAAACTAAAGTAACTATATCATGGAAGAGTCATTCTAGCCACAGTTGTACATGTATGGTAAGTGACTTGATCTGAGATTGTGTTGAAACTAAAGTAACTATATCATGGAACAGTCATTTTAGCCACAGTTTTACATGTCTGGCAAGTGACTTTATTTGAGACTGTGTTGAAACTAAAGTAACTATATCATGGAAGAGTCATTTTAGCCAGAGTTGTACATGTCTGGCAAGTGACTTGATCTGAGACTGTGTTGAAGCTAAAGAAACTATATCATGGAACAGTCATTTTAGCCACAGTTGTACATGTCTGGCAAGTGACTTTATCTGAGACTGTGTTGAAACTAAAGTAACTATATCATGGAAGAGTCATTTTAGCCACAGTTGTACATGTCTGGTCAGTGACTTGATCTAAGACTGTGTTCAATCTAAAGTAACTGTATCATGGAAGAGTCATTTTAGCCACAGTTGCACATGTCTAGCAAGTGACTTGATCTGAGATTGTGTTGAAACTAAAGTAACTATATCATTGAAGAGTCATGCTAACCACAGTTGTACATGTCTGGTAAGTGACTTGATCTGAGATTGTGTTGAAACTAAAGTAACTATATCATGGAAGAGTCATTCTAGCCAGAGTTGTTGATGTCTGGACAGTGACTTGATCTGAGGTTGTGTTGAAACTAAAGTAACTATATCATGGAAGAGTCATTTTTGCTACTGTTGTACAAGTCCGGCAAGACACTTGATCTGTGACTGCGTTGAAACTAAAGTAACTATATCATGGAAGAGTCATTTTAGCTACAGTTGTACATCCCTGGTAAGTGACTTGATCTGTGACTGTGTTGAAACTAAAGTAACTATATCATGGAAGAGTCATTTTAGCCACAGTTGCACATGTCTGGCAAGTGACTTGATCTGAGACTGTGTTGAAACAAAAGTAACTATATCATGGAAGATTCATTTTAGCCACAGTTGTACATGTCTGGTAAGTGACTTGATCTGAGACTGTGCTGAATCTAAAGTAACTATATCATGGAAGAGTCATTTTAGCCACAGTTGTACATGTCTGGTCAGTGACTTGATCTAAGACTGTGTTCAATCTAAAGTAACTGTATCATGGAAGAGTCATTTTAGCCACAGTTGCACATGTCTAGCAAGTGACTTGATCTGAGACTGTGTTGAAACAAAAGTAACTATATCATGGAAGATTCATTTTAGCCACAGTTGTACATGTCTGGTAAGTGACTTGATCTGAGACTGTGCTGAAACTAAAGTAACTATATCATGGAAGAGTCATTTTAGCCACAGTTGTACATGTCTGGCAAGTGACTTGATCTGAGACTGTGTTGAAACTAAAGTAACTATATCATGGAAGAGTCATTTTAGCTACAGTTGTACATCCCTGGTAAGTGACTTGATCTGTGACTGTGTTGAAACTAAAGTAACTATATCATGGAAGAGTCATTTTAGCTACAGTTGTACATCCCTGGTAAGTGACTTGATCTGTGACTGTGTTGAAACTAAAGTAACTATATCATGGAAGAGTCATTTTAGCCACAGTTGCACATGTCTGGCAAGTGACTTGATCTGAGACTGTGTTGAAACTAAAGTAACTATATCATGGACGAGTCATTTTAGCCACAGTTGTACATGTCTAGCAAGTGACTTGATCTGAGACTGTGTTGAAACTAAAGTAACTATATCATGGAAGAATCATTTTAGCCACAGTTGTACATGTCTAGCAAGTGACTTGATCTAACACTGTGTTCAAACTAAAGTAACTGTATCATGGAAGAGTCATTTTAGCCACAGTTGCACATGTCTAGCAAGTGACTTGATCTGAGATTGTGTTGAAACTAAAGTAACTATATCATTGAAGAGTCATGCTAACCACAGTTGTACATGTCTGGTAACTGACTTGATCTTAGATTGTGTTGAAACTAAAGTAACTATATCATGGAAGAGTCATTTTAGCCCCAGTTAAAGATGTCTGGCAAGTGACTTGATCTGAGATTGTGTTTAAACTAAAGTAACTATATCATTGAAGAGTCATTCTAGCCAGAGTTGTAGATGTCTGGCAAGTGACTTGATCTGAGGTTGTGTTGAAACTAAAGTAACTATATCATGGAAGAGTCATTTTAGCTACTGTTGTACATGTCCGGCAAGACACTTGATCTGTGACTGCGTTGAAACTAAAGTAACTATATCATGGAAGAATCATTTTAGTCACAGTTGTACATGTCTGGCAAGTGACTTGATCTGAGACTGTGTTGAAACTAAAGTAACTATATCATGGAAGAGTCATTTTAGCCACAGTTGTACATGTCAGGCAAGTTACTTGATCTGAGACTGTGTTGAAACTAAAGTAACTATATCATGGAAGAGTCATTTTAGCTACAGTTGTACATGTCTGGCAAGTGACATGATCTGTGACTGTGTTGAAACTAAAGTAACTATATCATGGAAGAGTCATTTTAGCCACAGTTGTACATGTCTGGTAAGTGACTTGATCTGTGACTGTGTTGAAACTAAAGTAACTATATCATGGAAGATTCATTTTAGCCACAGTTGCACATGTCTAGCAAGTGACTTGATCTGAGACTGTGTTCAAACTAAAGTAACTATATCATGGAAGAGTCATTTTAGCCACAGTTGTACATCCCTGGTAAGTGACTTGATCTGTGACTGTGTTGAAACTAAAGTAACTATATCATGGAAGAGTCATTTTAGCTACAGTTGTACATCCCTGGTAAGTGACTTGATCTGTGACTGTGTTGAAACTAAAGTAACTATATCATGGAAGAGTCATTTTAGCTACTGTTGTACATGTCTGGCAAGACACTTGATCTGTGACTGCGTTGAAACTAAAGTAACTATATCATGGAAGAATCATTTTAGTCACAGTTGTACATGTCTGGCAAGTGACTTGATCTGAGACTGTGTTGAAACTAAAGTAACTATATCATGGAAGAGTCATTTTAGCCACAGTTGTACATGTCTGGCAAGTGACTTGATCTGAGACTGTGTTGAAACTAAAGTAACTATATCATGGAAGAGTCATTGTAGCCACAGTTGCACATGTCTAGCAAGTGACTTGATCTGAGACTGTGTTGAAACTAAAGCAACTATATCATGGAAGAGTCATTTTAGCCACAGTTGTACATCCCTGGTAAGTGACTTGATCTGTGACTGTGTTGAAACTAAAGTAACTATATCATGGAAGAGTCATTTTAGCCACAGTTGTACATGTCTGGTAAGTGACTTGATCTGTGACTGTGTGTGAAACTAAAGTAACTATATCATGGAAGAGTCATTTTAGCCACAGTTGCACATGTCTGGCAAGTGACTTGATCTGAGACTGTGTTGAAACTAAAGTAACTATATCATGGAAGAGTCATTTTAGCCACAGTTGTACATGTCTAGCAAGTGACTTGATCTGAGACTGTGTTGAAACTAAAGTAACTATATCATGGAAGAGTCATTTTAGCCACAGTTGTACATGTCTAGCAAGTGACTTGATCTGAGACAGTGTTGAAACTAAAGTAACTATATCATGGCAGAGTCATTTTAGCCACAGTTGCACATGTCTGGCAAGTGACTTGATCTGAGACTCTTGATCTGAAGAGTCATTTTAGCCCCAGTTCTAGATGTCTGGCAAGTGACTTGATCTGAGACTGTGTTGAAACTAAAGTAACTATATCATGGCAGAATCATTTTAGCCACAGTTGCACATGTCTAGCAAGTGACTTGATCTGAGACTGTGTTGAAACTAAAGTAACTATATCATGGAAGAGTCATTTTATCTACTGTTGTACATGTCTGGCAAGACACTTGATCTGTGACTGCGTTGAAACTAAAGTAACTATATCATGGAAGAATCATTTTAGTCACAGTTGTACATGTCTGGCAAGTGACTTGATCTGAGACTGTGTTGAAACTAAAGTAACTATATCATGGAAGAGTCATTCTAGCCACAGTTGTACATGTATGGTAAGTGACTTGATCTGAGATTGTGTTGAAACTAAAGTAACTATATCATGGAACAGTCATTTTAGCCACAGTTTTACATGTCTGGCAAGTGACTTTATTTGAGACTGTGTTGAAACTAAAGTAACTATATCATGGAAGAGTCATTTTAGCCAGAGTTGTACATGTCTGGCAAGTGACTTGATCTGAGACTGTGTTGAAACTAAAGAAACTATATCATGGAACAGTCATTTTAGCCACAGTTGTACATGTCTGGCAAGTGACTTTATCTGAGACTGTGTTGAAACTAAAGTAACTATATCATGGAAGAGTCATTTTAGCCACAGTTGTACATGTCTGGTCAGTGACTTGATCTAAGACTGTGTTCAATCTAAAGTAACTGTATCATGGAAGAGTCATTTTAGCCACAGTTGCACATGTCTAGCAAGTGACTTGATCTGAGATTGTGTTGAAACTAAAGTAACTATATCATTGAAGAGTCATGCTAACCACAGTTGTACATGTCTGGTAAGTGACTTGATCTGAGATTGTGTTGAAACTAAAGTAACTATATCATGGAAGAGTCATTCTAGCCAGAGTTGTTGATGTCTGGACAGTGACTTGATCTGAGGTTGTGTTGAAACTAAAGTAACTATATCATGGAAGAGTCATTTTTGCTACTGTTGTACAAGTCCGGCAAGACACTTGATCTGTGACTGCGTTGAAACTAAAGTAACTATATCATGGAAGAGTCATTTTAGCTACAGTTGTACATCCCTGGTAAGTGACTTGATCTGTGACTGTGTTGAAACTAAAGTAACTATATCATGGAAGAGTCATTTTAGCCACAGTTGCACATGTCTGGCAAGTGACTTGATCTGAGACTGTGTTGAAACAAAAGTAACTATATCATGGAAGATTCATTTTAGCCACAGTTGTACATGTCTGGTAAGTGACTTGATCTGAGACTGTGCTGAATCTAAAGTAACTATATCATGGAAGAGTCATTTTAGCCACAGTTGTACATGTCTGGTCAGTGACTTGATCTAAGACTGTGTTCAATCTAAAGTAACTGTATCATGGAAGAGTCATTTTAGCCACAGTTGCACATGTCTAGCAAGTGACTTGATCTGAGACTGTGTTGAAACAAAAGTAACTATATCATGGAAGATTCATTTTAGCCACAGTTGTACATGTCTGGTAAGTGACTTGATCTGAGACTGTGCTGAAACTAAAGTAACTATATCATGGAAGAGTCATTTTAGCCACAGTTGTACATGTCTGGCAAGTGACTTGATCTGAGACTGTGTTGAAACTAAAGTAACTATATCATGGAAGAGTCATTTTAGCTACAGTTGTACATCCCTGGTAAGTGACTTGATCTGTGACTGTGTTGAAACTAAAGTAACTATATCATGGAAGAGTCATTTTAGCTACAGTTGTACATCCCTGGTAAGTGACTTGATCTGTGACTGTGTTGAAACTAAAGTAACTATATCATGGAAGAGTCATTTTAGCCACAGTTGCACATGTCTGGCAAGTGACTTGATCTGAGACTGTGTTGAAACTAAAGTAACTATATCATGGACGAGTCATTTTAGCCACAGTTGTACATGTCTAGCAAGTGACTTGATCTGAGACTGTGTTGAAACTAAAGTAACTATATCATGGAAGAATCATTTTAGCCACAGTTGTACATGTCTAGCAAGTGACTTGATCTAACACTGTGTTCAAACTAAAGTAACTGTATCATGGAAGAGTCATTTTAGCCACAGTTGCACATGTCTAGCAAGTGACTTGATCTGAGATTGTGTTGAAACTAAAGTAACTATATCATTGAAGAGTCATGCTAACCACAGTTGTACATGTCTGGTAACTGACTTGATCTTAGATTGTGTTGAAACTAAAGTAACTATATCATGGAAGAGTCATTTTAGCCCCAGTTAAAGATGTCTGGCAAGTGACTTGATCTGAGATTGTGTTTAAACTAAAGTAACTATATCATTGAAGAGTCATTCTAGCCAGAGTTGTAGATGTCTGGCAAGTGACTTGATCTGAGGTTGTGTTGAAACTA
This sequence comes from Eledone cirrhosa, assembly GCA_964016885.1. Taxonomy (NCBI): domain Eukaryota; kingdom Metazoa; phylum Mollusca; class Cephalopoda; order Octopoda; family Eledonidae; genus Eledone; species Eledone cirrhosa. The sequence continues at coordinate 19,529,983 of OZ024754.1, read as the reverse complement.
AAGTAACTATATCATGGAAGAGTCATTTTAGCTACTGTTGTACATGTCCGGCAAGACACTTGATCTGTGACTGCGTTGAAACTAAAGTAACTATATCATGGAAGAATCATTTTAGTCACAGTTGTACATGTCTGGCAAGTGACTTGATCTGAGACTGTGTTGAAACTAAAGTAACTATATCATGGAAGAGTCATTTTAGCCACAGTTGTACATGTCAGGCAAGTTACTTGATCTGAGACTGTGTTGAAACTAAAGTAACTATATCATGGAAGAGTCATTTTAGCTACAGTTGTACATGTCTGGCAAGTGACATGATCTGTGACTGTGTTGAAACTAAAGTAACTATATCATGGAAGAGTCATTTTAGCCACAGTTGTACATGTCTGGTAAGTGACTTGATCTGTGACTGTGTTGAAACTAAAGTAACTATATCATGGAAGATTCATTTTAGCCACAGTTGCACATGTCTAGCAAGTGACTTGATCTGAGACTGTGTTCAAACTAAAGTAACTATATCATGGAAGAGTCATTTTAGCCACAGTTGTACATCCCTGGTAAGTGACTTGATCTGTGACTGTGTTGAAACTAAAGTAACTATATCATGGAAGAGTCATTTTAGCTACAGTTGTACATCCCTGGTAAGTGACTTGATCTGTGACTGTGTTGAAACTAAAGTAACTATATCATGGAAGAGTCATTTTAGCTACAGTTGTACATCCCTGGTAAGTGACTTGATCTGTGACTGTGTTGAAACTAAAGTAACTATATCATGGAAGAGTCATTTTAGCCACAGTTGCACATGTCTGGCAAGTGACTTGATCTGAGACTGTGTTGAAAGTAAAGTAACTATATCATGGACGAGTCATTTTAGCCACAGTTGTACATGTCTAGCAAGTGACTTGATCTGAGACTGTGTCGAAACTAAAGTAACTATATCATGGAAGAGTCATTTTAGCCACAGTTGTACATGTCTAGCAAGTGACTTGATCTGAGACTGTGTTGAAACTAAAGTAATTATATCATGGCAGAGACATTTTAGCCACAGTTGCACATGTCTGGCAAGTGACTTGATATGAGACTGTGTTGAAACTAAAGTAACTATATCATGGAAGAGTCATTTTAGCTACTGTTGTACATGTCTGGCAAGTGACTTGATCTGAGACTGTGTTGAAACTAAAGTAACTATATCATGGAAGAGTCATTCTAACCACAGTTGTACATGTATGGTAAGTGACTTGATCTGAGATTGTGTTGAAACTAAAGTAACTATATCATGGAACAGTCATTTTAGCCACAGTTGTACATGTCTGGCAAGTGATTTTATCTGAGACTGTGTTGAAACTAAAGTAACTATATCATGGAAGAGTCATTTTAGCCAGAGTTGTACAAGCCTGGCAAGTGACTTGATCTGAGTCTGTGTTGAAACTAAAGTAACTATATCTTGGAAAAGTCATTTTAGCCACAGTTGTACATGTCTCGTAAGTGACTTGATCTGAGACTGTGTTGAAACTAAAGTAACTATATCATGGAAGAGTCATTTTAGCCACAGTTGCACATGTCTAGCAAGTGACTTGATCTGAGATTGTGTTGAAACTAAAGTAACTATATCATTGAAGAGTCATGCTAACCACAGTTGTACATGTCTGGTAACTGACTTGATCTGAGATTGTGTTGAAACTAAAGTAGCTATATCATGGAAGAGTCATTTTAGCCCCAGTTAAAGATGTCTGGCAAGTGACTTGATCTGAGATTGTGTTTAAACTAAAGTAACTATATCATTGAAGAGTCATTCTAGCCAGAGTTGTAGATGTCTGGCAAGTGACTTGATCTGAGGTTGTGTTGAAACTAAAGTAACTATATCATGGAAGAGTCATTTTAGCTACTATTGTACATGTCCGGCAAGACACTTGATCTGTGACTGCGTTGAAACTAAAGTAACTATATCATGGAAGAATCATTTTAGTCACAGTTGTACATGTGTGGCAAGTGACTTGATCTGAGACTGTGTTGAAACAAAAGTAACTATATCATGGAAGATTCATTTTAGCCACAGTTGTACATGTCTGGTAAGTGACTTGATCTGAGACTGTGTTGAAACTAAAGTAACTATATCATGGAAGAGTCATTTTAGCCACAGTTGTACATGTCTGGCAAGTGACTTGATCTGAGACTGTGTTGAAACTAAAGTAACTATATCATGGAAGAGTCATTTTAGCTACAGTTGTACATCCCTGGTAAGTGACTTGATCTGTGACTGTGTTGAAACTAAAGTAACTATATCATGGAAGAGTCATTTTAGCTACAGTTGTACATCCCTGGTAAGTGACTTGATCTGTGACTGTGTTGAAACTAAAGTAACTATATCATGGAAGAGTCATTTTAGCCACAGTTGCACATGTCTGGCAAGTGACTTGATCTGAGACTGTGTTGAAACTAAAGTAACTATATCATGGACGAGTCATTTTAGCCACAGTTGTACATGTCTAGCAAGTGACTTGATCTGAGACTGTGTCGAAACTAAAGTAACTATATCATGGAAGAGTCATCTTAGCCACAGTTGTACATGTCTAGCAAGTGACTTGATCTGAGACTGTGTTGAAACTAAAGTAACTATATCATGGCAGAGACATTTTAGCCACAGTTGCACATGTCTGGCAAGTGACTTGATCTGAGACTGTGTTGAAACTAAAGTAACTATATCATGGAAGAGTCATTTTAGCTACTGTTGTACATGTCTGGCAAGACACTTGATCTGTGACTGCGTTGAAACTAAAGTAACTATATCATGGAAGAATCATTTTAGTCACAGTTGTACATGTCTGGCAAGTGACTTGATCTGAGACTGTGTTGAAACTAAAGTAACTATATCATGGAAGAGTCATTCTAACCACAGTTGTACATGTATGGTAAGTGACTTGATCTGAGATTGTGTTGAAACTAAAGTAACTATATCATGGAACAGTCATTTTAGCCACAGTTGTACATGTCTGGCAAGTGATTTTATCTGAGACTGTGTTGAAACTAAAGTAACTATATCATGGAAGAGTCATTTTAGCCAGAGTTGTACATGTCTGGCAAGTGACTTGATCTGAGTCTGTGTTGAAACTAAAGTAACTATATCATGGAAGAGTCATTTTAGCTACAGTTGTACATCCCTGGTAAGTGACTTGATCTGTGACTGTGTTGAAACTAAAGTAACTATATCATGGAAGAGTCATTTTAGCCACAGTTGCACATGTCTGGCAAGTGACTTGATCTGAGACTGTGTTGAAACAAAAGTAACTATATCATGGAAGATTCATTTTAGCCACAGTTGTACATGTCTGGTAAGTGACTTGATCTGAGACTGTGCTGAATCTAAAGTAACTATATCATGGAAGAGTCATTTTAGCCACAGTTGTACATGTCTGGTCAGTGACTTGATCTAAGACTGTGTTCAATCTAAAGTAACTGTATCATGGAAGAGTCATTTTAGCCACAGTTGCACATGTCTAGCAAGTGACTTGATCTGAGACTGTGTTGAAACAAAAGTAACTATATCATGGAAGATTCATTTTAGCCACAGTTGTACATGTCTGGTAAGTGACTTGATCTGAGACTGTGCTGAAACTAAAGTAACTATATCATGGAAGAGTCATTTTAGCCACAGTTGTACATGTCTGGCAAGTGACTTGATCTGAGACTGTGTTGAAACTAAAGTAACTATATCATGGAAGAGTCATTTTAGCTACAGTTGTACATCCCTGGTAAGTGACTTGATCTGTGACTGTGTTGAAACTAAAGTAACTATATCATGGAAGAGTCATTTTAGCTACAGTTGTACATCCCTGGTAAGTGACTTGATCTGTGACTGTGTTGAAACTAAAGTAACTATATCATGGAAGAGTCATTTTAGCCACAGTTGCACATGTCTGGCAAGTGACTTGATCTGAGACTGTGTTGAAACTAAAGTAACTATATCATGGACGAGTCATTTTAGCCACAGTTGTACATGTCTAGCAAGTGACTTGATCTGAGACTGTGTTGAAACTAAAGTAACTATATCATGGAAGAATCATTTTAGCCACAGTTGTACATGTCTAGCAAGTGACTTGATCTAACACTGTGTTCAAACTAAAGTAACTGTATCATGGAAGAGTCATTTTAGCCACAGTTGCACATGTCTAGCAAGTGACTTGATCTGAGATTGTGTTGAAACTAAAGTAACTATATCATTGAAGAGTCATGCTAACCACAGTTGTACATGTCTGGTAACTGACTTGATCTTAGATTGTGTTGAAACTAAAGTAACTATATCATGGAAGAGTCATTTTAGCCCCAGTTAAAGATGTCTGGCAAGTGACTTGATCTGAGATTGTGTTTAAACTAAAGTAACTATATCATTGAAGAGTCATTCTAGCCAGAGTTGTAGATGTCTGGCAAGTGACTTGATCTGAGGTTGTGTTGAAACTAAAGTAACTATATCATGGAAGAGTCATTTTAGCTACTGTTGTACATGTCCGGCAAGACACTTGATCTGTGACTGCGTTGAAACTAAAGTAACTATATCATGGAAGAATCATTTTAGTCACAGTTGTACATGTCTGGCAAGTGACTTGATCTGAGACTGTGTTGAAACTAAAGTAACTATATCATGGAAGAGTCATTTTAGCCACAGTTGTACATGTCAGGCAAGTTACTTGATCTGAGACTGTGTTGAAACTAAAGTAACTATATCATGGAAGAGTCATTTTAGCTACAGTTGTACATGTCTGGCAAGTGACATGATCTGTGACTGTGTTGAAACTAAAGTAACTATATCATGGAAGAGTCATTTTAGCCACAGTTGTACATGTCTGGTAAGTGACTTGATCTGTGACTGTGTTGAAACTAAAGTAACTATATCATGGAAGATTCATTTTAGCCACAGTTGCACATGTCTAGCAAGTGACTTGATCTGAGACTGTGTTCAAACTAAAGTAACTATATCATGGAAGAGTCATTTTAGCCACAGTTGTACATCCCTGGTAAGTGACTTGATCTGTGACTGTGTTGAAACTAAAGTAACTATATCATGGAAGAGTCATTTTAGCTACAGTTGTACATCCCTGGTAAGTGACTTGATCTGTGACTGTGTTGAAACTAAAGTAACTATATCATGGAAGAGTCATTTTAGCTACAGTTGTACATCCCTGGTAAGTGACTTGATCTGTGACTGTGTTGAAACTAAAGTAACTATATCATGGAAGAGTCATTTTAGCCACAGTTGCACATGTCTGGCAAGTGACTTGATCTGAGACTGTGTTGAAAGTAAAGTAACTATATCATGGACGAGTCATTTTAGCCACAGTTGTACATGTCTAGCAAGTGACTTGATCTGAGACTGTGTCGAAACTAAAGTAACTATATCATGGAAGAGTCATTTTAGCCACAGTTGTACATGTCTAGCAAGTGACTTGATCTGAGACTGTGTTGAAACTAAAGTAATTATATCATGGCAGAGACATTTTAGCCACAGTTGCACATGTCTGGCAAGTGACTTGATATGAGACTGTGTTGAAACTAAAGTAACTATATCATGGAAGAGTCATTTTAGCTACTGTTGTACATGTCTGGCAAGTGACTTGATCTGAGACTGTGTTGAAACTAAAGTAACTATATCATGGAAGAGTCATTCTAACCACAGTTGTACATGTATGGTAAGTGACTTGATCTGAGATTGTGTTGAAACTAAAGTAACTATATCATGGAACAGTCATTTTAGCCACAGTTGTACATGTCTGGCAAGTGATTTTATCTGAGACTGTGTTGAAACTAAAGTAACTATATCATGGAAGAGTCATTTTAGCCAGAGTTGTACAAGCCTGGCAAGTGACTTGATCTGAGTCTGTGTTGAAACTAAAGTAACTATATCTTGGAAAAGTCATTTTAGCCACAGTTGTACATGTCTCGTAAGTGACTTGATCTGAGACTGTGTTGAAACTAAAGTAACTATATCATGGAAGAGTCATTTTAGCCACAGTTGCACATGTCTAGCAAGTGACTTGATCTGAGATTGTGTTGAAACTAAAGTAACTATATCATTGAAGAGTCATGCTAACCACAGTTGTACATGTCTGGTAACTGACTTGATCTGAGATTGTGTTGAAACTAAAGTAGCTATATCATGGAAGAGTCATTTTAGCCCCAGTTAAAGATGTCTGGCAAGTGACTTGATCTGAGATTGTGTTTAAACTAAAGTAACTATATCATTGAAGAGTCATTCTAGCCAGAGTTGTAGATGTCTGGCAAGTGACTTGATCTGAGGTTGTGTTGAAACTAAAGTAACTATATCATGGAAGAGTCATTTTAGCTACTATTGTACATGTCCGGCAAGACACTTGATCTGTGACTGCGTTGAAACTAAAGTAACTATATCATGGAAGAATCATTTTAGTCACAGTTGTACATGTGTGGCAAGTGACTTGATCTGAGACTGTGTTGAAACAAAAGTAACTATATCATGGAAGATTCATTTTAGCCACAGTTGTACATGTCTGGTAAGTGACTTGATCTGAGACTGTGTTGAAACTAAAGTAACTATATCATGGAAGAGTCATTTTAGCCACAGTTGTACATGTCTGGCAAGTGACTTGATCTGAGACTGTGTTGAAACTAAAGTAACTATATCATGGAAGAGTCATTTTAGCTACAGTTGTACATCCCTGGTAAGTGACTTGATCTGTGACTGTGTTGAAACTAAAGTAACTATATCATGGAAGAGTCATTTTAGCTACAGTTGTACATCCCTGGTAAGTGACTTGATCTGTGACTGTGTTGAAACTAAAGTAACTATATCATGGAAGAGTCATTTTAGCCACAGTTGCACATGTCTGGCAAGTGACTTGATCTGAGACTGTGTTGAAACTAAAGTAACTATATCATGGACGAGTCATTTTAGCCACAGTTGTACATGTCTAGCAAGTGACTTGATCTGAGACTGTGTCGAAACTAAAGTAACTATATCATGGAAGAGTCATCTTAGCCACAGTTGTACATGTCTAGCAAGTGACTTGATCTGAGACTGTGTTGAAACTAAAGTAACTATATCATGGCAGAGACATTTTAGCCACAGTTGCACATGTCTGGCAAGTGACTTGATCTGAGACTGTGTTGAAACTAAAGTAACTATATCATGGAAGAGTCATTTTAGCTACTGTTGTACATGTCTGGCAAGACACTTGATCTGTGACTGCGTTGAAACTAAAGTAACTATATCATGGAAGAATCATTTTAGTCACAGTTGTACATGTCTGGCAAGTGACTTGATCTGAGACTGTGTTGAAACTAAAGTAACTATATCATGGAAGAGTCATTCTAACCACAGTTGTACATGTATGGTAAGTGACTTGATCTGAGATTGTGTTGAAACTAAAGTAACTATATCATGGAACAGTCATTTTAGCCACAGTTGTACATGTCTGGCAAGTGATTTTATCTGAGACTGTGTTGAAACTAAAGTAACTATATCATGGAAGAGTCATTTTAGCCAGAGTTGTACATGTCTGGCAAGTGACTTGATCTGAGTCTGTGTTGAAACTAAAGTAACTATATCTTGGAAAAGTCATTTTAGCCACAGTTGTACATGTCTGGTAAGTGACTTGATCTGAGACTGTGTTGAAACTAAAGTAACTATATCATGGAAGAGTCATTTTAGCCACAGTTGCACATGTCTAGCAAGTGACTTGATCTGAGATTGTGTTGAAACTAAAGTAAATATATCATTGAAGAGTCATGCTAACCACAGTTGTACATGTCTGGTAACTGACTTGATCTGAGATTGTGTTGAAACTAAAGTAGCTATATCATGGAAGAGTCATTTTAGCCCCAGTTAAAGATGTCTGGCAAGTGACTTGAGCTGAGATTGTGTTTAAACTAAAGTAACTATATCATTGAAGAGTCATTCTAGCCAGAGTTGTAGATGTCTGGCAAGTGACTTGATCTGAGGTTGTGTTGAAACTAAAGTAACTATATCATGGAAGAGTCATTTTAGCTACTGTTGTACATGTCCGGCAAGACACTTGATCTGTGACTGCGTTGAAACTAAAGTAACTGTATCATGGAAGAATCATTTTAGTCACAGTTGTACATGTGTGGCAAGTGACTTGATCTGAGACTGTGTTGAAACAAAAGTAACTATATCATGGAAGATTCATTTTAGCCACAGTTGTACATGTCTGGTAAGTGACTTGATCTGAGACTGTGTTGAAACTAAAGTAACTATATCATGGAAGAGTCATTTTAGCCACAGTTGTACATGTCTGGCAAGTGACTTGATCTGAGACTGTGTTGAAACTAAAGTAACTATATCATGGAAGAGTCATTTTAGCTACAGTTGTACATCCCTGGTAAGTGACTTGATCTGTGACTGTGTTGAAACTAAAGTAACTATATCATGGAAGAGTCATTTTAGCCACAGTTGCACATGTCTGGCAAGTGACTTGATCTGAGACTGTGTTGAAACTAAAGTAACTATATCATGGACGAGTCATTTTAGCCACAGTTGTACATGTCTAGCAAGTGACTTGATCTGAGACTGTGTCGAAACTAAAGTAACTATATCATGGAAGAGTCATTTTAGCCACAGTTGTACATGTCTAGCAAGTGACTTGATCTGAGACTGTGTTGAAACTAAAGTAACTATATCATGGCAGAGACATTTTAGCCACAGTTGCACATGTCTGGCAAGTGACTTGATCTGAGACTGTGTTGAAACTAAAGTAACTATATCATGGAAGAGTCATTTTAGCCACAGTTGTACATGTCTGGCAAGTGACTTGATCTGAGACTGTGTTGAAACTAAAGTAACTATATCATGGAAGAGTCATTTTAGCTACAGTTGTACATCCCTGGTAAGTGACTTGATCTGTGACTGTGTTGAAACTAAAGTAACTATATCATGGAAGAGTCATTTTAGCTACAGTTGTACATCCCTGGTAAGTGACTTGATCTGTGACTGTGTTGAAACTAAAGTAACTATATCATGGAAGAGTCATTTTAGCCACAGTTGCACATGTCTGGCAAGTGACTTGATCTGAGACTGTGTTGAAACTAAAGTAACTATATCATGGACGAGTCATTTTAGCCACAGTTGTACATGTCTAGCAAGTGACTTGATCTGAGACTGTGTCGAAACTAAAGTAACTATATCATGGAAGAGTCATTTTAGCCACAGTTGTACATGTCTAGCAAGTGATTTGATCTGAGACTGTGTTGAAACTAAAGTAACTATATCATGGCAGAGACATTTTAGCCACAGTTGCACATGTCTGGCAAGTGACTTGATCTGAGACTGTGTTGAAACTAAAGTAACTATATCATGGAAGAGTCATTTTAGCTACTGTTGTACATGTCTGGCAAGACACTTGATCTGTGACTGCGTTGAAACTAAAGTAACTATATCATGGAAGAATCATTTTAGTCACAGTTGTACATGTCTGGCAAGTGACTTGATCTGAGACTGTGTTGAAACTAAAGTAACTATATCATGGAAGAGTCATTCTAAATGACTTGATCTGAGATTGTGTTGAAACTAAAGTAACTATATCATGGAACAGTCATTTTAGCCACAGTTGTACATGTCTGGCAAGTGATTTTATCTGAGACTGTGTTGAAACTAAAGTAACTATATCATGGAAGAGTCATTTTAGCCAGAGTTGTACATGTCTGGCAAGTGACTTGATCTGAGTCTGTGTTGAAACTAAAGTAACTATATCTTGGAAAAGTCATTTTAGCCACAGTTGTACATGTCTGGTAAGTGACTTGATCTGAGACTGTGTTGAAACTAAAGTAACTATATCATGGAAGAGTCATTTTAGCCACAGTTGCACATGTCTAGCAAGTGACTTGATCTGAGATTGTGTTGAAACTAAAGTAACTATATCATTGAAGAGTCATGCTAACCACAGTTGTACATGTCTGGTAACTGACTTGATCTGAGATTGTGTTGAAACTAAAGTAGCTATATCATGGAAGAGTCATTTTAGCCCCAGTTAAAGATATCTGGCAAGTGACTTGATCTGTGACTGTGTTGAAACTAAAGTAACTATATCATGGAAGAGTCATTTTAGCCACAGTTGCACATGTCTGGCAAGTGACTTGATCTTAGACTGTGTTGAAACTAAAGTAACTATATCATGGACGAGTCATTTTAGCCACAGTTGTACATGTCTAGCAAGTGACTTGATCTGAGACTGTGTCGAAACTAAAGTAACTATATCATGGAAGAGTCATTTTAGCCACAGTTGTACATGTCTAGCAAGTGACTTGATCTGAGACTGTGTTGAAACTAAAGTAACTATATCATGGCAGAGACATTTTAGCCACAGTTGCACATGTCTGGCAAGTGACTTGATCTGAGACTGTGTTGAAACTAAAGTAACTATATCATGGAAGAGTCATTTTAGCTACTGTTGTACATGTCTGGCAAGACACTTGATCTGTGACTGCGTTGAAACTAAAGTAACTATATCATGGAAGAATCATTTTAGTCACAGTTTTACATGTCTGGCAAGTGACTTGATCTGAGACTGTGTTGAAACTAAAGTAACTATATCATGGAAGAGTCATTCTAAATGACTTGATCTGAGATTGTGTTGAAACTAAAGTAACTATATCATGGAACAGTCATTTTAGCCACAGTTGTACATGTCTGGCAAGTGATTTTATCTGAGACTGTGTTGAAACTAAAGTAACTATATCATGGAAGAGTCATTTTAGCCAGAGTTGTACATGTCTGGCAAGTGACTTGATCTGAGTCTGTGTTGAAACTAAAGTAACTATATCTTGGAAAAGTCATTTTAGCCACAGTTGTACATGTCTGGTAAGTGACTTGATCTGAGACTGTGTTGAAACTAAAGTAACTATATCATGGAAGAGTCATTTTAGCCACAGTTGCACATGTCTAGCAAGTGACTTGATCTGAGATTGTGTTGAAACTAAAGTAACTATATCATTGGAGAGTCATGCTAACCACAGTTGTACATGTCTGGTAACTGACTTGATCTGAGATTGTGTTGAAACTAAAGTAGCTATATCATGGAAGAGTCATTTTAGCCCCAGTTAAAGATGTCTGGCAAGTGACTTGAGCTGAGATTGTGTTTAAACTAAAGTAACTATATCATTGAAGAGTCATTCTAGCCAGAGTTGTAGATGTCTGGCAAGTGACTTGATCTGAGGTTGTGTTGAAACTAAAGTAACTATATCATGGAAGAGTCATTTTAGCTACTGTTGTACATGTCCGGCAAGACACTTGATCTGTGACTGCGTTGAAACTAAAGTAACTATATCATGGAAGAATCATTTTAGTCACAGTTGTACATGTGTGGCAAGTGACTTGATCTGAGACTGTGTTGAAACAAAAGTAACTATATCATGGAAGATTCATTTTAGCCACAGTTGTACATGTCTGGTAAGTGACTTGATCTGAGACTGTGTTGAAACTAAAGTAACTATATCATGGAAGAGTCATTTTAGCCACAGTTGTACATGTCTGGCAAGTGACTTGATCTGAGACTGTGTTGAAACTAAAGTAACTATATCATGGAAGAGTCATTTTAGCTACAGTTGTACATCCCTGGTAAGTGACTTGATCTGTGACTGTGTTGAAACTAAAGTAACTATATCATGGAAGAGTCATTTTAGCTACAGTTGTACATCCCTGGTAAGTGACTTGATCTGTGACTGTGTTGAAACTAAAGTAACTATATCATGGAAGAGTCATTTTAGCTACTGTTGTACATGTCTGGCAAGACACTTGATCTGTGACTGTGTTGAAACTAACGTAACTATATCATGGACGAGTCATTTTAGCCACAGTTGTACATGTCTAGCAAGTGACTTGATCTGAGACTGTGTCGAAACTAAAGTAACTATATCATGGAAGAGTCATTTTAGCCACAGTTGTACATGACTAGCAAGTGACTTGATCTGAGACTGTGTTGAAACTAAAGTAACTATATCATGGCAGAGACATTTTAGCCACAGTTGCACATGTCTGGCAAGTGACTTGATCTGAGACTGTGTTGAAACTAAAGTAACTATATCATGGAAGAGTCATTTTAGCTACTGTTGTACATGTCTGGCAAGACACTTGATCTGTGACTGCGTTGAAACTAAAGTAACTATATCATGGAAGAATCATTTTAGTCACAGTTGTACATGTCTGGCAAGTGACTTGATCTGAGACTGTGTTGAAACTAAAGTAACTATATCATGGAAGAGTCATTCTAACCACAGTTGTACATGTATGGTAAGTGACTTGATCTGAGATTGTGTTGAAACTAAAGTAACTATATCATGGAACAGTCATTTTAGCCACAGTTGTACATGTCTGGCAAGTGATTTTATCTGAGACTGTGTTGAAACTAAAGTAACTATATCATGGAAGAGTCATTTTAGCCAGAGTTGTACAAGTCTGGCAAGTGACTTGATCTGAGTCTGTGTTGAAACTAAAGTAACTATATCTTGGAAAAGTCATTTTAGCCACAGTTGTACATGTCTGGTAAGTGACTTGATCTGAGACTGTGTTGAAACTAAAGTAACTATATCATGGAAGAGTCATTTTAGCCACAGTTGCACATGTCTAGCAAGTGACTTGATCTGAGATTGTGTTGAAACTAAAGTAACTATATCATTGAAGAGTCATGCTAACCACAGTTGTACATGTCTGGTAACTGACTTGATCTGAGATTGTGTTGAAACTAAAGTAGCTATATCATGGAAGAGTCATTTTAGCCCCAGTTAAAGATGTCTGGCAAGTGACTTGATCTGAGATTGTGTTTAAACTAAAGTAACTATATCATTGAAGAGTCATTCTAGCCAGAGTTGTAGATGTCTGGCAAGTGACTTGATCTGAGGTTGTGTTGAAACTAAAGTAACTATATCATGGAAGAGTCATTTTAGCTACTATTGTACATGTCCGGCAAGACACTTGATCTGTGACTGCGTTGAAACTAAAGTAACTATATCATGGAAGAATCATTTTAGTCACAGTTGTACATGTGTGGCAAGTGACTTGATCTGAGACTGTGTTGAAACAAAAGTAACTATATCATGGAAGATTCATTTTAGCCACAGTTGTACATGTCTGGTAAGTGACTTGATCTGAGACTGTGTTGAAACTAAAGTAACTATATCATGGAAGAGTCATTTTAGCCACAGTTGTACATGTCTGGCAAATGACTTGATCTGAGACTGTGTTGAAACTAAAGTAACTATATCATGGAAGAGTCATTTTAGCTACAGTTGTACATCCCTGGTAAGTGACTTGATCTGTGACTGTGTTGAAACTAAAGTAACTATATCATGGAAGAGTCATTTTAGCCACAGTTGCACATGTCTGGCAAGTGACTTGATCTGAGACTGTGTTGAAACTAAAGTAACTATATCATGGAAGAATCATTTTAGTCACAGTTGTACATGTGTGGCAAGTGACTTGATCTGAGAACTGTGTTGAAACTAAAGTAACTATATCATGGAAGAGTCATTTTAGCTACTGTTGTACATGTCTGGCAAGACACTTGATCTGTGACTGCGTTGAAACTAAAGTAACTATATCATGGAAGAATCATTTTAGTCACAGTTGTACATGTCTGGCAAGTGACTTGATCTGAGACTGTGTTGAAACTAAAGTAATTATATCATGGAAGAGTCATTCTAACCACAGTTGTACATGTATGGTAAGTGACTTGATCTGAGATTGTGTTGAAACTAAAGTAACTATATCATGGAACAGTCATTTTAGCCACAGTTGTACATGTCTGGCAAGTGATTTTATCTGAGACTGTGTTGAAACTAAAGTAACTATATCATGGAAGAGTCATTTTAGCCACAGTTGTACATGTCTGTCAAGTGACTTGATCTGTGTCTGTGTTGAAACTAAAGTAACTATATCTTGGAAAAGTCATTTTAGCCACAGTTGTACATGTCTGGTAAGTGACTTGATCTGAGACTGTGTTGAAACTAAAGTAACTATATCATGGAAGAGTCATTTTAGCCACAGTTGCACATGTCTAGCAAGTGACTTGATCTGAGATTGTGTTGAAACTAAAGTAACTATATCATTGAAGAGTCATGCTAACCACAGTTGTACATGTCTGGTAACTGACTTGATCTGAGATTGTGTTGAAACTAAAGTAGCTATATCATGGAAGAGTCATTCTAGCCCCAGTTAAAGATGTCTGGCAAGTGACTTGATCTGAGATTGTGTTTAAACTAAAGTAACTATATCATTGAAGAGTCATTCTAGCCAGAGTTGTAGATGTCTGGCAAGTGACTTGATCTGAGGTTGTGTTGAAACTAAAGTAACTATATCATGGAAGAGTCATTTTAGCTACTGTTGTACATGTCCGGCAAGACACTTGATCTGTGACTGCGTTGAAACTAAAGTAACTATATCATGGAAGAATCATTTTAGTCACAGTTGTACATGTGTGGCAAGTGACTTGATCTGAGACTGTGTTGAAACAAAAGTAACTATATCATGGAAGATTCATTTTAGCCACAGTTGTACATGTCTGGTAAGTGACTTGATCTGAAACTGTGTTGAAACTAAAGTAACTATATCATGGAAGAGTCATTTTAGCCACAGTTGTACATGTCTGGCAAGTGACTTGATCTGAGACTGTGTTGAAACTAAAGTAACTATATCATGGAAGAGTCATTTTAGCTACAGTTGTACATCCCTGGTAAGTGACTTGATCTGTGACTGTGTTGAAACTAAAGTAACTATATCATGGAAGAGTCATTTTAGCTACAGTTGTACATCCCTGGTAAGTGACTTGATCTGAGACTGTGTTGAAACTAAAGTAACTATATCATGGCAGAGACATTTTAGCCACAGTTGCACATGTCTGGCAAGTGACTTGATCTGAGACTGTGTTGAAACTAAAGTAACTATATCATGGAAGAGTCATTTTAGCTACTGTTGTACATGTCTGGCAAGACACTTGATCTGTGACTGCGTTGAAACTAAAGTAACTATATCATGGAAGAATCATTTTAGTCACAGTTGTACATGTCTGGCAAGTGACTTGATCTGAGACTGTGTTGAAACTAAAGTAACTATATCATGGAAGAGTCATTCTAACCACAGTTGTACATGTATGGTAACTGACTTGATCTGAGATTGTGTTGAAACTAAAGTAACTATATCATGGAACAGTCATTTTAGCCACAGTTGTACATGTCTGGCAAGTGATTTTATCTGAGACTGTGTTGAAACTAAAGTAACTATATCATGGAAGAGTCATTTTAGCCAGAGTTGTACATGTCTGGCAAGTGACTTGATCTGAGTCTGTGTTGAAACTAAAGTAACTATATCTTGGAAAAGTCATTTTAGCCACAGTTGTACATGTCTGGTAAGTGACTTGATCTGAGACTGTGTTGAAACTAAAGTAACTATATCATGGAAG
Source organism: Eledone cirrhosa (assembly GCA_964016885.1). Classification (NCBI taxonomy): domain Eukaryota; kingdom Metazoa; phylum Mollusca; class Cephalopoda; order Octopoda; family Eledonidae; genus Eledone; species Eledone cirrhosa. The sequence continues at coordinate 19,514,552 of OZ024754.1, read as the reverse complement.
AGTCATTTTAGCCACAGTTGCACATGTCTAGCAAGTGACTTGATCTGAGATTGTGTTGAAACTAAAGTAACTATATCATTGAAGAGTCATGCTAACCACAGTTGTACATGTCTGGTAACTGACTTGATCTGAGATTGTGTTGAAACTAAAGTAGCTATATCATGGAAGAGTCATTTTAGCCCCAGTTAAAGATGTCTGGCAAGTGACTTGATCTGAGATTGTGTTTAAACTAAAGTAACTATATCATTGAAGAGTCATTCTAGCCAGAGTTGTAGATGTCTGGCAAGTGACTTGATCTGAGGTTGTGTTGAAACTAAAGTAACTATATCATGGAAGAGTCATTTTAGCTACTATTGTACATGTCCGTCAAGACACTTGATCTGTGACTGCGTTGAAACTAAAGTAACTATATCATGGAAGAATCATTTTAGTCACAGTTGTACATGTGTGGCAAGTGACTTGATCTGAGACTGTGTTGAAACAAAAGTAACTATATCATGGAAGATTCATTTTAGCCACAGTTGTACATCCCTGGTAAGTGACTTGATCTGAGACTGTGTTGAAACTAAAGTAACTATATCTTGGAAAAGTCATTTTAGCCACAGTTGTACATGTCTGGTAAGTGACTTGATCTGAGACTGTGTTGAAACTAAAGTAACTATATCATGGAAGAGTCATTTTAGCCACAGTTGCACATGTCTAGCAAGTGACTTGATCTGAGATTGTGTTGAAACTAAAGTAACTATATCATTGAAGAGTCATGCTAACCACAGTTGTACATGTCTGGTAACTGACTTGATCTGAGATTGTGTTGAAACTAAAGTAACTATATCATGGAAGAGTCATTTTAGCCCCAGTTAAAGATGTCTGGCAAGTGACTTGATCTGAGACTGTGTTGAAACTAAAGAAACTATATCATGGAAGAGTCATTTTAGCTACAGTTGTACATCCCTGGTAAGTGACTTGATCTGTGACTGTGTTGAAACTAAAGTAACTATATCATGGAAGAGTCATTTTAGCTACAGTTGTACATCCCTGGTAAGTGACTTGATCTGTGACTGTGTTGAAACTAAAGTAACTATATCATGGAAGAGTCATTTTAGCCACAGTTGCACATGTCTGGCAAGTGACTTGATCTGAGACTGTGTTGAAACTAAAGTAACTATATCATGGCAGAGACATTTTAGCCACAGTTGCACATGTCTGGCAAGTGACTTGATCTGAGACTGTGTTGAAACTAAAGTAACTATATCATGGAAGAGTCATTTTAGCTACTGTTGTACATGTCTGGCAAGACACTTGATCTGTGACTGCGTTGAAACTAAAGTAACTATATCATGGAAGAATCATTTTATTCACAGTTGTACATGTCTGGCAAGTGACTTGATCTGAGACTGTGTTGAAACTAAAGTAACTATATCATGGAAGAGTCATTCTAACCACAGTTGTACATGTATGGTAACTGACTTGATCTGAGATTGTGTTGAAACTAAAGTAACTATATCATGGAACAGTCATTTTAGCCACAGTTGTACATGTCTGGCAAGTGATTTTATCTGAGACTGTGTTGAAACTAAAGTAACTATATCATGGAAGAGTCATTTTAGCCAGAGTTGTACATGTCTGGCAAGTGACTTGATCTGAGTCTGTGTTGAAACTAAAGTAACTATATCTTGGAAAAGTCATTTTAGCCACAGTTGTACATGTCTGGTAAGTGACTTGATCTGAGACTGTGTTGAAACTAAAGTAACTATATCATGGAAGAGTCATTTTAGCCACAGTTGCACATGTCTAGCAAGTGACTTGATCTGAGATTGTGTTGAAACTAAAGTAACTATATCATTGAAGAGTCATGCTAACCACAGTTGTACATGTCTGGTAACTGACTTGATCTGAGATTGTGTTGAAACTAAAGTAGCTATATCATGGAAGAGTCATTTTAGCCCCAGTTAAAGATGTCTGGCAAGTGACTTGATCTGAGATTGTGTTTAAACTAAAGTAACTATATCATTGAAGAGTCATTCTAGCCAGAGTTGTAGATGTCTGGCAAGTGACTTGATCTGAGGTTGTGTTGAAACTAAAGTAACTATATCAGGGAAGAGTCATTTTAGCTACTGTTGTACATGTCCGGCAAGACACTTGATCTGTGACTGCGTTGAAACTAAAGTAACTATATCATGGAAGAATCATTTTATTCACAGTTGTACATGTCTGGTAAGTGACTTGATCTGAGACTGTGTTGAAACTAAAGTAACTATATCATGGAAGAGTCATTTTAGCCACAGTTGTACATGTCTGGCAAGTGACTTGATCTGAGACTGTGTTGAAACTAAAGTAACTATATCAAGGAAGAGTCATTTTAGCTACAGTTCTACATCCCTGGTAAGTGACTTGATCTGTGACTGTGTTGAAACTAAAGTAACTATATCATGGAAGAGTCATTTTAGATACAGTTGTACATCCCTGGTAAGTGACTTGATCTGTGATTGTGTTGAAACTAAAGTAACTATATCATGGAAGAGTCATTTTAGCCACAGTTGCACATGTCTGGCAAGTGACTTGATCTGAGACTGTGTTGAAACTAAAGTAACTATATCATGGACGAGTCATTTTAGCCACAGTTGTACATGTCTAGCAAGTGACTTGATCTGAGACTGTGTCGAAACTAAAGTAACTATATCATGGAAGAGTCATTTTAGCCACAGTTGTACATGTCTAGCAAGTGACTTGATCTGAGACTGTGTTGAAACTAAAGTAACTATATCATGGCAGAGACATTTTAGCCACAGTTGCACATGTCTGGCAAGTGACTTGATCTGAGACTGTGTTGAAACTAAAGTAACTATATCATGGAAGAGTCATTTCAGCTACTGTTGTACATGTCTGGCAAGACACTTGATCTGTGACTGCGTTGAAACTAAAGTAACTATATCATGGAAGAATCATTTTAGTCACAGTTGTACATGTCTGGCAAGTGACTTGATCTGAGACTGTGTTGAAACTAAAGTAACTATATCATGGAAGAGTCATTCTAACCACAGTTGTACATGTATGGTAAGTGACTTGATCTGAGATTGTGTTGAAACTAAAGTAACTATATCATGGAACAGTCATTTTAGCCACAGTTGTACATTTCTGGCAAGTGATTTTATCTGAGACTGTGTTGAAACAAAAGTAACTATATCATGGAAGAGTCATTTTAGCCAGAGTTGTACATGTCTGGCAAGTGACTTGATCTGAGTCTGTGTTGAAACTAAAGTAACTATATCTTGGAAAAGTCATTTTAGCCACAGTTGTACATGTCTGGTAAGTGACTTGATCTGAGACTGTGTTGAAACTAAAGTAACTATATCATGGAAGAGTCATTTTAGCCACAGTTGTACATATCTGGCAAGTGACTTGATCTGTGACTGTGTTGAAACTAAAGTAACTATATCATGGAAGAGTCATTTTAGTCACAGTTGTACATGCCCTGAAAGTGACTTTATCTGAGACTGTGTTGAAACTAAAGTAACTATATCAAGGAAGAGTCATTTTAGCCACAGTTGTACATGTCTAGCAAGTGACGTGATCTGAGACTGTGTTGAAACTAAAGTAACTATATCATGGAACAGTCATTTTAGCCACAGTTGCACATGTCTAGCAAGTGACTTGATCTGAGACTGTGTTGAAACTAAAGTAACTATATCATGGAAGAGTCATTTTAGCCACAGTTGCACATGACTTGCAAGTGACTTGATCTGAGACTGTGTTGAAACTAAAGTAACTATATCATGGAAGAGTCATTTTAGCCACAGTTGTACATGTCTAGCAAGTGACTTGATCTGAGACTGTGTTGAAACTAAAGTAACTATATCATGGAAGAGTCATTTTAGCCACAGTTGCACATGTCTAGCAAGTGACTTGATCTGAGACTGTGTTGAAAGTAAAGTAAGTATATCATGGAAGAGTTATTTTAGCCACAGTTGTACATGTCTGGCAAGTGACTTTATCTGAGGCTGTGTTGAAACTAAAGTAACTATATCATGGAAGAGTTATTTTAGCCACAGTTGTACATGTCTGGCAAGTGACTTTATCTAAGACTGTGTTGAAACTAATGTATCTATATCATGAAAGAGTCATTTTAGCCACAGTTGTACATGTCTGGCAAGTGACTTGATCTGAGACTGTGTTGAAACTAAAGTAACTATATCATGGAAGAGTCATTTTAGCCACAGTTGTAGATGTCTGGAAAGTGACTTGATCTGTGACTGTGTTGAAACTAAAGTAACTATATCATGGAAGAGTCATTTTAGCCACAGTTGTACATGTCTGGCAAGTGACTTGATCTGTGACTGTGTTGAAACTAAAGTAACTATATCATGGTAGACTCATTTTCGCCACAGTTGTAGATGTCTGGCAAGTGACATGATCTGGGACTGTGTTGAAACTAAAGTAACTATATCATTGAAGAGTCATTTTAGCTAAACTTGTACATGTCTGGCAAGTGACTTGATCTTTGACTTTGTTGAAACTAAAGTAACTATATCATGGAAGAGTCATTTTAGCCACGGTTGTACATATCTGGCAAGTGACTTGATCTGTGACTGTGTTGAAACTAAAGTAACTATATCATGGAAGAGTCATTTCAGCCACAGTTGTACATGCCTGGAAAGTGACGTGATCTGGGACTGTGTTGAAACTAAAGTAACTATATCATGGAAGAGTTATTTTAGCCAGAGTTGTACATGTCTGGCAAGTGACATGATCTGAGATTGTGTTGAAACTAAAGTAACTATATCATGGAAGAGTCATTTTAGCCACAGTTGCACATGTCTGGCAAGTGACTTGATCTGAGATCGTGTTGAAACTAAAGTAACTATATCATGGAAGAGTCATTTTAGCCACAGTTGCACATGTCTGGCAAGTGACTTGACCTGAGACTGTGTTGAAACTAAAGTAACTATATCATGGAAGAGTCATTTTAGCCACAGTTGTACATGTCTAGCAAGTGATTTGATCTGAGACTGTGTTGAAACTAAAGTAACTATATCATGGAAGAGTCATTTTAGCCACAGTTGCACAGGTCTAGTAAGTGACTTGATCTGAGACTGTGTTGAAACTAAAGTAACTATATCATGGAAGAGTCATTTTAGCCACAGTTGTACATGTCTGGCAAGTGACTTCATCTGAGGCTGTGTTGAAACTAAAGTAACTATATCATGGAAGAGTTATTTTAGCCACAGTTGTACATGTCTGGGAAGTGACTTGATCTAAGATTGTGTTGAAACTAAAGTAACTATATTATGGAAGAGTCATTTTAGCCACAGTTGTACATGTCTTGTAAGTGACATGATCTAAGATTGTGTTGAAACTAAAGTAACTATATCATGGAAGAGTCATTTTAGCCACAGTTGTACATGTCTGGTAAGTGACTTGATCTAAGACTTTGTTGAAACTAAAGTAACTATATCATGGAAGAGTCATTTTAGCCACAGTTGTACATGTCTGGCAAGTGACTTGATCTGAGAACGTGTTGAAACTAAACTACTATATCATGGGAGATTCATTTTAGCCACAGTTGTACATGTCTGGCAAGTGACTTTATCTGTGACTGTGTTGAAACTAAAGTAACTATATCATGGAAGAGTCATTTTAGCCACCGTTGTACATGTCTGGCAAGTGACTTGATCTGTGACTGTGTTGAAACTAAAGTAACTATATCATGGTAGACTCATTTTAGCCACAGTTGTAGATGTCTGGCAAGTGACATGATCTGAGGTTGTGTTGAAACTATAGTAACTATATCATTGAAGAGTCATTTTAGCTAAACTTGTACATGTCTGGCAAGTGACTTGATCTGTTACTGTGTTGAAACTAAAGTAACTATATCATGGAAGAGTCATTTTAGCCACAGTTGTACATATCTGGCAAGTGACTTGATCTGTGACTGTGTTGAAACTAAAGTAACTATATCATGGAAGAGTCATTTTAGTCACAGTTGTACATGCCTTGAAAGTGACTTTATCTGAGACTGTGTTCAAACTAAAGTAACTGTATCAAGGAAGAGTCATTTTAGCCACAGTTGCACATGTCTAGCAAGTGACTTGATCTGAGACTGTGTTGAAACTAAAGTAACTATATCATGGAAGAGTCATTTTAGCCACAGTTGCACATGTCTGGCAAGTGACTTGATCTGAGACTGTGTTGAAACTAAAGTAACTATATCATGGAAGAGTCATTTTAGCTACTGTTGTACATGTCTGGCAAGACACTTGATCTGTGACTGCGTTGAAACTAAAGTAACTATATCATGGAAGAATCATTTTATTCACAGTTGTACATGTCTGGCAAGTGACTTGATCTGAGACTGTGTTGAAACTAAAGTAACTATATCATGGAAGAGTCATTCTAACCACAGTTGTACATGTATGGTAACTGACTTGATCTGAGATTGTGTTGAAACTAAAGTAACTATATCATGGAACAGTCATTTTAGCCACAGTTGTACATGTCTGGCAAGTGATTTTATCTGAGACTGTGTTGAAACTAAAGTAACTATATCATGGAAGAGTCATTTTAGCCAGAGTTGTACATGTCTGGCAAGTGACTTGATCTGAGTCTGTGTTGAAACTAAAGTAACTATATCTTGGAAAAGTCATTTTAGCCACAGTTGTACATGTCTGGTAAGTGACTTGATCTGAGACTGTGTTGAAACTAAAGTAACTATATCATGGAAGAGTCATTTTAGCCACAGTTGCACATGTCTAGCAAGTGACTTGATCTGAGATTGTGTTGAAACTAAAGTAACTATATCATTGAAGAGTCATGCTAACCACAGTTGTACATGTCTGGTAACTGACTTGATCTGAGATTGTGTTGAAACTAAAGTAGCTATATCATGGAAGAGTCATTTTAGCCCCAGTTAAAGATGTCTGGCAAGTGACTTGATCTGAGATTGTGTTTAAACTAAAGTAACTATATCATTGAAGAGTAATTCTAGCCAGAGTTGTAGATGTCTGGCAAGTGACTTGATCTGAGGTTGTGTTGAAACTAAAGTAACTATATCAGGGAAGAGTCATTTTAGCTACTGTTGTACATGTCCGGCAAGACACTTGATCTGTGACTGCGTTGAAACTAAAGTAACTATATCATGGAAGAATCATTTTATTCACAGTTGTACATGTCTGGTAAGTGACTTGATCTGAGACTGTGTTGAAACTAAAGTAACTATATCATGGAAGAGTCATTTTAGCCACAGTTGTACATGTCTGGCAAGTGACTTGATCTGAGACTGTGTTGAAACTAAAGTAACTATATCATGGAAGAGTCATTTTAGCTACAGTTGTACATCCCTGGTAAGTGACTTGATCTGTGACTGTGTTGAAACTAAAGTAACTATATCATGGAAGAGTCATTTTAGATACAGTTGTACATCCCTGGTAAGTGACTTGATCTGTGATTGTGTTGAAACTAAAGTAACTATATCATGGAAGAGTCATTTTAGCCACAGTTGCACATGTCTGGCAAGTGACTTGATCTGAGACTGTGTTGAAACTAAAGTAACTATATCATGGACGAGTCATTTTAGCCACAGTTGTACATGTCTAGCAAGTGACTTGATCTGAGACTGTGTCGAAACTAAAGTAACTATATCATGGAAGAGTCATTTTAGCCACAGTTGTACATGTCTAGCAAGTGACTTGATCTGAGACTGTGTTGAAACTAAAGTAACTATATCATGGCAGAGACATTTTAGCCACAGTTGCACATGTCTGGCAAGTGACTTGATCTGAGACTGTGTTGAAACTAAAGTAACTATATCATGGAAGAGTCATTTCAGCTACTGTTGTACATGTCTGGCAAGACACTTGATCTGTGACTGCGTTGAAACTAAAGTAACTATATCATGGAAGAATCATTTTAGTCACAGTTGTACATGTCTGGCAAGTGACTTGATCTGAGACTGTGTTGAAACTAAAGTAACTATATCATGGAAGAGTCATTCTAACCACAGTTGTACATGTATGGTAAGTGACTTGATCTGAGATTGTGTTGAAACTAAAGTAACTATATCATGGAACAGTCATTTTAGCCACAGTTGTACATTTCTGGCAAGTGATTTTATCTGAGACTGTGTTGAAACAAAAGTAACTATATCATGGAAGAGTCATTTTAGCCAGAGTTGTACATGTCTGGCAAGTGACTTGATCTGAGTCTGTGTTGAAACTAAAGTAACTATATCTTGGAAAAGTCATTTTAGCCACAGTTGTACATGTCTGGTAAGTGACTTGATCTGAGACTGTGTTGAAACTAAAGTAACTATATCATGGAAGAGTCATTTTAGCCACAGTTGTACATATCTGGCAAGTGACTTGATCTGTGACTGTGTTGAAACTAAAGTAACTATATCATGGAAGAGTCATTTTAGTCACAGTTGTACATGCCCTGAAAGTGACTTTATCTGAGACTGTGTTGAAACTAAAGTAACTATATCAAGGAAGAGTCATTTTAGCCACAGTTGTACATGTCTAGCAAGTGACGTGATCTGAGACTGTGTTGAAACTAAAGTAACTATATCATGGAACAGTCATTTTAGCCACAGTTGCACATGTCTAGCAAGTGACTTGATCTGAGACTGTGTTGAAACTAAAGTAACTATATCATGGAAGAGTCATTTTAGCCACAGTTGCACATGACTTGCAAGTGACTTGATCTGAGACTGTGTTGAAACTAAAGTAACTATATCATGGAAGAGTCATTTTAGCCACAGTTGTACATGTCTAGCAAGTGACTTGATCTGAGACTGTGTTGAAACTAAAGTAACTATATCATGGAAGAGTCATTTTAGCCACAGTTGCACATGTCTAGCAAGTGACTTGATCTGAGACTGTGTTGAAAGTAAAGTAAGTATATCATGGAAGAGTTATTTTAGCCACAGTTGTACATGTCTGGCAAGTGACTTTATCTGAGGCTGTGTTGAAACTAAAGTAACTATATCATGGAAGAGTTATTTTAGCCACAGTTGTACATGTCTGGCAAGTGACTTTATCTAAGACTGTGTTGAAACTAAAGTATCTATATCATGAAAGAGTCATTTTAGCCACAGTTGTACATGTCTGGCAAGTGACTTGATCTGAGACTGTGTTGAAACTAAAGTAACTATATCATGGAAGAGTCATTTTAGCCACAGTTGTAGATGTCTGGAAAGTGACTTGATCTGTGACTGTGTTGAAACTAAAGTAACTATATCATGGAAGAGTCATTTTAGCCACAGTTGTACATGTCTGGCAAGTGACTTGATCTGTGACTGTGTTGAAACTAAAGTAACTATATCATGGTAGACTCATTTTCGCCACAGTTGTAGATGTCTGGCAAGTGACATGATCTGGGACTGTGTTGAAACTAAAGTAACTATATCATTGAAGAGTCATTTTAGCTAAACTTGTACATGTCTGGCAAGTGACTTGATCTTTGACTTTGTTGAAACTAAAGTAACTATATCATGGAAGAGTCATTTTAGCCACGGTTGTACATATCTGGCAAGTGACTTGATCTGTGACTGTGTTGAAACTAATGTAACTATATCATGGAAGAGTCATTTCAGCCACAGTTGTACATGCCTGGAAAGTGACGTGATCTGGGACTGTGTTGAAACTAAAGTAACTATATCATGGAAGAGTTATTTTAGCCAGAGTTGTACATGTCTGGCAAGTGACATGATCTGAGATTGTGTTGAAACTAAAGTAACTATATCATGGAAGAGTCATTTTAGCCACAGTTGCACATGTCTGGCAAGTGACTTGATCTGAGATCGTGTTGAAACTAAAGTAACTATATCATGGAAGAGTCATTTTAGCCACAGTTGCACATGTCTGGCAAGTGACTTGACCTGAGACTGTGTTGAAACTAAAGTAACTATATCATGGAAGAGTCATTTTAGCCACAGTTGTACATGTCTAGCAAGTGATTTGATCTGAGACTGTGTTGAAACTAAAGTAACTATATCATGGAAGAGTCATTTTAGCCACAGTTGCACAGGTCTAGTAAGTGACTTGATCTGAGACTGTGTTGAAACTAAAGTAACTATATCATGGAAGAGTCATTTTAGCCACAGTTGTACATGTCTGGCAAGTGACTTGATCTAAGACTTTGTTGAAACTAAAGTAACTATATCATGGAAGAGTCATTTTAGCCACAGTTGTACATGTCTGGCAAGTGACTTGATCTGAGAACGTGTTGAAACTAAAGTAACTATATCATGGTAGACTCATTTTAGCCACAGTTGTAGATGTCTGGCAAGTGACATGATCTGAGGTTGTGTTGAAACTATAGTAACTATATCATTGAAGAGTCATTTTAGCTAAACTTGTACATGTCTGGCAAGTGACTTGATCTAAGACTTTGTTGAAACTAAAGTAACTATATCATGGAAGAGTCATTTTAGCCACAGTTGTACATGTCTGGGAAGTGACTTGATCTAAGATTGTGTTGAAACTAAAGTAACTATATTATGGAAGAGTCATTTTAGCCACAGTTGTACATGTCTTGTAAGTGACATGATCTAAGATTGTGTTGAAACTAAAGTAACTATATCATGGAAGAGTCATTTTAGCCACAGTTGTACATGTCTGGTAAGTGACTTGATCTAAGACTTTGTTGAAACTAAAGTAACTATATCATGGAAGAGTCATTTTAGCCACAGTTGTACATGTCTGGCAAGTGACTTGATCTGAGAACGTGTTGAAACTAAACTACTATATCATGGGAGATTCATTTTAGCCACAGTTGTACATGTCTGGCAAGTGACTTTATCTGTGACTGTGTTGAAACTAAAGTAACTATATCATGGAAGAGTCATTTTAGCCACCGTTGTACATGTCTGGCAAGTGACTTGATCTGTGACTGTGTTGAAACTAAAGTAACTATATCATGGTAGACTCATTTTAGCCACAGTTGTAGATGTCTGGCAAGTGACATGATCTGAGGTTGTGTTGAAACTATAGTAACTATATCATTGAAGAGTCATTTTAGCTAAACTTGTACATGTCTGGCAAGTGACTTGATCTGTTACTGTGTTGAAACTAAAGTAACTATATCATGGAAGAGTCATTTTAGCCACAGTTGTACATATCTGGCAAGTGACTTGATCTGTGACTGTGTTGAAACTAAAGTAACTATATCATGGAAGAGTCATTTTAGTCACAGTTGTACATGCCTTGAAAGTGACTTTATCTGAGACTGTGTTCAAACTAAAGTAACTGTATCAAGGAAGAGTCATTTTAGCCACAGTTGCACATGTCTAGCAAGTGACTTGATCTGAGACTGTGTTGAAACTAAAGTAACTATATCATGGAAGAGTCATTTTAGCCACAGTTGCACATGTCTGGCAAGTGACTTGATCTGAGACTGTGTTGAAACTAAAGTAACTATATCATGGAAGAGTCATTTTAGCCACAGTTGTACATGTCTAGCAAGTGACTTGATCTAAGATTGTGTTGAAACTAAGGTAACTATATCATGGAAGAGTCATTTTAGCCACAGTTGTACATGTCTGGCAAGTAACTTGATCTAAGGCTGTGTTTAAACTAAAGTAACTATATCATGGAAGAGTCATTTTAGCCACAGTTGTACATGTCTGGCAAGTGACTTGATCTGAGACCGTGTTGAAACTAAAGTACTATATCATGCAAGATTCATTTTAGCCACAGTTGTACATGTCTGGCAAGTGACTTGATCTAAGATTGTGTTGAAACTAAAGTAACTATATCATGGAAGAGTCATTTTAGTCACAGTTGTACATGTCTGGCAAGTGACTTGATCTGTGACTGTGTTGAAACTAAAGTAACTGTATCATTGAAGAGTCATTTTAGCTAAACTTATACATATCTGGCAAGTGACTTGATCTGTGACTGTGTTGAAACTAAAGTAACTATATCATGGAAGAGTCATTTTAGCCACAGTTGTAGATGTCTGGCAAGTGACATGATCTGAGGTTGTGTTGAAACTAAAGTAACTATATCATTGAAGAGTCATTTTAGCTAAACTTATACATATCTGGCAAGTGACTTGATCTGTGACTGTGTTGAAACTAAAGTAACTATATCATGGAAGAGTCATTTCAGCCACAGTTGTACATGCCTGGAAAGTGACTTGATCTGGGACTGTGTTGAAACTAAAGTAACTATATCATGGAAGAGTTATTTTAGCCAGAGTTGTACATGTCTGGCAAGTGACATGATCTGAGATTGTGTTGAAACTAAAGTAACTATATCATGGAAGAGTCATTTTAGCCACAGTTGCACATGTCTGGCAAGTGACTTGATCTGAGATCGTGTTGAAACTAAAGTAACTATATCATGGAAGAGTCATTTTAGCCACAGTTGCACATGTCTGGCAAGTGACTTGACCTGAGACTGTGTTGAAACTAAAGTAACTATATCATGGAAGAGTCATTTTAGCCACAGTTGTACATGTCTAGCAAGTGATTTGATCTGAGACTGTGTTGAAACTAAAGTAACTATATCATGGAAGAGTTATTTTAGCCACAGTTGTACATGTCTGGCAAGTGACTTGATCTAAGATTGTGTTGAAACTAAAGTAACTATATCATGGAAGAGTCATTTTAGCCACAGTTGTACATGTCTGGTAAGTGACTTGATCTAAGACTGTGTTGAAACTAAAGTAAATATATCATGGAAGAGTCATTTTAGCCACAGTTGTACATGTCTGGCAAGTGACTTGATCTGAGAACGTGTTGAAACTAAACTACTATATCATGGGAGATTCATTTTAGCCACAGTTGTACATGTCTGGCAAGTGACTTTATCTGTGACTGTGTTGAAACTAAAGTAACTATATCATGGAAGAGTCATTTTAGCCACCGTTGTACATGTCTGGCAAGTGACTTGATCTGTGACTGTGTTGAAACTAAAGTAACTATATCATGGTAGACTCATTTTAGCCACAGTTGTAGATGTCTGGCAAGTGACATGATCTGAGGTTGTGTTGAAACTATAGTAACTATATCATTGAAGAGTCATTTTAGCTAAACTTGTACATGTCTGGCAAGTGACTTGATCTGTTACTGTGTTGAAACTAAAGTAACTATATCATGGAAGAGTCATTTTAGCCACAGTTGTACATATCTGGCAAGTGACTTGATCTGTGACTGTGTTGAAACTAAAGTAACTATATCATGGAAGAGTCATTTTAGTCACAGTTGTACATGCCTTGAAAGTGACTTTATCTGAGACTGTGTTCAAACTAAAGTAACTGTATCAAGGAAGAGTCATTTTAGCCACAGTTGCACATGTCTAGCAAGTGACTTGATCTGAGACTGTGTTGAAACTAAAGTAACTATATCATGGAAGAGTCATTTTAGCCACAGTTGCACATGTCTGGCAAGTGACTTGATCTGAGACTGTGTTGAAACTAAAGTAACTATATCATGGAAGAGTCATTTTAGCCACAGTTGTACATGTCTAGCAAGTGACTTGATCTGAGACTGTGTTGAAACTAAAGTAACTATATCATGGAAGAGTCATTTTAGCCACAGTTGCACATGTCTAGCAAGTGACTTGATCTGAGACTGTGTTGAAACTAAAGTAAGTATATCATGGAAGAGTTATTTTAGCCACAGTTGTACATGTCTGGCAAGTGACTTTATCTGAGGCTGTGTTGAAACTAAAGTAACTATATCATGGAAGAGTTATTTTAGCCACAGTTGTACATGTCTGGCAAGTGACTTGATCTAAGACTGTGTTGAAACTAAAGTAACTATATCATGAAAGAGTCATTTTAGCCACAGTTGTACATGTCTGGCAAGTGACTTGATCTGAGACTGTGTTGAAACTAAAGTAACTATATCATGGAAGAGTCATTTTAGCCACAGTTGTACATGTCTGGCAAGTGACTTGATCTAAGATTGTGTTGAAACTAAAGTAACTATATCATGGAAGAGTCATTTCAGCCACAGTTGTACATGTCTGGTAAGTGACTTGATCTAAGATTGTGTTGAAACTAAGGTAACTATATCATGGAAGAGTCATTTTAGCCACAGTTGTACATGTCTGGCAAGTAACTTGATCTAAGGCTGTGTTGAAACTAAAGTAACTATATCATGGAAGAGTCATTTTAGCCACAGTTGTACATGTCTGGCAAGTGACTTGATCTGAGACCGTGTTGAAACTAAAGTACTATATCATGGAAGATTCATTTTAGCCACAGTTGTACATGTCTGGCAAGTGACTTGATCTAAGATTGTGTTGAAACTAAAGTAACTATATCATGGAAGAGTCATTTTAGTCACAGTTGTACATGTCTGGCAAGTGACTTGATCTGTGACTGTGCTGAAACTAAAGTAACTGTATCATGGTAGACTCATTTTAGCCACAGTTGTAGATGTCTGGCAAGTGACATGATCTGAGGTTGTGTTGAAACTAAAGTAACTATATCATTGAAGAGTCATTTTAGCTAAACTTATTCATGTCTGGCAAGTGACTTGATCTGTTACTGTGTTGAAACTAAAGTAACTATATCATGGAAGAGTCATTTTAGCCACAGTTGTACATATCTGGCAAGTGACTTGATCTGTGACTGTGTTGAAACTAAAGTAACTATATCATGGAAGAGTCATTTCAGCCACAGTTATACATGCCTGGAAAGTGACTTGATCTGGGACTGTGTTGAAACTAAAGTAACTATATTATGGAAGAGTTATTTTAGCCAGAGTTGTACATGTCTGGCAAGTGACATGATCTGAGATTGTGTTGAAACTAAAGTAACTATATCATGGAAGAGTCATTTTAGCCACAGTTGCACATGTCTGGCAAGTGACTTGATCTGAGATCGTGTTGAAACTAAAGTAACTATATCATGGAAGAGTCATTTTAGCCACAGTTGCACATGTCTGGTAAGTGACTTGACCTGAGACTGTGTTGAAACTAAAGTAACTATATCATGGAAGAGTCATTTTAGCCACAGTTGTACATGTCTAGCAAGTGATTTGATCTGAGACTGTGTTGAAACTAAAGTAACTATATCATGGAAGAGTTATTTTAGCCACAGTTGTACATGTCTGGCAAGTGACTTGATCTAAGATTGTGTTGAAACTAAAGTAACTATATCATGGAAGAGTCATTTTAGCCACAGTTGTACATGTCTTGTAAGTGACATGATCTAAGATTGTGTTGAAACTAAAGTAACTATATCATGGAAGAGTCATTTTAGCCACAGTTGTACATGTCTGGTAAGTGACTTGATCTAAGACTGTGTTGAAACTAAAGTAAATATATCATGGAAGAGTCATTTTAGCCACAGTTGTACATGTCTGGCAAGTGACTTGATCTGAGAACGTGTTGAAACTAAACTACTATATCATGGGAGATTCATTTTAGCCACAGTTGTACATGTCTGGCAAGTGACTTTATCTGTGACTGTGTTGAAACTAAAGTAACTATATCATGGAAGAGTCATTTTAGCCACCGTTGTACATGTCTGGCAAGTGACATGATCTGAGGTTGTGTTGAAACTATAGTAACTATATCATTGAAGAGACATTTTAGCTAAACTTGTACATGTCTGGCAAGTGACTTGATCTGTTACTGTGTTGAAACTAAAGTAACTATATCATGGAAGAGTCATTTTAGTCACAGTTGTACATGCCTTGAAAGTGACTTTATCTGAGACTGTGTTCAAACTAAAGTAACTGTATCAAGGAAGAGTCATTTTAGCCACAGTTGCACATGTCTAGCAAGTGACTTGATCTGAGACTGTGTTGAAACTAAAGTAACTATATCATGGAAGAGTCATTTTAGCCACAGTTGCACATATCTGGCAAGTAACTTGATCTGAGACTGTGTTGAAACTAAAGTAACTATATCATGGAAGAGTCATTTTAGCCACAGTTGTACATGTCTAGCAAGTGACTTGATCTGAGACTGTGTTGAAACTAAAGTAACTATATCATGGAAGAGTCATTTTAGCCACAGTTGTACATGTCTGGCAAGTGACTTTATCTGAGGCTGTGTTGAAACTAAAGTAACTATATCATGAAAGACTCATTTTAGCCACATTTGTACATGTATGGCAAGTGACTTGATCTGAGACTGTGTTGAAACTAAAGTAACTATATCATGGAAGAGTCATTTTAGCCAGAGTTGTACATGTCTGGCAAGTGACTTGATCTAACGTTGTGTTGAAACTAAAGTAACTATATCATGGAAGAGTCATTTTAGCCACAGTTGTACATGTCTGGTAAGTGACTTGATCTAAGACTGTGTTGAAACTAAAGTAACTATATCATGGAAGAGTCATTTTAGCCACAGTTGTACATGTCTGGCAAGTGATTTGATCTGAGACCGTGTTGAAACTAAAGTATTATATCATGGAAGATTCATTTTAGCCACAGTTGTACATGTCTGGCAAGTGACTTTATCTGTGACTGTGTTGAAACTAAAGTAACTATATCATGGAAGAGTCATTTTAGCCACAGTTGTACATGTCTGGCAGTTGACTTGATCTGTGACTGTGTTGAAACTAAAGTAACTATATCATGGTAGACTCATTTTAGCCACAGTTGTAGATGTCTGGCAAGTGACATGATCTGAGGTTGTGTTGAAACTAAAGTAACTATATCATTGAAGAGTCATTTTAGCTAAACTTGTACATGTCTGGCAAGTGACTTGATCTGTGACTGTGTTGAAACTAAAGTAACTATATCATGGAAGAGTCATTTTAGCGACAGTTGCACATGTCTGGCAAGTGACTTGATCTGAGACTGTGTTGAAACTAAAGTAACTATATCATGGAAGAGTCATTCTAGCCAGAGTTGTAGATGTCTGGCAAGTGACTTGATCTGAGGTTGTGTTGAAACTAAAGTAACTATATCATGGAAGAGTCATTTTAGCTACTGTTGTACATGTGTGGCAAGTGACTTGATCTGAGACTGTGTTGAAACAAAAGTAACTATATCATGGAAGATTCATTTTAGCCACAGTTGTACATGTCTGGTAAGTGACTTTATCTGAGACTGTGTTGAAACTAAAGTAACTATATCATGGAAGAGTCATTTTAGCCACGGTTGTACATGTCTGGCAAGTGACTTGATCTGAGACTGTGTTGAAACTAAAGTAACTATATCATGGAAGAGTCATTTTAGCTACAGTTGTACATCCCTGGTAAGTGACTTGATCTGTGACTGTGTTGAAACTAAAGTAACTATATCATGGAAGAGTCATTTTAGCTACAGTTGTACATCCCTGGTAAGTGACTTGATCTGTGACTGTGTTGAAACTAAGGTAACTATATCATGGAAGAGTCATTTTAGCCACAGTTGCACATGTCTGGCAAGTGACTTGATCTGAGACTGTGTTGAAACTAAAGTAACTATATCATGGACGTGTCATTTTAGCCACAGTTGTACATGTCTAGCAAGTGACTTGATCTGAGACTGTGTTGAAACTAAAGTAACTATATCATGGAAGAGTCATTTTAGCCACAGTTGTACATGTCTAGCAAGTGAATTGATCTGAGACTGTGTTGAAACTAAAGTAACTATATCATGGCAGAGTCATTTTAGCCACAGTTGTACATCCCTGGTAAGTGACTTGATCTGAGACTGTGTTGAAACTAAAGTAACTATATCATGGAAGAGTCATTTTAGCCACAGTTGTACATCCCTGATAAGTGACTTGATCTGAGACTGTGTTGAAACTAAAGTAACTATATCATGGACGTGTCATTTTAGCCACAGTTGTACATCCCTGGTAAGTGACTTGATCTGAGACTGTGTTGAAACTAAAGTAACTATATCATGGAAGAGTCATTTTAGCCACAGTTGTACATCCCTGGTAAGTGACTTGATCTGAGACTGTGTTGAAACTAAAGTAACTATATCATGGACGTGTCATTTTAGCCACAGTTGTACATCCCTGGTAAGTGACTTGATCTGAGACTGTGTTGAAACTAAAGTAACTATATCATGGCAGAGTCATTTTAGCCACAGTTGCACATGTCTGGCAAGTGATTTGATCTGAGACTGTGTTGAAACTAAAGTAACTATATCATGGAAGAGTCATTTTGGCTACAGTTGTACATCCCTGGTAAGTGACTTGATCTGTGACTGTGTTGAAACTAAGGTAACTATATCATGGAAGAGTCATTTTAGCTACTGTTGTACATGGCTGGCAAGACACTTGATCTGTGACTGCGTTGAAACTAAAGTAACTATATCATGGAAGAATCATTTTAGTCACAGTTGTACATGTCTGGCAAGTGACTTGATCTGAGACTGTGTTGAAACTAATGTAACTATATCATGGAAGAGTCATTCTAACCAAAGTTGTAAATGTATGGTAAGTGACTTGATCTGAGATTGTGTTGAAACTAAAGTAACTATATCATGGAACAGTCATTTTAGCCACAGTTGTACATGTCTGGCAAGTGACTTTATCTGAGACTGTGTTGAAACTAAAGTAACTGTATCATGGAAGAGTCATTTTAGCCACAGTTGCACATGTCTAGCAAGTGACTTGATCTGAGATTGTGTTGAAACTAAAGTAACTATATCATTGAAGAGTCATGCTAACCACAGTTGTACATGTCTGGTAACTGACTTGATCTGAGATTGTGTTGAAACTAAAGTAACTATATCATGGAAGAGTCATTTTAGCCCCACTTGTAGATGTCTGGCAAGTGACTTGATCTGAGATTGTGTTTAAACTAAAGTAACTATATCATTGAAGAGTCATTCTAGCCAGAGTTGTAGATGTCTGGCAAGTGACGTGATCTGAGGTTGTGTTGAAACTAAAGTAACTATATCATGGAACAGTCATTTTAGCTACTGTTGTACATGTCCGGCAAGACACTTGATCTGTGACTGCGTTGAAACTAAAGTAACTATATCATGGAAGAATCATTTTAGCCACAGTTGTACATCCCTGGTAAGTGACTTGATCTGTGACTGTGTTGAAACTAAAGTAACTATATCATGGAAGAGTCATTTTAGCCACAGTTGTACATGTCTGGCAAGTGACTTGATCTGTGACTGTGTTGAAACTAAAGTAACTATATCATGGAAGAGTCATTTTAGCCACAGTTGCACATGTCTGGCAAGTGACTCGATCTGAGACTGTGTTGAAACTAAAGTAACTATATCATGGAAGAGTCATTTTAGCTACTGTTGTACATGTCCGGCAAGACACTTGATCTGTGACTGCGTTGAAACTAAAGTAACTATATCATGGAAGAATCATTTTAGTCACAGTTGTACATGTGTGGCAAGTGACTTGATCTGAGACTGTGTTGAAACAAAAGTAACTATATCATGGAAGATTGATTTTAGCCACAGTTGTACATGTCTGGTAAGTGACTTTATCTGAGACTGTGTTGAAACTAAAGTAACTATATCATGGAAGAGTCATTTTAGCCACGGTTGTACATGTCTGGCAAGTGACTTGATCTGAGACTGTGTTGAAACTAAAGTAACTATATCATGGAAGAGTCATTTTAGCTACAGTTGTACATCCCTGGTAAGTGACTTGATCTGTGACTGTGTTGAAACTAAAGTAACTATATCATGGAAGAGTCATTTTAGCTACAGTTGTACATCCCTGGTAAGTGACTTGATCTGTGACTGTGTTGAAACTAAGGTAACTATATCATGGAAGAGTCATTTTAGCCACAGTTGCACATGTCTGGCAAGTGACTTGATCTGAGACTGTGTTGAAACTAAAGTAACTATATCATGGACGTGTCATTTTAGCCACAGTTGTACATGTCTAGCAAGTGACTTGATCTGAGACTGTGTTGAAACTAAAGTAACTATATCATGGAAGAGTCATTTTAGCCACAGTTGTACATGTCTAGCAAGTGAATTGATCTGAGACTGTGTTGAAACTAAAGTAACTATATCATGGCAGAGTCATTTTAGCCACAGTTGTACATCCCTGGTAAGTGACTTGATCTGAGACTGTGTTGAAACTAAAGTAACTATATCATGGAAGAGTCATTTTAGCCACAGTTGTACATCCCTGGTAAGTGACTTGATCTGAGACTGTGTTGAAACTAAAGTAACTATATCATGGACGTGTCATTTTAGCCACAGTTGTACATCCCTGGTAAGTGACTTGATCTGAGACTGTGTTGAAACTAAAGTAACTATATCATGGAAGAGTCATTTTAGCCACAGTTGTACATCCCTGGTAAGTGACTTGATCTGAGACTCTGTTGAAACTAAAGTAACTATATCATGGACGTGTCATTTTAGCCACAGTTGTACATCCCTGGTAAGTGACTTGATCTGAGACTGTGTTGAAACTAAAGTAACTATATCATGGAAGAGTCATTTTAGCCACAGTTGTACATGTCTAGCAAGTGAATTGATCTGAGACTGTGTTGAAACTAAAGTAACTATATCATGGCAGAGTCATTTTAGCCACAGTTGCACATGTCTGGCAAGTGATTTGATCTGAGACTGTGTTGAAACTAAAGTAACTATATCATGGAAGAGTCATTTTAGCTACTGTTGTACATGTCTGGCAAGACACTTGATCTGTGACTGCGTTGAAACTAAAGTAACTATATCATGGAAGAATCATTTTAGTCACAGTTGTACATGTCTGGCAAGTGACTTGATCTGAGACTGTGTTGAAACTAATGTAACTATATCATGGAAGAGTCATTCTAACCAAAGTTATAAATGTATGGTAAGTGACTTGATCTGAGATTGTGTTGAAACTAAAGTAACTATATCATGGAACAGTCATTTTAGCCACAGTTGTACATGTCTGGCAAGTGACTTTATCTGAGACTGTGTTGAAACTAAAGTAACTGTATCATGGAAGAGTCATTTTAGCCACAGTTGCACATGTCTAGCAAGTGACTTGATCTGAGATTGTGTTGAAACTAAAGTAACTATATCATTGAAGAGTCATGCTAACCACAGTTGTACATGTCTGGTAACTGACTTGATCTGAGATTGTGTTGAAACTAAAGTAACTATATCATGGAAGAGTCATTTTAGCCCCACTTGTAGATGTCTGGCAAGTGACTTGATCTGAGATTGTGTTTAAACTAAAGTAACTATATCATTGAAGAGTCATTCTAGCCAGAGTTGTAGATGTCTGGCAAGTGACGTGATCTGAGGTTGTGTTGAAACTAAAGTAACTATATCATGGAACAGTCATTTTAGCTACTGTTGTACATGTCCGGCAAGACACTTGATCTGTGACTGCGTTGAAACTAAAGTAACTATATCATGGAAGAATCATTTTAGCCACAGTTGTACATCCCTGGTAAGTGACTTGATCTGTGACTGTGTTGAAACTAATGTAACTATATCATGGAAGAGTCATTTTAGCCACAGTTGTACATGTCTGGCAAGTGACTTGATCTGTGACTGTGTTGAAACTAAAGTAACTATATCATGGAAGAGTCATTTTAGCCACAGTTGCACATGTCTGGCAAGTGACTCGATCTGAGACTGTGTTGAAACTAAAGTAACTATATCATGGAAGAGTCATTTTTGCCACAGTTGTACATGTCTAGCAAGTGACTTGATCTGAGACTGTGTTGAAACTAAAGTAACTATATCATGGCAGAGTCATTTTAGCCACAGTTGCACATGTCTGGCAAGTGACTTGATCTGAGACTGTGTTGAAACTAAAGTAACTATATCATGGAAGAGTCATTTTAGCCACAGTTGTACATGTCTAGCAAGTGACTTGATCTGAGACTGTGTTGAAACTAAAGTAACTATAACATGGAAGAGTCATTTTAGCCTCAGTTGTACATGTCTGGCAAGTGACTTGATCTGAGACTGTGTTGAACCTAAAGTAACTATATCATGGAAGAGTCATTTTAGCCACAGTTGTACATGTCTAGCAAGTGACTTGCTCTGAGACTGTGTTGAAACTAAAGTAACTATATCATGGAAGAGTCATTTTAGCCACAGTTGCACATGTCTGGCAAGTGACTAGATCTGAGACTGTGTTGAAACTAAAGTAACTATATCATGGAAGAGTCATTTTAGCCACAGTTGTAGATGTCTGGCAAGTGACTTGATCTGTGACTGTGTTGAAACTAAAGTAACTATATCATGGAAGAGTCAATTTAGCCACAGTTGTACATGTCTGGCAAGTGACTTGATCTGTGACTGTGTTGAAACTAAAGTAACTATATCATGGTAGACTCATTTTAGTCACAGTTCTACATGTCTGGCAAGTGACATGATCTGAGGTTGTGTTGAAACTAAAGTAACTATATCATTGAAGAGTCATTTTAGCTAAACTTGTACATGTCTGGCAAGTGACTTGATCTGAGATCGTGTTGAAACTAAAGTAACTATATCATGGAAGAGTCATTTTAGCCACAGTTGCACATGTCTGGCAAGTGACTTGATCTGAGACTGTGTTGAAACTAAAGTAACTATATCATGGAAGAGTCATTTTAGCCACAGTTGTACATGTCTAGCAAGTGATTTGATCTGAGACTGTGTTGAAACTAAAATAACTATATCATGGAAGAGTCATTTTAGCCACAGTTGCACATGTCTAGTAAGTGACTTGATCTGAGACTGTGTTGAAACTAAAGTAACTATATCATGGAAGAGTCATTTTAGCCACAGTTGTACATGTCTGGCAAGTGACTTTATCTGAGGCTGTGTTGAAACTAAAGTAACTATATCATGGAAGAGTTATTTTAGCCACAGTTGTACATGTCTGGCAAGTGACTTGATCTAAGACTGTGTTGACACTAAAGTAACTATATCATGGAAGAGTCATTTTAGCCACAGTTGCACATATCTGGCAAGTGACTCGATCTGAGACTGTGTTGAAACTAAAGTAACTATATCATGGAAGAGTCATTTTTGCCACAGTTGTACATGTCTAGCAAGTGACTTGATCTGAGACTGTGTTGAAACTAAAGTAACTATATCATGGAAGAGTCATTTTAGCCACAGTTGCACATGTCTAGCAAGTGACTTGATCTGAGACTGTGTTGAAACTAAAGTAACTATAACATGGAACAGTCATTTTAGCCTCAGTTTTACATGTCTGGCAAGTGACTTGATCTGAGACTGTGTTGAACCTAAAGTAACTATATCATGGAAGAGTCATTTTAGCCACAGTTGTACATGTCTAGCAAGTGACTTGCTCTGAGACTGTGTTGAAACTAAAGTAACTATATCATGGAAGAGTCATTTTAGCCACAGTTGCACATGTCTGGCAAGTGACTAGATCTGAGACTGTGTTGAAACTAAAGTAACGATATCATGGAAGAGTCATTTTAGCCACAGTTGTAGATGTCTGGCAAGTGACTTGATCTGTGACTGTGTTGAAACTAAAGTAACTATATCATGGAAGAGTCATTTTAGCCACAGTTGTACATGTCTGGCAAGTGACTTGATCTGTGACTGTGTTGAAACTAAAGTAACTATATCATGGAAGAGTCATTTTAGCCCCACTTGTAGATGTCTGGCAAGTGACTTGATCTGAGATTGTGTTTAAACTAAAGTAACTATATCATTGAAGAGTCATTCTAGCCAGAGTTGTAGATGTCTGGCAAGTGACGTGATCTGAGGTTGTGTTGAAACTAAAGTAACTATATCATGGAAGAGTCATTTCAGCCACAGTTGTACATGTCTGGTAAGTGACTTGATCTAAGATTGTGTTGAAACTAAGGTAACTATATCATGGAAGAGTCATTTTAGCCACAGTTGTACATGTCTGGCAAGTAACTTGATCTAAGGCTGTGTTGAAACTAAAGTAACTATATCATGGAAGAGTCATTTTAGCCACAGTTGTACATGTCTGGCAAGTGACTTGATCTGAGACCGTGTTGAAACTAAAGTACTATATCATGGAAGATTCATTTTAGCCACAGTTGTACATGTCTGGCAAGTGACTTGATCTAAGATTGTGTTGAAACTAAAGTAACTATATCATGGAAGAGTCATTTTAGTCACAGTTGTACATGTCTGGCAAGTGACTTGATCTGTGACTGTGCTGAAACTAAAGTAACTGTATCATGGTAGACTCATTTTAGCCACAGTTGTAGATGTCTGGCAAGTGACATGATCTGAGGTTGTGTTGAAACTAAAGTAACTATATCATTGAAGAGTCATTTTAGCTAAACTTATTCATGTCTGGCAAGTGACTTGATCTGTTACTGTGTTGAAACTAAAGTAACTATATCATGGAAGAGTCATTTTAGCCACAGTTGTACATATCTGGCAAGTGACTTGATCTGTGACTGTGTTGAAACTAAAGTAACTATATCATGGAAGAGTCATTTCAGCCACAGTTATACATGCCTGGAAAGTGACTTGATCTGGGACTGTGTTGAAACTAAAGTAACTATATTATGGAAGAGTTATTTTAGCCAGAGTTGTACATGTCTGGCAAGTGACATGATCTGAGATTGTGTTGAAACTAAAGTAACTATATCATGGAAGAGTCATTTTAGCCACAGTTGCACATGTCTGGCAAGTGACTTGATCTGAGATCGTGTTGAAACTAAAGTAACTATATCATGGAAGAGTCATTTTAGCCACAGTTGCACATGTCTGGTAAGTGACTTGACCTGAGACTGTGTTGAAACTAAAGTAACTATATCATGGAAGAGTCATTTTAGCCACAGTTGTACATGTCTAGCAAGTGATTTGATCTGAGACTGTGTTGAAACTAAAGTAACTATATCATGGAAGAGTTATTTTAGCCACAGTTGTACATGTCTGGCAAGTGACTTGATCTAAGATTGTGTTGAAACTAAAGTAACTATATCATGGAAGAGTCATTTTAGCCACAGTTGTACATGTCTTGTAAGTGACATGATCTAAGATTGTGTTGAAACTAAAGTAACTATATCATGGAAGAGTCATTTTAGCCACAGTTGTACATGTCTGGTAAGTGACTTGATCTAAGACTGTGTTGAAACTAAAGTAAATATATCATGGAAGAGTCATTTTAGCCACAGTTGTACATGTCTGGCAAGTGACTTGATCTGAGAACGTGTTGAAACTAAACTACTATATCATGGGAGATTCATTTTAGCCACAGTTGTACATGTCTGGCAAGTGACTTTATCTGTGACTGTGTTGAAACTAAAGTAACTATATCATGGAAGAGTCATTTTAGCCACCGTTGTACATGTCTGGCAAGTGACATGATCTGAGGTTGTGTTGAAACTATAGTAACTATATCATTGAAGAGACATTTTAGCTAAACTTGTACATGTCTGGCAAGTGACTTGATCTGTTACTGTGTTGAAACTAAAGTAACTATATCATGGAAGAGTCATTTTAGTCACAGTTGTACATGCCTTGAAAGTGACTTTATCTGAGACTGTGTTCAAACTAAAGTAACTGTATCAAGGAAGAGTCATTTTAGCCACAGTTGCACATGTCTAGCAAGTGACTTGATCTGAGACTGTGTTGAAACTAAAGTAACTATATCATGGAAGAGTCATTTTAGCCACAGTTGCACATATCTGGCAAGTAACTTGATCTGAGACTGTGTTGAAACTAAAGTAACTATATCATGGAAGAGTCATTTTAGCCACAGTTGTACATGTCTAGCAAGTGACTTGATCTGAGACTGTGTTGAAACTAAAGTAACTATATCATGGAAGAGTCATTTTAGCCACAGTTGTACATGTCTGGCAAGTGACTTTATCTGAGGCTGTGTTGAAACTAAAGTAACTATATCATGAAAGAGTCATTTTAGCCACATTTGTACATGTATGGCAAGTGACTTGATCTGAGACTGTGTTGAAACTAAAGTAACTATATCATGGAAGAGTCATTTTAGCCAGAGTTGTACATGTCTGGCAAGTGACTTGATCTAACGTTGTGTTGAAACTAAAGTAACTATATCATGGAAGAGTCATTTTAGCCACAGTTGTACATGTCTGGTAAGTGACTTGATCTAAGACTGTGTTGAAACTAAAGTAACTATATCATGGAAGAGTCATTTTAGCCACAGTTGTACATGTCTGGCAAGTGATTTGATCTGAGACCGTGTTGAAACTAAAGTATTATATCATGGAAGATTCATTTTAGCCACAGTTGTACATGTCTGGCAAGTGACTTTATCTGTGACTGTGTTGAAACTAAAGTAACTATATCATGGAAGAGTCATTTTAGCCACAGTTGTACATGTCTGGCAGTTGACTTGATCTGTGACTGTGTTGAAACTAAAGTAACTATATCATGGTAGACTCATTTTAGCCACAGTTGTAGATGTCTGGCAAGTGACATGATCTGAGGTTGTGTTGAAACTAAAGTAACTATATCATTGAAGAGTCATTTTAGCTAAACTTGTACATGTCTGGCAAGTGACTTGATCTGTGACTGTGTTGAAACTAAAGTAACTATATCATGGAAGAGTCATTTTAGCGACAGTTGCACATGTCTGGCAAGTGACTTGATCTGAGACTGTGTTGAAACTAAAGTAACTATATCATGGAAGAGTCATTCTAGCCAGAGTTGTAGATGTCTGGCAAGTGACTTGATCTGAGGTTGTGTTGAAACTAAAGTAACTATATCATGGAAGAGTCATTTTAGCTACTGTTGTACATGTGTGGCAAGTGACTTGATCTGAGACTGTGTTGAAACAAAAGTAACTATATCATGGAAGATTCATTTTAGCCACAGTTGTACATGTCTGGTAAGTGACTTTATCTGAGACTGTGTTGAAACTAAAGTAACTATATCATGGAAGAGTCATTTTAGCCACGGTTGTACATGTCTGGCAAGTGACTTGATCTGAGACTGTGTTGAAACTAAAGTAACTATATCATGGAAGAGTCATTTTAGCTACAGTTGTACATCCCTGGTAAGTGACTTGATCTGTGACTGTGTTGAAACTAAAGTAACTATATCATGGAAGAGTCATTTTAGCTACAGTTGTACATCCCTGGTAAGTGACTTGATCTGTGACTGTGTTGAAACTAAGGTAACTATATCATGGAAGAGTCATTTTAGCCACAGTTGCACATGTCTGGCAAGTGACTTGATCTGAGACTGTGTTGAAACTAAAGTAACTATATCATGGACGTGTCATTTTAGCCACAGTTGTACATGTCTAGCAAGTGACTTGATCTGAGACTGTGTTGAAACTAAAGTAACTATATCATGGAAGAGTCATTTTAGCCACAGTTGTACATGTCTAGCAAGTGAATTGATCTGAGACTGTGTTGAAACTAAAGTAACTATATCATGGCAGAGTCATTTTAGCCACAGTTGTACATCCCTGGTAAGTGACTTGATCTGAGACTGTGTTGAAACTAAAGTAACTATATCATGGAAGAGTCATTTTAGCCACAGTTGTACATCCCTGATAAGTGACTTGATCTGAGACTGTGTTGAAACTAAAGTAACTATATCATGGACGTGTCATTTTAGCCACAGTTGTACATCCCTGGTAAGTGACTTGATCTGAGACTGTGTTGAAACTAAAGTAACTATATCATGGAAGAGTCATTTTAGCCACAGTTGGACATCCCTGGTAAGTGACTTGATCTGAGACTGTGTTGAAACTAAAGTAACTATATCATGGACGTGTCATTTTAGCCACAGTTGTACATGTCTGGCAAGTGACTTGATCTGAGACTGTGTTGAAACTAAAGTAACTATATCATGGCAGAGTCATTTTAGCCACAGTTGCACATGTCTGGCAAGTGATTTGATCTGAGACTGTGTTGAAACTAAAGTAACTATATCATGGAAGAGTCATTTTAGCTACAGTTGTACATCCCTGGTAAGTGACTTGATCTGTGACTGTGTTGAAACTAAGGTAACTATATCATGGAAGAGTCATTTTAGCTACTGTTGTACATGGCTGGCAAGACACTTGATCTGTGACTGCGTTGAAACTAAAGTAACTATATCATGGAAGAATCATTTTAGTCACAGTTGTACATGTCTGGCAAGTGACTTGATCTGAGACTGTGTTGAAACTAATGTAACTATATCATGGAAGAGTCATTCTAACCAAAGTTGTAAATGTATGGTAAGTGACTTGATCTGAGATTGTGTTGAAACTAAAGTAACTATATCATGGAACAGTCATTTTAGCCACAGTTGTACATGTCTGGCAAGTGACTTTATCTGAGACTGTGTTGAAACTAAAGTAACTGTATCATGGAAGAGTCATTTTAGCCACAGTTGCACATGTCTAGCAAGTGACTTGATCTGAGATTGTGTTGAAACTAAAGTAACTATATCATTGAAGAGTCATGCTAACCACAGTTGTACATGTCTGGTAACTGACTTGATCTGAGATTGTGTTGAAACTAAAGTAACTATATCATGGAAGAGTCATTTTAGCCCCACTTGTAGATGTCTGGCAAGTGACTTGATCTGAGATTGTGTTTAAACTAAAGTAACTATATCATTGAAGAGTCATTCTAGCCAGAGTTGTAGATGTCTGGCAAGTGACGTGATCTGAGGTTGTGTTGAAACTAAAGTAACTATATCATGGAACAGTCATTTTAGCTACTGTTGTACATGTCCGGCAAGACACTTGATCTGTGACTGCGTTGAAACTAAAGTAACTATATCATGGAAGAATCATTTTAGCCACAGTTGTACATCCCTGGTAAGTGACTTGATCTGTGACTGTGTTGAAACTAAAGTAACTATATCATGGAAGAGTCATTTTAGCCACAGTTGTACATGTCTGGCAAGTGACTTGATCTGTGACTGTGTTGAAACTAAAGTAACTATATCATGGAAGAGTCATTTTAGCCACAGTTGCACATGTCTGGCAAGTGACTCGATCTGAGACTGTGTTGAAACTAAAGTAACTATATCATGGAAGAGTCATTTTAGCTACTGTTGTACATGTCCGGCAAGACACTTGATCTGTGACTGCGTTGAAACTAAAGTAACTATATCATGGAAGAATCATTTTAGTCACAGTTGTACATGTGTGGCAAGTGACTTGATCTGAGACTGTGTTGAAACAAAAGTAACTATATCATGGAAGATTCATTTTAGCCACAGTTGTACATGTCTGGTAAGTGACTTTATCTGAGACTGTGTTGAAACTAAAGTAACTATATCATGGAAGAGTCATTTTAGCCACGGTTGTACATGTCTGGCAAGTGACTTGATCTGAGACTGTGTTGAAACTAAAGTAACTATATCATGGAAGAGTCATTTTAGCTACAGTTGTACATCCCTGGTAAGTGACTTGATCTGTGACTGTGTTGAAACTAAAGTAACTATATCATGGAAGAGTCATTTTAGCTACAGTTGTACATCCCTGGTAAGTGACTTGATCTGTGACTGTGTTGAAACTAAGGTAACTATATCATGGAAGAGTCATTTTAGCCACAGTTGCACATGTCTGGCAAGTGACTTGATCTGAGACTGTGTTGAAACTAAAGTAACTATATCATGGACGTGTCATTTTAGCCACAGTTGTACATGTCTAGCAAGTGACTTGATCTGAGACTGTGTTGAAACTAAAGTAACTATATCATGGAAGAGTCATTTTAGCCACAGTTGTACATGTCTAGCAAGTGAATTGATCTGAGACTGTGTTGAAACTAAAGTAACTATATCATGGCAGAGTCATTTTAGCCACAGTTGTACATCCCTGGTAAGTGACTTGATCTGAGACTGTGTTGAAACTAAAGTAACTATATCATGGAAGAGTCATTTTAGCCACAGTTGTACATCCCTGGTAAGTGACTTGATCTGAGACTGTGTTGAAACTAAAGTAACTATATCATGGACGTGTCATTTTAGCCACAGTTGTACATCCCTGGTAAGTGACTTGATCTGAGACTGTGTTGAAACTAAAGTAACTATATCATGGAAGAGTCATTTTAGCCACAGTTGTACATCCCTGGTAAGTGACTTGATCTGAGACTCTGTTGAAACTAAAGTAACTATATCATGGACGTGTCATTTTAGCCACAGTTGTACATCCCTGGTAAGTGACTTGATCTGAGACTGTGTTGAAACTAAAGTAACTATATCATGGAAGAGTCATTTTAGCCACAGTTGTACATGTCTAGCAAGTGAATTGATCTGAGACTGTGTTGAAACTAAAGTAACTATATCATGGCAGAGTCATTTTAGCCACAGTTGCACATGTCTGGCAAGTGATTTGATCTGAGACTGTGTTGAAACTAAAGTAACTATATCATGGAAGAGTCATTTTAGCTACTGTTGTACATGTCTGGCAAGACACTTGATCTGTGACTGCGTTGAAACTAAAGTAACTATATCATGGAAGAATCATTTTAGTCACAGTTGTACATGTCTGGCAAGTGACTTGATCTGAGACTGTGTTGAAACTAATGTAACTATATCATGGAAGAGTCATTCTAACCAAAGTTATAAATGTATGGTAAGTGACTTGATCTGAGATTGTGTTGAAACTAAAGTAACTATATCATGGAACAGTCATTTTAGCCACAGTTGTACATGTCTGGCAAGTGACTTTATCTGAGACTGTGTTGAAACTAAAGTAACTGTATCATGGAAGAGTCATTTTAGCCACAGTTGCACATGTCTAGCAAGTGACTTGATCTGAGATTGTGTTGAAACTAAAGTAACTATATCATTGAAGAGTCATGCTAACCACAGTTGTACATGTCTGGTAACTGACTTGATCTGAGATTGTGTTGAAACTAAAGTAACTATATCATGGAAGAGTCATTTTAGCCCCACTTGTAGATGTCTGGCAAGT
Organism: Eledone cirrhosa; assembly: GCA_964016885.1. Lineage (NCBI taxonomy): Eukaryota > Metazoa > Mollusca > Cephalopoda > Octopoda > Eledonidae > Eledone > Eledone cirrhosa. The sequence continues at coordinate 19,483,866 of OZ024754.1, read as the reverse complement.
GACTTGATCTGAGATTGTGTTTAAACTAAAGTAACTATATCATTGAAGAGTCATTCTAGCCAGAGTTGTAGATGTCTGGCAAGTGACGTGATCTGAGGTTGTGTTGAAACTAAAGTAACTATATCATGGAACAGTCATTTTAGCTACTGTTGTACATGTCCGGCAAGACACTTGATCTGTGACTGCGTTGAAACTAAAGTAACTATATCATGGAAGAATCATTTTAGCCACAGTTGTACATCCCTGGTAAGTGACTTGATCTGTGACTGTGTTGAAACTAAAGTAACTATATCATGGAAGAGTCATTTTAGCCACAGTTGTACATGTCTGGCAAGTGACTTGATCTGTGACTGTGTTGAAACTAAAGTAACTATATCATGGAAGAGTCATTTTAGCCACAGTTGCACATGTCTGGCAAGTGACTCGATCTGAGACTGTGTTGAAACTAAAGTAACTATATCATGGAAGAGTCATTTTTGCCACAGTTGTACATGTCTAGCAAGTGACTTGATCTGAGACTGTGTTGAAACTAAAGTAACTATATCATGGCAGAGTCATTTTAGCCACAGTTGCACATGTCTGGCAAGTGACTTGATCTGAGACTGTGTTGAAACTAAAGTAACTATATCATGGAAGAGTCATTTTAGCCACAGTTGTACATGTCTAGCAAGTGACTTGCTCTGAGACTGTGTTGAAACTAAAGTAACTATATCATGGAAGAGTCATTTTAGCCACAGTTGCACATGTCTGGCAAGTGACTAGATCTGAGACTGTGTTGAAACTAAAGTAACTATATCATGGAAGAGTCATTTTAGCCACAGTTGTAGATGTCTGGCAAGTGACTTGATCTGTGACTGTGTTGAAACTAAAGTAACTATATCATGGAAGAGTCAATTTAGCCACAGTTGTACATGTCTGGCAAGTGACTTGATCTGTGACTGTGTTGAAACTAGAGTAACTATATCATGGTAGACTCATTTTAGTCACAGTTCTACATGTCTGGCAAGTGACATGATCTGAGGTTGTGTTGAAACTAAAGTAACTATATCATTGAAGAGTCATTTTAGCTAAACTTGTACATGTCTGGCAAGTGACTTGATCTGAGATCGTGTTGAAACTAAAGTAACTATATCATGGAAGAGTCATTTTAGCCACAGTTGCACATGTCTGGCAAGTGACTTGATCTGAGACTGTGTTGAAACTAAAGTAACTATATCATGGAAGAGTCATTTTAGCCACAGTTGTACATGTCTAGCAAGTGATTTGATCTGAGACTGTGTTGAAACTAAAATAACTATATCATGGAAGAGTCATTTTAGCCACAGTTGCACATGTCTAGTAAGTGACTTGATCTGAGACTGTGTTGAAACTAAAGTAACTATATCATGGAAGAGTCATTTTAGCCACAGTTGTACATGTCTGGCAAGTGACTTTATCTGAGGCTGTGTTGAAACTAAAGTAACTATATCATGGAAGAGTTATTTTAGCCACAGTTGTACATGTCTGGCAAGTGACTTGATCTAAGACTGTGTTGACACTAAAGTAACTATATCATGGAAGAGTCATTTTAGCCACAGTTGCACATATCTGGCAAGTGACTCGATCTGAGACTGTGTTGAAACTAAAGTAACTATATCATGGAAGAGTCATTTTTGCCACAGTTGTACATGTCTAGCAAGTGACTTGATCTGAGACTGTGTTGAAACTAAAGTAACTATATCATGGAAGAGTCATTTTAGCCACAGTTGCACATGTCTAGCAAGTGACTTGATCTGAGACTGTGTTGAAACTAAAGTAACTATAACATGGAACAGTCATTTTAGCCTCAGTTTTACATGTCTGGCAAGTGACTTGATCTGAGACTGTGTTGAACCTAAAGTAACTATATCATGGAAGAGTCATTTTAGCCACAGTTGTACATGTCTAGCAAGTGACTTGCTCTGAGACTGTGTTGAAACTAAAGTAACTATATCATGGAAGAGTCATTTTAGCCACAGTTGCACATGTCTGGCAAGTGACTAGATCTGAGACTGTGTTGAAACTAAAGTAACGATATCATGGAAGAGTCATTTTAGCCACAGTTGTAGATGTCTGGCAAGTGACTTGATCTGTGACTGTGTTGAAACTAAAGTAACTATATCATGGAAGAGTCATTTTAGCCACAGTTGTACATGTCTGGCAAGTGACTTGATCTGTGACTGTGTTGAAACTAAAGTAACTATATCATGGTAGACTCATTTTAGTCACAGTTCTACATGTCTGGCAAGTGACATGATCTGAGGTTGTGTTGAAACTAAAGTAACTATATCATTGAAGAGTCATTTTAGCCACAGTTGTACATATCTGGCAAGTGACTTGATCTGTGACTGTGTTGAAACTAAAGTAACTATATCATGGAAGAGTCATTTCAGCCACAGTTGTACATGCCTGGAAAGTGACTTGATCTGGGACTGTGTTGAAACTAAAGTAACTATATCATGGAAGAGTTATTTTAGCCAGAGTTGTACATGTCTGGCAAGTGACATGATCTGAGATTGTGTTGAAACTAAAGTAACTATATCATGGAAGAGTCATTTTAGCCACAGTTGCACATGTCTGGCAAGTGACTTGATCTGAGATCGTGTTGAAACTAAAGTAACTATATCATGGAAGAGTCATTTTAGCCACAGTTGCACATGTCTGGCAAGTGACTTGATCTGAGACTGTGTTGAAACTAAAGTAACTATATCATGGAAGAGTCATTTTAGCCATAGTTGTACATGTCTAGCAAGTGATTTGATCTGAGACTGTGTTGAAACTAAAATAACTATATCATGGAAGAGTCATTTTAGCCACAGTTGCACATGTCTAGTAAGTGACTTGATCTGAGACTGTGTTGAAACAAAAGTAACTATATCATGGAAGAGTCATTTTAGCCACAGTTGTACATGTCTGGCAAGTGAATTTATCTGAGGCTGTGTTGAAACTAAAGTAACTATATCATGGAAGAGTTATTTTAGCCACAGTTGTACATGTCTGGAAAGTGACTTGATCTAGGACTGTGTTGAAACTAAAGTAACTATATCATGGAAGAGTCATTTTAGCCACAGTTGTACATGTCTGGTAAGTGACTAGATCTAAGATTGTGTTGAAACTAAAGTAACTATATCATGGAAGAGTCATTTTAGCCACAGTTGTAGATGTCTGGCAAGTGACTTGATCTGTGACTGTGTTGAAACTAAAGTAACTATATCATGGAAGAGTCAATTTAGCCACAGTTGTACATGTCTGGCAAGTGACTTGATCTGTGACTGTGTTGAAACTAAAGTAACTATATCATGGTAGACTCATTTTAGTCACAGTTCTACATGTCTGGCAAGTGACATGATCTGAGACTGTGTTGAAACTAAAGTAACTATATCATGGCAGAGTCATTTTAGCCACAGTTGCACATGTCTGGCAAGTGACTTGATCTGAGATTGTGTTTAAACTAAAGTAACTATATCATTGAAGAGTCATTCTAGCCAGAGTTGTAGATGTCTGGCAAGTGACGTGATCTGAGGTTGTGTTGAAACTAAAGTAACTATATCATGGAACAGTCATTTTAGCTACTGTTGTACATGTCCGGCAAGACACTTGATCTGTGACTGCGTTGAAACTAAAGTAACTATATCATGGAAGAATCATTTTAGCCACAGTTGTACATCCCTGGTAAGTGACTTGATCTGTGACTGTGTTGAAACTAAAGTAACTATATCATGGAAGAGTCATTTTAGCCACAGTTGTACTTGTCTGGCAAGTGACTTGATCTGTGACTGTGTTGAAACTAAAGTAACTATATCATTGAAGAGTCATTTTAGCCACAGTTGCACATGTCTGGCAAGTGACTCGATCTGAGACTGTGTTGAAACTAAAGTAACTATATCATGGAAGAGTCATTTTTGCCACAGTTGTACATGTCTAGCAAGTGACTTGATCTGAGACTGTGTTGAAACTAAAGTAACTATATCATGGCAGAGTCATTTTAGCCACAGTTGCACATGTCTGGCAAGTGACTTGATCTGAGACTGTGTTGAAACTAAAGTAACTATATCATGGAAGAGTCATTTTAGCCACAGTTGTACATGTCTAGCAAGTGACTTGATCTGAGACTGTGTTGAAACTAAAGTAACTATAACATGGAAGAGTCATTTTAGCCTCAGTTGTACATGTCTGGCAAGTGACTTGATCTGAGACTGTGTTGAACCTAAAGTAACTATATCATGGAAGAGTCATTTTAGCCACAGTTGTACATGTCTAGCAAGTGACTTGCTCTGAGACTCTGTTGAAACTAAAGTAACTATATCATGGAAGAGTCATTTTAGCCACAGTTGCACATGTCTGGCAAGTGACTAGATCTGAGACTGTGTTGAAACTAAAGTAACTATATCATGGAAGAGTCATTTTAGCCACAGTTGTAGATGTCTGGCAAGTGACTTGATCTGTGACTGTGTTGAAACTAAAGTAACTATATCATGGAAGAGTCAATTTAGCCACAGTTGTACATGTCTGGCAAGTGACTTGATCTGTGACTGTGTTGAAACTAAAGTAACTATATCATGGTAGACTCATTTTAGTCACAGTTCTACATGTCTGGCAAGTGACATGATCTGAGGTTGTGTTGAAACTAAAGTAACTATATCATTGAAGAGTCATTTTAGCTAAACTTGTACATGTCTGGCAAGTGACTTGATCTGAGATCGTGTTGAAACTAAAGTAACTATATCATGGAAGAGTCATTTTAGCCACAGTTGCACATGTCTGGCAAGTGACTTGATCTGAGACTGTGTTGAAACTAAAGTAACTATATCATGGAAGAGTCATTTTAGCCACAGTTGTACATATCTAGCAAGTGATTTGATCTGAGACTGTGTTGAAACTAAAATAACTATATCATGGAAGAGTCATTTTAGCCACAGTTGCACATGTCTAGTAAGTGACTTGATCTGAGACTGTGTTGAAACTAAAGTAACTATATCATGGAAGAGTCATTTTAGCCACAGTTGTACATGTCTGGCAAGTGACTTTATCTGAGGCTGTGTTGAAACTAAAGTAACTATATCATGGAAGAGTTATTTTAGCCACAGTTGTACATGTCTGGCAAGTGACTTGATCTAAGACTGTGTTGACACTAAAGTAACTATATCATGGAAGAGTCATTTTAGCCACAGTTGCACATATCTGGCAAGTGACTCGATCTGAGACTGTGTTGAAACTAAAGTAACTATATCATGGAAGAGTCATTTTTGCCACAGTTGTACATGTCTAGCAAGTGACTTGATCTGAGACTGTGTTGAAACTAAAGTAACTATATCATGGAAGAGTCATTTTAGCCACAGTTGCACATGTCTAGCAAGTGACTTGATCTGAGACTGTGTTGAAACTAAAGTAACTATAACATGGAACAGTCATTTTAGCCTCAGTTTTACATGTCTGGCAAGTGACTTGATCTGAGACTGTGTTGAACCTAAAGTAACTATATCATGGAAGAGTCATTTTAGCCACAGTTGTACATGTCTAGCAAGTGACTTGCTCTGAGACTGTGTCGAAACTAAAGTAACTATATCATGGAAGAGTCATTTTAGCCACAGTTGCACATGTCTGGCAAGTGACTAGATCTGAGACTGTGTTGAAACTAAAGTAACGATATCATGGAAGAGTCATTTTAGCCACAGTTGTAGATGTCTGGCAAGTGACTTGATCTGAGACTGTGTTGAAACTAAAGTAACTATATCATGGAAGAGTCATTTTAGCCACAGTTGTACATGTCTGGCAAGTGACTTGATCTGTGACTGTGTTGAAACTAAAGTAACTATATCATGGTAGACTCATTTTAGTCACAGTTCTACATGTCTGGCAAGTGACATGATCTGAGGTTGTGTTGAAACTAAAGTAACTATATCATTGAAGAGTCATTTTAGCCACAGTTGTACATATCTGGCAAGTGACTTGATCTGTGACTGTGTTGAAACTAAAGTAACTATATCATGGAAGAGTCATTTCAGCCACAGTTGTACATGCCTGGAAAGTGACTTGATCTGGGACTGTGTTGAAACTAAAGTAACTATATCATGGAAGAGTTATTTTAGCCAGAGTTGTACATGTCTGGCAAGTGACATGATCTGAGATTGTGTTGAAACTAAAGTAACTATATCATGGAAGAGTCATTTTAGCCACAGTTGCACATGTCTGGCAAGTGACTTGATCTGAGATCGTGTTGAAACTAAAGTAACTATATCATGGAAGAGTCATTTTAGCCACAGTTGCACATGTCTGGCAAGTGACTTGATCTGAGACTGTGTTGAAACTAAAGTAACTATATCATGGAAGAGTCATTTTAGCCATAGTTGTACATGTCTAGCAAGTGATTTGATCTGAGACTGTGTTGAAACTAAAATAACTATATCATGGAAGAGTCATTTTAGCCACAGTTGCACATGTCTAGTAAGTGACTTGATCTGAGACTGTGTTGAAACTAAAGTAACTATATCATGGAAGAGTCATTTTAGCCACAGTTGTACATGTCTGGCAAGTGAATTTATCTGAGGCTGTGTTGAAACTAAAGTAACTATATCATGGAAGAGTTATTTTAGCCACAGTTGTACATGTCTGGAAAGTGACTTGATCTAGGACTGTGTTGAAACTAAAGTAACTATATCATGGAAGAGTCATTTTAGCCACAGTTGTACATGTCTGGTAAGTGACTAGATCTAAGATTGTGTTGAAACTAAAGTAACTATATCATGGAAGAGTCATTTTAGCCACAGTTGTAGATGTCTGGCAAGTGACTTGATCTGTGACTGTGTTGAAACTAAAGTAACTATATCATGGAAGAGTCAATTTAGCCACAGTTGTACATGTCTGGCAAGTGACTTGATCTGTGACTGTGTTGAAACTAAAGTAACTATATCATGGTAGACTCATTTTAGTCACAGTTCTACATGTCTGGCAAGTGACATGATCTGAGGTTGTGTTGAAACTAAAGTAACTATATCATTGAAGAGTCATTTTAGCTAAACTTGTACATGTCTGGCAAGTGACTTGATCTGTGACTTTGTTGAAACTAAAGTAACTATATCATGGAATAGTCATTTTAGCCACAGTTGTACATATCTGGCAAGTGACTTGATCTGTGACTGTGTTGAAACTAAAGTAACTATATCATGGAAGAGTCATTTCAGCCACAGTTGTACATGCCTGGAAGGTGACTTGATCTGGGACTGTGTTGAAACTAAAGTAACTATATCATGGAAGAGTTATTTTAGCCAGAGTTGTACATGTCTGGCAAGTGACATGATCTGAGATTGTGTTGAAACTAAAGTAACTATATCATGGAAGAGTCATTTTAGCCACAGTTGCACGTGTCTGGCAAGTGACTTGATCTGAGATCGTGTTGAAACTAAAGTAACTATATCATGGAAGAGTCATTTTAGCCACAGTTGCACATGTCTGGCAAGTGACTTGATCTGAGACTGTGTTGAAACTAAAGTAACTATATCATGGAAGAGTCATTTTAGCCACAGTTGCACATGTCTAGTAAGTGACTTGATCTGAGACTGTGTTGAAACTAAAGTAACTATATCATGGAAGAGTCATTTTAGCCACAGTTGTACATCTCTGGCAAGTGACTTTATCTGAGGCTGTGTTGAAACTAAAGTAACTATATCATGGAAGAGTTATTTTAGCCACAGTTGTACATGTCTGGCAAGTGACTTGATCTAAGGCTGTGTTGAAACTAAAGTAACTATATCATGGAAGAGTCATTTTAGCCACAGTTGCACATGTCTGGCAAGTGACTCGATCTGAGACTGTGTTGAAACTAAAGTAACTATATCATGGAAGAGTCATTTTTGCCACAGTTGTACATGTCTAGCAAGTGACTTGATCTGAGACTGTGTTGAAACTAAAGTAACTATATCATGGCAGAGTCATTTTAGCCACAGTTGCACATGTCTGGCAAGTGACTTGATCTGAGACTGTGTTGAAACTAAAGTAACTATATCATGGAAGAGTCATTTTAGCCACAGTTGTACATGTCTAGCAAGTGACTTGATCTGAGACTGTGTTGAAACTAAAGTAACTATAACATGGAACAGTCATTTTAGCCTCAGTTGTACATGTCTGGCAAGTGACTTGATCTGAGACTGTGTTGAACCTAAAGTAACTATATCATGGAAGAGTCATTTTAGCCACAGTTGTACATGTCTAGCAAGTGACTTGATCTGAGACTGTGTTGAAACTAAAGTAACTATATCATGGAAGAGTCATTTTAGCCACAGTTGTACATGTCTGGTAAGTGACTTGATCTAAGATCGTGTTGAAACTAAAGTAACTATATCATGGAAGAGTCATTTTAGCCACAGTTGCACATGTCTGGCAAGTGACTTGATCTGAGACTGTGTTGAAACTAAAGTAACTATATCATGGAAGAGTCATTTTAGCCATAGTTGTACATGTCTAGCAAGTGATTTGATCTGAGACTGTGTTGAAACTAAAATAACTATATCATGGAAGAGTCATTTTAGCCACAGTTGCACATGTCTAGTAAGTGACTTGATCTGAGACTGTGTTGAAACTAAAGTAACTATATCATGGAAGAGTCATTTTAGCCACAGTTGTACATGTCTGGCAAGTGAATTTATCTGAGGCTGTGTTGAAACTAAAGTAACTATATCATGGAAGAGTTATTTTAGCCACAGTTGTACATGTCTGGAAAGTGACTTGATCTAGGACTGTGTTGAAACTAAAGTAACTATATCATGGAAGAGTCATTTTAGCCACAGTTGTACATGTCTGGTAAGTGACTAGATCTAAGATTGTGTTGAAACTAAAGTAACTATATCATGGAAGAGTCATTTTAGCCACAGTTGTAGATGTCTGGCAAGTGACTTGATCTGTGACTGTGTTGAAACTAAAGTAACTATATCATGGAAGAGTCATTTTAGCCACAGTTGTAAATGTCTGGCAAGTGACTTGATCTTAGACTGTGTTGAAACTAAAGTAACTATATCATGGAAGAGTCATTTTAGCCACAGTTGTAGATGTCTGGCAAGTGACTTGATCTGTGACTGTGTTGAAACTAAAGTAACTATATCATGGAAGAGTCATTTTAGCCACAGTTGTAAATGTCTGGCAAGTGACTTGATCTTAGACTGTGTTGAAACTAAAGTAACTATATCATGGAAGAGTCATTTTAGCCACAGTTGTACATGTCTGGCAAGTGACTTGATCTAAGACTGTATTGAAACTAAAGTAACTATATCATGGAAGAGTCATTTTAGCCACAGTTGTACATGTCTGGCAAGTGACTTGATCTGAGACCGTGTTGAAACTAAAGTACTATATCATGAAAGATTCATTTTAGCCACAGTTGTACATGTCTGGCAAGTGACTCTATCTGTGACTGTGTTGAAACTAAAGTAACTATATCATGGAAGAGTCATTTTAGCCACGGTTGTACATGTCTGGCAAGTGACTTGATCTGTGACTGTGTTGAAACTAAAGTAACTATATCATGGTAGACTCATTTTAGCCACAGTTGTAGATGTCTGGCAAGTGACATGATCTGGGATTGTGTTGAAACTAAAGTAACTATATAATGGAAGATTCATTTCAGCCACAGTTGTACATGCCTGGAAAGTGACTTGATCTGTGACTGTGTTGAAAGTAATGTAACTATATAATGGAAGAGTCATTTCAGCCACAGTTGTACATGCCTTGAAAGTGACTTGATCTGAGATTGTGTTGAAACTAAAGTAACTATATCGTTGAAGAGTCATTTTAGGTAAACTTGTACATGTCTGGCAAGTGACTTGATCTGTGACTGTGTTGAAACTAAAGTAACTATATCATGGAAGAGTCATTTTAGCCACAGTTGTACATGTCTGGCAAGTGACTTGATCTGAGATTGTGTTGAAACTAAAGTAACTATATCATGGAAGAGTCATTTTAGCCACATTTGCATATGTCTGGCAAGTGAATTGATCTGGGATTGTGTTGAAACTAAAGTAACTATATAATGGAAGATTCATTTCAGCCACAGTTGTACATGCCTGGAAAGTGACTTGATCTGTGACTGTGTTGAAAGTAATGTAACTATATAATGGAAGAGTCATTTCAGCCACAGTTGTACATGCCTTGAAAGTGACTTGATCTGAGATTGTGTTGAAACTAAAGTAACTATATAATGGAACAGTCATTTTAGCCACAGTTGTACATGTCTGGCAAGTGACTTGATCTGAGACTGTGTTTAAACTAAAGTAACTATATCATGGAAGAGTCATTTTAGTCACAGTTCTACATGTCTGGCAAGTGACGTGATCTAAGACTGTGTTGAAACTAAAGTTAATATATCATGGAAGAGTCATTTTAGCCACAGTTGTACATGTCTGGCAAGTGACTTGATCTGAGACTGTGTTGAAACTAAAGTACTATATCATGGAAGATTCATTTTAGCCACAGTTGTACATGTCTGGTAAGTGAATTGATCTGAGACTGTGTTGAAACTAAAGTAACTATATCATGGAAGAGTCATTTTAGATACAGTTGTACATGTCTGGTAAGTGTCTTGATCTGTGACTGTGTTGAAACTAAAGTAACTATATCATGGAAGAGTCATTTTAGCCACAGTTGTACATGTCTGGCAAGTGACTTGATCTGTGACTGTGTTGAAACTAAAGTAACTATATCATGGTAGACTCATTTTAGCCACAGTTGTAGATGTCTGGCAAGTGACATGATGTGAGGTTGTGTTGAAACTAAAGTATCTATATCATTGAAGAGTCATTTTAGCTAAACTTGTACATGTCTGGCAAGTGACTTGATCTGTGACTGTGTTGAAACTGAAGTAACTATATCATGGAAGAGTCATTTCAGCCACAGTTGTACATGCTTGGAAAGTGACTTGATCTGGGACTGTGTTGAAACTAAAGTAACTATATCATGGAAGAGTTATTCTAGCCAGAGTTGTACATGTCTGGCAAGTGACATGATCTGAGATTGTGTTGAAACTAAAGTAACTATATCATGGAAGAGTCATTTTAGCCACAGTTGCACATGTCTGGCAAGTGACTTGATCTGAGATCGTGTTGAAACTAAAGTAACTATATCATGGAAGAGTCAATTTAGCCACAGTTGTACATGTCTGGCAAGTGACTTGATTCGAGACTGTATTGAAACTAAAGTAACTATATCATGGAAGATTCATTTTAGCCACAGTTGTACATGTCTGGCAAGTAACTTAATCTGAGACTGTGTTGAAACTAAAGTAACTATATCATGGAAGAGTCATTTTAGCCACAGTTGTAAATGTCTGGCAAGTGACTTGATCTGAGACTGTGTTGAAACTAAAGTAACTATATCATGGAAGAGTCATTTTAGCCACAGTTGTACATGTCTAGCAAGTGACTTGATCTGAGACTGTGTTGAAAGTAAAGTAACTATATCATGGAAGAGTCATTTTAGCCACAGTTGCACATGTCTAGCAAGTGACTTGATCTGAGACTGTGTTGAAACTAAAGTAAGTATATCATAGAAGAGTTATTTCAGCCACGGTTGTACATGTCTTGCAAGTGACTTTATCTGAGGCTGTGTTGAAACTAAAGTAACTATATCATGGACGAGTTATTTTAGCCACAGTTGTACATGTCTGGCAAGTGACTTGATCTAAGACTGTGTTGAAACTAAAGTAACTATATCATGAAAGAGTCATTTTAGCCACAGTTGTACATGTCTGGCAAGTGACTTGATCTGAGACTGTGTTGAAACTAAAGTAACTATATCATGGAAGAGTCATTTTAGCCACAGTTGTACATGTCTGGCAAGTGACTTGATCTGTGACTGTGTCGAAACTAAAATAACTATATCATGGAAGAGTCATTTTAACCACAGTTGTACATATCTGGCAAGTAACTTGATCTGAGACTGTGTTGAAACTAAAGTAACTATATCATGGAGGAGTCATTTTAGCCACAGTTGTAAATGTCTGGCAAGTGACTTGATCTAAGACTGTGTTGAAACTAAAGTAACTATATCATGGAAGAGTCATTTTAGCCACAGTTGTACATGTCTGGCAAGTGACTTGATCTGAGACCGTGTTGAAACTAAAGTACTATATCATGAAAGATTCATTTTAGCCACAGTTGTACATGTCTGGCAAGTGACTCTATCTGTGACTGTGTTGAAGCTAAAGTAACTATATCATGGAAGAGTCATTTTAGCCACGGTTGTACATGTCTGGCAAGTGACTTGATCTGTGACTGTGTTGAAACTAAAGTAACTATATCATGGTAGACTCATTTTAGCCACAGTTGTAGATGTCTGGCAAGTGATATGATCTGAGGTTGTGTTGAAACTAAAGTAACTATATCATTGAAGAGTCATTTTAGGTAAACTTGTACATGTCTGGCAAGTGACTTGATCTGTGACTGTGTTGAAACTAAAGTAACTATATGATGGAAGAGTCATTTTAGCCACAGTTGTACATGTCTGGCAAGTGACTTGATCTGAGATTGTGTTGAAACTAAAGTAACTATATCATGGAAGAGTCATTTTAGCCACAGTTGCATATATCTGGCAAGTGAATTGATCTGGGATTGTGTTGAAACTAAAGTAACTATATAATGGAAGATTCATTTCAGCCACAGTTGTACATGCCTGGAAAGTGACTTGATCTGTGACTGTGTTGAAAGTAATGTAACTATATAATGGAAGAGTCATTTCAGCCACAGTTGTACATGCCTTGAAAGTGACTTGATCTGAGATTGTGTTGAAACTAAAGTAACTATATAATGGAACAGTCATTTTAGCCACAGTTGTACATGTCTGGCAAGTGACTTGATCTGAGACTGTGTTTAAACTAAAGTAACTATATCATGGAAGAGTCATTTGAGTCACAGTTCTACATGTCTGGCAAGTGACGTGATCTAAGACTGTGTTGAAACTAAAGTAACTATATCATGGAAGAGTCATTTTAGCCACAGTTGTACATGTCTGGCAAGTGACTTGATCTGAGACTGTGTTGAAACTAAAGTACTATATCATCAAAGATTCATTTTAGCTACAGTTGTACATGTCTGGTAAGTGAATTGATCTGAGACTGTGTTGAAGCTAAAGTAACTATATCATGGAAGAATCATTTTAGACACAGTTGTACATGTCTGGCAAGTGACTTGATCTGAGATTGTGTTGAAACTAAAGTAACTATATCATGGAAGATTCATTTTAGGCACAGTTATACATGTCTGGCAAGTGACTTGATCTGAGACTGTGTTGAAACTAAAGTACTATATCATGGAAGATTCATTTTAGCTACAGTTGTACATGTCTGGTAAGTGACTTGATCTGAGATTGTGTTGAAACTAAAGTAACTATATCATGGAAGAGTCATTTTAGCCACAGTTGTATATGTCTGGTAAGTGACTTGATCTAAGATTGTGTTGAAACTAAAGTAACTATATCATGGAAGATTCATTTTAGCCACAGTTGCACATGTCTGGCAAGTGACTTTATCTGAGGCTGTGTTGAAACTAAACTAACTATATCATGGAAGAGTTATTTTAGCCACAGTTGTACATGTCTGTCAAGTGACCTGATCTAAGACTGTGTTGAAACTAAAGTGACTATATCATGAAAGAGTCATTTTAGCCACAGTTGTACACGTCTGGCAAGTGACTTGATCTGAGGTTGTGTTGAAACTAAAGTAACTATATCATTGAAGAGTCATTTCAGCTAAACTTGTACATGTCTGGCAAGTGACTTGATCTGTGACTGTGTTGAAACTAAATTAACTATATCATGGAAGAGTCATTTTAGCCACAGTTGTACATATCTGGCAAGTGACTTGATCTGTGACTGTGTTGAAACTAAAGTAAATATATCATGGAAGAGTCATTTCAGCCACAGTTGTACATGCCTGGAAAGTGACTTGATCTGGGACTGTGTTGAATCTAAAGTAACTATATCATGGAAGAGTTATTTTAGCCAGAGTTGTACATGTCTGGCAAGTGACATGATCTGAGATTGTGTTGAAACTAAAGTAACTATATCATGGAAGAGTCATTTTAGCCACAGTTGCACATGTCTGGCAAGTGACTTGATCTGAGATCGTATTGAAACTAAAGTAACTATATCATGGAAGAGTCAATTTAGCCATAGTTGTACATGTCTGGCAAGTGACTTGATTCGAGACTGTATTGAAACTAAAGTAACTATATCATGGAAGATTCATTTTAGCCACAGTTGTACATGTCTGGCAAGTAACTTGATCTGAGACTGTGTTGAAACTAAAGTAACTATATCATGGAAGAGTCATTTTAGCCACAGTTGTAAATGTCTGGCAAGTGACTTGATCTGAGATTGTGTTGAAACTAAAGTAACTATATCATGGAAGAGTCATTTTAGCCACAGTTGTACATGTCTGGTAAGTGACTTGATCTGAGACTGTGTTGAAACTAATGTAACTATATCATGGAACAGTCATTTTAGCCACAGTTGTACATGTCTGGCAAGTGACTTTATCTGAGGCTGTGTTGAAACTAAAGTAACTATATCATGGAAGAGTTATTTTAGCCACAGTTGTACATGTCTGGCAAGTGACTTGATCGAAGACTGTGTTCAAACTAAAGTAACTATATCATGGAACAGACATTTTAGCCACAGTTGTACATGTCTGACAAGTGACTTGATCTGAGACTGTGTTGAAACTAAAGTAACTATATCATGGAAGAGTCATTTTAGCCACAGTTGCATATGTCTGGCAAGTGACTTGATCTGGGATTGTGTTGAAACTAAAGTAACTATATAATGGAAGAGTCATTTCAGCCACAGTTGTATAAGTCTGGTAAGTGACTTGATCTAAGATTGTGTTGAAACTAAAGTAACTATATCATGGAAGAGTCATTTTAGCCACAGTTGTACATGTCTGGCAAGTGACTTGATCTGAGATTGTGTTGAAACTAAAGTAACTATATCATGGAAGAGTCATTTTAGCCACAGTTGCATATGTCTGGCAAGTGACTTGATCTGGGATTGTGTTGAAACTAAAGTAACTATATAATGGAAGAGTCATTTCAGCCACAGTTGTACATGCCTGGAAAGTGACTTGATCTGTGACTGTGTTGAAAGTAATGTAACTATATAATGGAAGAGTCATTTCAGCCACAGTTGTACATGCCTTGAAAGTGACTTGATCTGAGATTGTGTTGAAACTAAAGTAACTATATAATGGAACAGTCATTTTAGCCACAGTTGTACATGTCTGGCAAGTGACTTGATCTGAGACTGTGTTTAAACTAAAGTAACTATATCATGGAAGAGTCATTTTAGTCACAGTTCTACATGTCTGGCAAGTGACGTGATCTAAGACTGTGTTGAAACTAAAGTAATTATATCATGGAAGAGTCATTTTAGCCACAGTTGTACATGTCTGGCAAGTGACTTGATCTGAGACTGTGTTGAAACTAAAGTACTATATCATCGAAGATTCATTTTAGCTACAGTTGTGCATGTCTGGTAAGTGAATTGATCTGAGACTGTGTTGAAACTAAAGTAACTATATCATGGAAGAATCATTTTAGACACAGTTGTATATGTCTGGCAAGTGACTTGATCTGAGATTGTGTTGAAACTAAAGTAACTATATCATGGAAGATTCATTTTAGCCACAGTTATACATGTCTGGCAAGAGACTTGATCTGAGACTGTTGAAACTAAAGTACTATATCATGGAAGATTCATTTTAGCTACAGTTGTACATGTCTGGCAAGTGACTTGATCTGAGATTGTGTTGAAACTAAAGTAACTATATCGTGGTAGTGTCATTTTAGCCACAGTTGTACATGTCTGGCAAGTCACTTGATCTGAGACTGTGTTGAAACTAAAGTAACTATATCATGGAAGAGTCATTTTAGCTACAGTTGTACATGTCTGGTAAGTGTCTTGATCTGTGACTGTGTTGAAACTAAAGTAACTATATCATGGAAGAGTCATTTTAGATACAGTTGTAAATGTCTGGCAAGTGACTTGATCTGTGAATGTGTTGAAACTAAAGTAACTATATCATGAAAGAGTCATTTTAGCCACAGTTGTACATGTCTGGTAAGTGACTTGATCTAAGATTGTGTTGAAACTAAAGTAACTATATCATGGAAGAGTCATTTTAGCCACAGTTGTACATGTCTGGCAAGTGACTTTATCTGAGGCTGTGTTGAAACTAAAGTAACTATATCATGGAAGAGTTATTTTAGCCACAGTTGTACATGTCTGTCAAGTGACCTGATCTAAGACTGTGTTGAAACTAAAGTCACTATATCATGAAAGAGTCATTTTAGCCACAGTTGTACATGTCTGGCAAGTGACTTGATCTGAGACTGTGTTGAAACTAAAGTAACTATATCATGGAAGAGTCATTTTAGCCACAGTTGTACATGTCTGGCAAGTGACTTGATCTAAGATTGTGTTGAAACTAAAGTAACTATATCATGGAAGAGTCATTTTAGCCACAGTTGTACATGTCTGGTAAGTGACTTGATCTGAGATTGTGTTGAAACTAAAGTAACTATATAATGGAAGAGTCATTTCAGCCACAGTTGTATATGTCTGGTAAGTGACTTGATCTAAGATTGTGTTGAAACTAAAGTAACTATATCATGGAAGAGTCATTTTAGCCACAGTTGTACATGTCTGGCAAGTGACTTGATCTGAGATTGTGTTGAAACTAAAGTAACTATATCATGGAAGAGTCATTTTAGCCACAGTTCCATATGTCTGGCAAGTGACTTGATCTGGGATTGTGTTGAAACTAAAGTAACTATATAATGGAAGAGTCATTTCAGCCACAGTTGTACATGCCTGGAAAGTGACTTGATCTGTGACTGTGTTGAAAGTAATGTAACTATATAATGGAAGAGTCATTTCAGCCACAGTTGTACATGCCTTGAAACTGACTTGATCTGAGATTGTGTTGAAACTAAAGTAACTAAATAATGGAACAGTCATTTTAGCCACAGTTGTACATGTCTGGCAAGTGACTTGATCTGAGACTGTGTTTAAACTAAAGTAACTATATCATGGAAGAGTCATTTTAGTCACAGTTCTACATGTCTGGCAAGTGACGTGATCTAAGACTGTGTTGAAACTAAAGTAACTATATCATGGAAGAGTCATTTTAGCCACAGTTGTACATGTCTGGCAAGTGACTTGATCTGAGACTGTGTTGAAACTAAAGTACTATATCATCGAAGATTCATTTTAGCTACAGTTGTGCATGTCTGGTAAGTGAATTGATCTGAGACTGTGTTGAAACTAAAGTAACTATATCATGGAAGAATCATTTTAGACACAGTTGTATATGTCTGGCAAGTGACTTGATCTGAGATTGTGTTGAAACTAAAGTAACTATATCATGGAAGATTCATTTTAGCCACAGTTATACATGTCTGGCAAGAGACTTGATCTGAGACTGTGTTGAAACTAAAGTACTATATCATGGAAGATTCATTTTAGCTACAGTTGTACATGTCTGGCAAGTGACTTGATCTGAGATTGTGATGAAACTAAAGTAACTATATCATGGTAGTGTCATTTTAGCCACAGTTGTACATGTCTGGCAAGTCACTTGATCTGAGAATGTGTTGAAACTAAAGTAACTATATCATGGAAGAGTCATTTTAGCTACAGTTGTACATGTCTGGTAAGTGTCTTGATCTGTGACTGTGTTGAAACTAAAGTAACTATATCATGGAAGAGTCATTTTAGATACAGTTGTAAATGTCTGGCAAGTGACTTGATCTGTGAATGTGTTGAAACTAAAGTAACTATATCATGAAAGAGTCATTTTAGCCACAGTTGTACATGTCTGGTAAGTGACTTGATCTAAGATTGTGTTGAAACTAAAGTAACTATATCATGGAAGAGTCATTTTAGCCACAGTTGTACATGTCTGGCAAGTCACTTGATCTGAGAATGTGCTGAAACTAAAGTAACTATATCATGGAAGAGTCATTTTAGCTACAGTTGTACATGTCTGGTAAGTGTCTTGATCTGTGACTGTGTTGAAACTAAAGTAACTATATCATGGAAGAGTCATTTTAGATACAGTTGTAAATGTCTGGCAAGTGACTTGATCTGTGAATGTGTTGAAACTAAAGTAACTATATCATGAAAGAGTCATTTTAGCCACAGTTGTACATGTCTGGTAAGTGACTTGATCTAAGATTGTGTTGACACTAAAGTAACTATATCATGGAAGAGTTATTTTAGCCACAGTTGTACATGTCTGTCAAGTGACCTGATCTAAGACTGTGTTGAAACTAAAGTGACTATATCATGAAAGAGTCATTTTAGCCACAGTTGTACATGTCTGGCAAGTGACTTGATCTGAGACTGTGTTGAAACTAAAGTAACTATATCATGGAAGAGTCATTTTAGCCACAGTTGTACATGTCTGGCAAGTGACTTGATTTAAGATTGTGTTGAAACTAAAGTAACTATATCATGGAAGAGTCATTTTAGCCACAGTTGTACATGTCTGGTAAGTGACTTGATCTGAGATTGTTTTGAAACTAAAGTAACTATATCATGGAAGAGTCATTTTAGCCACAGTTGTACATGTCTGGTAAGTGACTTGATATGAGACTGTGTTGAAACTAAAGTAACTATATCATGGAACAGTCATTTTAGCCACAGTTGTACATGTCTGGCAAGTGACTTCATCTGAGGCTGTGTTGAAACTAAAGTAAGTATATCATGGAAGAGTTATTTTAGCCACAGTTGTACATGTCTGGCAAGTGACTTGATCTGAGACTGTGTTGAAACTAAAGTAACTATATCATGGAAGATTCATTTTAGCCACAGTTATACATGTCTGGCAAGTGACTTGATCTGAGACTGTGTTGAAACTAAAGTACTATATCATGGAAGATTCCTTTTAGCTACAGTTGTACATGTCTGGCAAGTGACTTGATCTGAGATTGTGTTGAAACTAAAGTAACTATATCATGGTAGTGTCATTTTAGCCACAGTTGTACATGTCTGGCAAGTCACTTGATCTGAGACTGTGTTGAAACTAAAGTAACTATATCATGGAAGAGGCATTTTAGCTACAGTTGTACATGTCTGGTAAGTGTCTTGATCTGTGACTGTGTTGAAACTAAAGTAACTATATCATGAAAGAGTCATTTTAGCCACAGTTGTACATGTCTGGTAAGTGGCTTGATCTAGGCTTGTGTTGAAACTAAAGTAACTATATCATGGAAGAGTCAGTTTAGCCACAGTTGTATATGTCTGGTAAGTGACTTGATCTAAGATTGTGTTGAAACTAAAGTAACTATATCATGGAAGATTCATTTTAGCCACAGTTGCACATGTTTAGCAAGTGACTTGATCTGAGACTGTGTTGAAACTAAAGTAACTATATCATGGAAGAGTCATTTTAGCCACAGTTGTACATGTCTGGCAAGTGACTTTATCTGAGGCTGTGTTGAAACCAAAGTAACTATATCATGGAAGAGTTATTTTAGCCACAGTTGTACATGTCTGGCAAGTGACTTGATCTGAGACTGTGTTGAAACTAATGTACTATATCATGGAAGATTCCTTTTAGCTACAGTTGTACATGTCTGGCAAGTGACTTGATCTGAGATTGTGTTGAAACTAAAGTAACTATATCATGGTAGTGTCATTTTAGCCACAGTTGTACATGTCTGGCAAGTCACTTGATCTGAGACTGTGTTGAAACTAAAGTAACTATATCATGGAAGAGGCATTTTAGCTACAGTTGTACATGTCTGGTAAGTGTCTTGATCTGTGACTGTGTTGAAACTAAAGTAACTATATCATGAAAGAGTCATTTTAGCCACAGTTGTACATGTCTGGTAAGTGGCTTGATCTAGGCTTGTGTTGAAACTAAAGTAACTATATCATGGAAGAGTCAGTTTAGCCACAGTTGTATATGTCTGGTAAGTGACTTGATCTAAGATTGTGTTGAAACTAAAGTACTATATCATTGAAGAGTCATTTTAGCTAAACTTGTACATGTCTGGCAAGTGACTTGATCTGTGACTGTGTTGAAACTAAAGTAACTATATCATGGAAGAGTCAATTTAGCCACAGTTATACATATCTGGCAAGTGACTTGATCTGTGACTGTGTTGAAACTAAAGTAACTATATCATGGAAGAGTCATTTCAGCCACAGTTGTACATGCCTGGAAAGTGACTTGATCTGGGACTGTGTTGAATCTAAAGTAACTATATCATGGAAGAGTTATTTTTGCCAGAGTTGTACATGTCTGGCAAGTGACATGATCTGAGATTGTGTTGAAACTAAAGTAACTATATCATGGAAGAGTCATTTTAGCCACAGTTGCACATGTCTGGCAAGTGACTTGATCTGAGATCGTATTGAAACTAAAGTAACTATATCATGGAAGAGTCAATTTAGCCATAGTTGTACATGTCTGGCAAGTGACTTGATTCGAGACTGTATTGAAACTAAAGTAACTATATCATGGAAGATTCATTTTAGCCACAGTTGTACATGTCTGGCAAGTAACTTGATCTGAGACTGTGTTGAAACTAAAGTAACTATATCATGGAAGAGTCATTTTAGCCACAGTTGTAAATGTCTGGCAAGTCACTTGATCTGAGATTGTGTTGAAACTAAAGTAACTATATCATGGAAGAGTCATTTTATCCACAGTTGTACGTGTCTGGTAAGTGACATGATCTGAGACTGTGTTGAAACTAAAGTAACTATATCATGGAACAGTCATTTTAGCCACAGTTGTACATGTCTGGCAAGTGACTTTATCTGAGGCTGTGTTGAAACTAAAGTAACTATATCATGGAAGAGTTATTTTAGCCACAGTTGTACATTTCTGGCAAGTGACTTGATCTACGACTGTGTTCAAACTAAAGTAACTATATCATGGAACAGTCATTTTAGCCACAGTTGTACATGTCTGACAAGTGACCTGATCTGAGACTGTGTTGAAACTAAAGTAACTATATCATGGAAGAGTCATTTTAGCCACAGTTGTACATGTCTGGCAAGTGACTTGATCTGAGATTGTGTTGAAACTAAAGTAACTATATCATGGAAGAGTCATTTTAGCCACAGTTGCATATGTCTGGCAAGTGATTTGATCTGGGATTGTGTTGAAACTAAAGTAACTATATAATGGAAGAGTCATTTCAGCCACAGTTGTACATGCCTGGAAAGTGACTTGATCTGTGACTGTGTTGAAAGTAATGTAACTATATAATGGAAGAGTCATTTCAGCCACAGTTGTACATGCCTTGAAAGTGACTTGATCTGAGATTGTGTTGAAACTAAAGTAACTATATCATGGTAGTGTCATTTTAGCCACAGTTGTACATGTCTGGCAAGTGACTTGATCTGAGACTGTGTTTAAACTAAAGTAACTATATCATGGAAGAGTCATTTTAGCCACAGTTGTACATGTCTGGCAAGTGACTTGATCTGAGACTGTGTTGAAACTAAAGTACTATATCATGGAAGATTCATTTTAGCTACAGTTGTACATGTCTGGTAAGTGAATTGATCTGAGACTGTGTTGAAACTAAAGTAACTATATCATGGAAGAATCATTTTTGACACAGTTGTACATGTCTGTCAAGTGACTTGATCTGAGATTGTGTTGAAACTAAAGTAACTATATCATGGAAGAGTCATTTTAGCCACAGTTGTACATGTCTGGCAAGTCACTTGATCTGAGACTGTGTTGAAACTAAAGTAACTATATCATGGAAGAGTCATTTTAGCTACAGTTGTACATGTCTGGTAAGTGTCTTGATCTGTGACTGTGTTGAAACTAAAGTAACTATATCATGGAAGAGTCATTTTAGATACAGTTGTACATGTCTGGCAAGTGACTTGCTCTGTGAATGTGTTGAAACTAAAGTAACTATATCATGAAAGAGTCATTTTAGCCACAGTTGTACTTGTCTGGTAAGTGACTTGATCTAAGATTGTGTTGAAACTAAAGTAACTATATCATGGAAGAGTCATTTTAGCCACAGTTGTATATGTCTGGTAAGTGACTTGATCTAAGATTGTGTTGAAACTAAAGTAACTATATCATGGAAGAGTCAATTTAGCCACAGTTGTACATGTCTGGGAAGTGACTTGATTCGAGACTGTATTGAAACTAAAGTAACTATATCATGGAAGATTCATTTTAGCCACAGTTGCGCATGTCTAGCAAGTGACTTGATCTGAGACTGTGTTGAAACTAAAATAACTATATCATGGAACAGTTATTTTAGCCACAGTTGTACATGTCTGTCAAGTGACCTGATCTAAGACTGTGTTGAAACTAAAGTGACTATATCATGAAAGAGTCATTTTAGCAACAGTTGTACATGTCTGGCAAGTGACTTGATCTGAGACTGTGTTGAAACTAAAGTAACTATATCATGGAAGAGTCATTTCAGCCACAGTTTTATATGTCTGGCAAGTGACTTGATCTAAGATTGTGTTGAAACTAAAGTAATTATATCATGGAAGAGTCATTTTAGCCACAGTTGTACATGTCTGGCAAGTGACTTGATCTAAGATTGTGTTTAAACTAAAGTAACTATATCATGAAAGAGTCATTTTAGCCACAGTTGTACATGTCTGGCAAGTGACTTGATCTGAGACCGTGTTGAAACTAAAGTACTATATCATGGAAGATTCATTTTAGCCACAGTTGTACATGTCTGGCAAGTGACTTTATCTGTGACTGTGTTGAAACTAAAGTAACTATATCATGGAAGAGTCATTTTAGGCACAGTTGTACATGTCTGGCAAGTGACTTGATCTGTGACTGTGTGGAAACTAAAGTAACTATATCATGGATGAGTCATTTTAGCCACAGTTGTACATGTCTGGCAAGTGACTTGATCTAAGATTGTGTTGAAACTAAAGTAACTATATCATGGTAGTCTCATTTTAAGCCACAGTTGTAGATGTCTGGCAAGTGACTTGATCTGTGACTGTGTTGAAACTAAAGTAACTATATCATGGAAGAGTCATTTCAGCCACAGTTGTACATGCCTGGAAAGTGACTTGATCTGGGACTGTGTTGAAACTAAAGTAACTATATCATGAAAGAGTTATTTTAGCCACAGTTGTATATGTCTGGTAAGTGACTTGATCTAAGATTGTGTTGAAACTAAAGTAACTATATCATGGAAGAGTCAATTTAGCCACAGTTGTACATGTCTGGGAAGTGACTTGATTCGAGACTGTATTGAAACTAAAGTAACTATATCATGGAAGATTCATTTTAGCCACAGTTGCACATGTCTAGCAAGTGACTTGATCTGAGACTGTGTTGAAACTAAAGTAACTATATCATGGAAGAGTCATTTTAGCCACAGTTTTATATGTCTGGCAAGTGACTTGATCTAAGATTGTGTTGAAACTAAAGTAATTATATCATGGAAGAGTCATTTTAGCCACAGTTGTACATGTCTGGCAAGTGACTTGATCTAAGATTGTGTTTAAACTAAAGTAACTATATCATGAAAGAGTCATTTTAGCCACAGTTGTACATGTCTGGCAAGTGACTTGATCTGAGACCGTGTTGAAACTAAAGTACTATATCATGGAAGATTCATTTTAGCCACAGTTGTACATGTCTGGCAAGTGACTTTATCTGTGACTGTGTTGAAACTAAAGTAACTATATCATGGTAGTCTCATTTTAGCCACAGTTGTAGATGTCTGGCAAGTGACTTGATCTGTGACTGTGTTGAAACTAAAGTAACTATATCATGGAAGAGTCATTTCAGCCACAGTTGTACATGCCTGGAAAGTGACTTGATCTGGGACTGTGTTGAAACTAAAGTAACTATATCATGGAAGAGTTATTTTAGCCACAGTTGTATATGTCTGGTAAGTGACTTGATCTAAGATTGTGTTGAAACTAAAGTAACTATATCATGGAAGAGTCAATTTAGCCACAGTTGTACATGTCTGGGAAGTGACTTGATTCGAGACTGTATTGAAACTAAAGTAACTATATCATGGAAGATTCATTTTAGCTACAGTTGTACATGTCTGGCAAGTGACTTGATCTAAGATTGTGTTGAAACTAAAGTAACTATATCATGGAAGAGTCAATTTAGCCACAGTTGTACATGTCTGGGAAGTGACTTGATTCGAGACTGTATTGAAACTAAAGTAACTATATCATGGAAGATTCATTTTAGCTACAGTTGTACATGTCTGGCAAGTGACTTGATCTGAGATTGTGTTGAAACTAAAGTAACTATATCATGGTAGTGTCATTTTAGCCACAGTTGTACATGTCTGGCAAGTCACTTGATCTGAGACTGTGTTGAAACTAAAGTAACTATATCATGGAAGAGGCATTTTAGCTACAGTTGTACATGTCTGGTAAGTGTCTTGATCTGTGACTGTGTTGAAACTAAAGTAACTATATCATGAAAGAGTCATTTTAGCCACAGTTGTACATGTCTGGTAAGTGACTTGATCTAGGCTTGTGTTGAAACTAAAGTAACTATATCATGGAAGAGTCATTTTAGCCACAGTTGTATATGTCTGGTAAGTGACTTGATCTAAGATTGTGTTGAAACTAAAGTAACTATATCATGGAAGATTCATTTTAGCCACAGTTGCACATGTTTAGCAAGTGACTTGATCTGAGACTGTGTTGAAACTAAAGTAACTATATCATGGAAGAGTCATTTTAGCCACAGTTGTACATGTCTGGCTAGTGACTTTATCTGAGGCTGTGTTGAAACCAAAGTAACTATATCATGGAAGAGTTATTTTAGCCACAGTTGTACATGTCTGGCAAGTGACTTGATCTGAGACTGTGTTGAAACTAAAGTACTATATAATTGAAGAGTCATTTTAGCTAAACTTGTACATGTCTGGCAAGTGACTTGATCTGTGACTGTGTTGAAACTAAAGTAACTATATCATGGAAGAGTCAATTTAGCCACAGTTATACATATCTGTCAAGTGACTTGATCTGTGACTGTGTTGAAACTAAAGTAACTATATCATGGAAGAGTCATTTCAGCCACAGTTGTACATGCCTGCAAAGTGACTTGATCTGGGACTGTGTTGAATCTAAAGTAACTATATCATGGAAGAGTTATTTTAGCCAGAGTTGTACATGTCTGGCAAGTGACATGATCTGAGATTGTGTTGAAACTAAAGTAACTATATCATGGAAGAGTCATTTTAGCCACAGTTGCACATGTCTGGCAAGTGACTTGATCTGAGATCGTATTGAAACTAAAGTAACTATATCATGGAAGAGTCAATTTAGCCATAGTTGTACATGTCTGGCAAGTGACTTGATTCGAGACTGTATTGAAACTAAAGTAACTATATCATGGAAGATTCATTTTAGCCACAGTTGTACATGTCTGGCAAGTAACTTGATCTGAGACTGTGTTGAAACTAAAGTAACTATATCATGGAAGAGTCATTTTAGCCACAGTTGTAAATGTCTGGCAAGTCACTTGATCTGAGATTGTGTTGAAACTAAAGTAACTATATCATGGAAGAGTCATTTTAGCCACAGTTGTACGTGTCTGGTAAGTGACATGATCTGAGACTGTGTTGAAACTAAAGTAACTATATCATGGAACAGTCATTTTAGCCACAGTTGTACATGTCTGGTAAGTGACTTGATCTAGGCTTGTGTTGAAACTAAAGTAACTATATCATGGAAGAGTCATTTTAGCCACAGTTGTATATGTCTGGTAAGTGACTTGATCTAAGATTGTGTTGAAACTAAAGTAACTATATCATGGAAGATTCATTTTAGCCACAGTTGCACATGTTTAGCAAGTGACTTGATCTGAGACTGTGTTGAAACTAAAGTAACTATATCATGGAAGAGTCATTTTAGCCACAGTTGTACATGTCTGGCAAGTGACTTTATCTGAGGCTGTGTTGAAACCAAAGTAACTATATCATGGAAGAGTTATTTTAGCCACAGTTGTACATGTCTGGCAAGTGACTTGATCTGAGACTGTGTTGAAACTAAAGTACTATATCATTGAAGAGTCATTTTAGCTAAACTTGTACATGTCTGGCAAGTGACTTGATCTGTGACTGTGTTGAAACTAAAGTAACTATATCATGGAAGAGTCAATTTAGCCACAGTTATACATATCTGGCAAGTGACTTGATCTGTGACTGTGTTGAAACTAAAGTAACTATATCATGGAAGAGTCATTTCAGCCACAGTTGTACATGCCTGCAAAGTGACTTGATCTGGGACTGTGTTGAATCTAAAGTAACTCTATCATGGAAGAGTTATTTTAGCCAGAGTTGTACATGTCTGGCAAGTGACATGATCTGAGATTGTGTTGAAACTAAAGTAACTATATCATGGAAGAGTCATTTTAGACACAGTTGCACATGTCTGGCAAGTGACTTGATCTGAGATCGTATTGAAACTAAAGTAACCATATCATGGAAGAGTCAATTTAGCCATAGTTGTACATGTCTGGCAAGTGACTTGATTCGAGACTGTATTGAAACTAAAGTAACTATATCATGGAAGATTCATTTTAGCCACAGTTGTACATGTCTGGCAAGTAACTTGATCTGAGACTGTGTTGAAACTAAAGTAACTATATCATGGAAGAGTCATTTTAGCCACAGTTGTAAATGTCTGGCAAGTCACTTGATCTGAGATTGTGTTGAAACTAAAGTAACTATATCATGGAAGAGTCATTTTAGCCACAGTTGTACGTGTCTGGTAAGTGACATGATCTGAGACTGTGTTGAAACTAAAGTAACTATATCATGGAACAGTCATTTTAGCCACAGTTGTACATGTCTGGCAAGTGACTTTATCTGAGGCTGTGTTGAAACTAAAGTAACTATATCATGGAAGAGTTATTTTAGCCACAGTTGTACATTTCTGGCAAGTGACTTGATCTACGACTGTGTTCAAACTAAAGTAACTATATCATGGAACAGTCATTTTAGCCACAGTTGTACATGTCTGACAAGTGACCTGATCTGAGACTGTGTTGAAACTAAAGTAACTATATCATGGAAGAGTCATTTTTGCCACAGTTGTACATGTCTGGCAAGTGACTTGATCTGAGATTGTGTTGAAACTGAAGTAACTATATCATGGATGAGTCATTTTAGCCACAGTTGCATATGTCTGGCAAGTGACTTGATCTGGGATTGTGTTGAAACTAACGTAACTATATAATGGAAGAGTCATTTCAGCCACAGTTGTACATGCCTGGAAAGTGACTTGATCTGTGACTGTGTTGAAAGTAATGTAACTATATAATGGAAGAGTCATTTCAGCCACAGTTGTACATGCCTTGAAAGTGACTTGATCTGAGATTGTGTTGAAACTAAAGTAACTATATCATGGTAGTGTCATTTTAGCCACAGTTGTACATGTCTGGCAAGTGACTTGATCTGAGACTGTGTTTAAACTAAAGTAACTATATCATGGAAGAGTCATTCTAGTCACAGTTCTACATGTCTGGCAAGTGACGTGATCTAAGACTGTGTTGAAACTAAAGTAACTATATCATGGAAGAGTCATTTTAGCCACAGTTGTACATGTCTGGCAAGTGACTTGATCTGAGACTGTGTTGAAACTAAAGTACTATATCATGGAAGATTCATTTTAGCTACAGTTGTACATGTCTGGTAAGTGAATTGATCTGAGACTGTGTTGAAACTAAAGTAACTATATCATGGAAGAATCATTTTAGACACAGTTGTACATATCTGTCAAGTGACTTGATCTGAGATTGTGTTGAAACTAAAGTAACTATATCATGGAAGAGTCATTTTAGCTACAGTTGTACATGTCTGGTAAGTGTCTTGATCTGTGACTGTGTTGAAACTAAAGTAACTATATCATGGAAGAGTCATTTTAGATACAGTTGTACATGTCTGGCAAGTGACTTGCTCTGTGAATGTGTTGAAACTAAAGTAACTATATCATGAAAGAGTCATTTTAGCCACAGTTGTACTTGTCTGGTAAGTGACTTGATCTAAGATTGTGTTGAAACTAAAGTAACTATATCATGGAAGAGTCATTTTAGCCACAGTTGTATATGTCTGGTAAGTGACTTGATCTAAGATTGTGTTGAAACTAAAGTAACTATATCATGGAAGAGTCAATTTAGCCACAGTTGTACATGTCTGGGAAGTGACTTGATTCGAGACTGTATTGAAACTAAAGTAACTATATCATGGAAGATTCATTTTAGCCACAGTTGCGCATGTCTAGCAAGTGACTTGATCTGAGACTGTGTTGAAACTAAAATAACTATATCATGGAACAGTTATTTTAGCCACAGTTGTACATGTCTGTCAAGTGACCTGATCTAAGACTGTGTTGAAACTAAAGTGACTATATCATGAAAGAGTCATTTTAGCCACAGTTGTACATGTCTGGCAAGTGACTTGATCTGAGACTGTGTTGAAACTAAAGTAACTATATCATGGAAGAGTCATTTTAGCCACAGTTTTATATGTCTGGCAAGTGACTTGATCTAAGATTGTGTTGAAACTAAAGTAATTATATCATGGAAGAGTCATTTTAGCCACAGTTGTACATGTCTGGCAAGTGACTTGATCTAAGATTGTGTTTAAACTAAAGTAACTATATCATGAAAGAGTCATTTTAGCCACAGTTGTACATGTCTGGCAAGTGACTTGATCTGAGACCGTGTTGAAACTAAAGTACTATATCATGGAAGATTCATTTTAGCCACAGTTGTACATGTCTGGCAAGTGACTTTATCTGTGACTGTGTTGAAACTAAAGTAACTATATCATGGAAGAGTCATTTTAGGCACAGTTGTACATGTCTGGCAAGTGACTTGGTCTGTGACTGTGTGGAAACTAAAGTAACTATATCATGGAAGAGTCATTTTAGCCACAGTTGTACATGTCTGGCAAGTGACTTGATCTAAGATTGTGTTGAAACTAAAGTAACTATATCATGGTAGTCTCATTTTAAGCCACAGTTGTAGATGTCTGGCAAGTGACTTGATCTGTGACTGTGTTGAAACTAAAGTAACTATATCATGGAAGAGTCATTTCAGCCACAGTTGTACATGCCTGGAAAGTGACTTGATCTGGGACTGTGTTGAAACTAAAGTAACTATATCATGAAAGAGTTATTTTAGCCACAGTTGTATATGTCTGGTAAGTGACTTGATCTAAGATTGTGTTGAAACTAAAGTGACTATATCATGGAAGAGTCAATTTAGCCACAGTTGTACATGTCTGGGAAGTGACTTGATTCGAGACTGTATTGAATCTAAAGTAACTATATCATGGAAGATTCATTTTAGCCACAGTTGCACATGTCTAGCAAGTGACTTGATCTGAGACTGTGTTGAAACTAAAATAACTATATCATGGAACAGTTATTTTAGCCACAGTTGTACATGTCTGGCAAGTGACTTGATCTGAGACTGTGTTGAAACTAAAGTAACTATATCATGGAAGAGTCATTTTAGCCACAGTTTTATATGTCTGGCAAGTGACTTGATCTAAGATTGTGTTGAAACTAAAGTAATTATATCATGGAAGAGTCATTTTAGCCACAGTTGTACATGTCTGGCAAGTGACTTGATCTAAGATTGTGTTTAAACTAAAGTAACTATATCATGAAAGAGTCATTTTAGCCACAGTTGTACATGTCTGGCAAGTGACTTGATCTGAGACCGTGTTGAAACTAAAGTACTATATCATGGAAGATTCATTTTAGCCACAGTTGTACATGTCTGGCAAGTGACTTTATCTGTGACTGTGTTGAAACTAAAGTAACTATATCATGGAAGAGTCATTTTAGGCACAGTTGTACATGTCTGGCAAGTGACTTGATCTGTGACTGTGTGGAAACTAAAGTAACTATATCATGGAAGAGTCATTTTAGCCACAGTTGTACATGTCTGGCAAGTGACTTGATCTAAAATTGTGTTGAAACTAAAGTAACTATATCATGGTAGTCTCATTTTAGCCACAGTTGTAGATGTCTGGCAAGTGACTTGATCTGTGACTGTGTTGAAACTAAAGTAACTATATCATGGAAGAGTCATTTCAGCCACAGTTGTACATGCCTGGAAAGTGACTTGATCTGGGACAGTGTTGAAACTAAAGTAACTATATCATGGAAGAGTTATTTTAGCCACAGTTGTATATGTCTGGTAAGTGACTTGATCTAAGATTGTGTTGAAACTAAAGTAACTATATCATGGAAGAGTCAATTTAGCCACAGTTGTACATGTCTGGGAAGTGACTTGATTCGAGACTGTATTGAAACTAAAGTAACTATATCATGGAAGATTCATTTTAGCCACAGTTGCACATGTCTAGCAAGTGACTTGATCTGAGACTGTGTTGAAACTAAAATAACTATATAATGGAACAGTTATTTTAGCCACAGTTGTACATGTCTGTCAAGTGACCTGATCTAAGACTGTGTTGAAACTAAAGTGACTATATCATGAAAGAGTCATTTTAGCCACAGTTGTACATGTCTGGCAAGTGACTTGATCTGAGACTGTGTTGAAACTAAAGTAACTATATCATGGAAGAGTCATTTTAGCCACAGTTTTACATGTCTGGCAAGTGACTTGATCTAAGATTGTGTTGAAACTAAAGTAACTATTTCATGGAAGAGTCATTTTAGCCACAGTTGTACATGTCTGGCAAGTGACTTGATCTAAGATTGTGTTTAAACTAAAGTAACTATATCATGAAAGAGTCATTTTAGCCACAGTTGTACATGTCTGGCAAGTGACTTGATCTGAGACCGTGTTGAAACTAAAGTACTATATCATGGAAGATTCATTTTAGCCACAGTTGTACATGTCTGGCAAGTGACTTTATCTGTGACTGTGTTGAAACTAAAGTAACTATATCATGGAAGAGTCATTTTAGGCACAGTTGTACATGTCTGGCAAGTGACTTGATCTGTGACTGTGTGGAAACTAAAGTAACTATATCATGGAAGAGTCATTTTAGCCACAGTTGTACATGTCTGGCAAGTGACTTGATCTAAGATTGTGTTGAAACTAAAGTAACTATATCATGGTAGTCTCATTTTAGCCACAGTTGTAGATGTCTGGCAAGTGACTTGATCTGTGACTGTGTTGAAACTAAAGTAACTATATCATGGAAGAGTCAATTCAGCCACAGTTGTACATGCCTGGAAAGTGACTTGATCTGGGACTGTGTTGAAACTAAAGTAACTATATCATGGAAGAGTTATTTTAGCCAGAGTTGTACATGTCTGGCAAGTGACATTATCTGAGATTGTGTTGAAACTAAAGTAACTATATCATGGAAGAGTCATTTTAGCCACAGTTGTAAATGTCTGGCAAGTGACTTGATCTGAGATTGTGTTGAAACTAAAGTAACTATATCATGGAAGAGTCATTTTAGCCACAGTTGTACATGTCTGGTAAGTGACTTGATCTGAGACTGTGTTGAAACTAAAGTAACTATATCATGGAACAGTCATTTTAGCCACAGTTGTACATGTCTGACAAGTGACTTGATCTGAGACTGTGTTGAAACTAAAGTAACTATATCATGGAAGAGTCATTTTAGCCACAGTTGTACATGTCTGGCAAGTGAATTGATCTGAGATTGTGTTGAAACTAAAGTAACTATATCATGGAAGAGTCATTTTAGCCACAGTTGCATATGTCTGGCAAGTGACTTGATCTGGGATTGTGTTGAAACTAAAGTAACTATATAATGGAAGAGTCATTTCAGCCACAGTTGTACATGCCTGGAAAGTGACTTGATCTGTGACTGTGTTGAAAGTAATGTAACTATATAATGGAAGAGTCATTTCAGCCACAGTTGTACATGCCTTGAAAGTGACTTGATCTGAGATTGTGTTGAAACTAAAGTAACTATATAATGGAACAGTCATTTTAGCCACAGTTGTACATGTCTGGCAAGTGACTTGATCTGAGACTGTGTTTAAACTAAAGTAACTATATCATGGAAGAGTCATTTTAGTCACAGTTCTACATGTCTGGCAAGTGACGTGATCTAAGACTGTGTTGAAACTAAAGTAACTATATCATGGAAGAGTCATTTTAGCCACAGTTGTACATGTCTGGCAAGTGACTTGATCTGGGACTGTGTTGAAACTAAAGTAACTATATCATGGTAGTGTCATTTTAGCCACAGTTGTACATGTCTGGCAAGTCACTTGATCTGAGACTGTGTTGAAACTAAAGTAACTATATCATGGAAGAGGCATTTTAGCTACAGTTGTACATGTCTGGTAAGTGTCTTGATCTGTGACTGTGTTGAAACTAAAGTAACTATATCATGAAAGAGTCATTTTAGCCACAGTTGTACATATCTGGCAAGTGACTTGATCTGTGACTGTGTTTAAACTAAAGTAACTATATCATGGAAGAGTTATTTTAGCCACAGTTGTACATGTCTGTCAAGTGACTTGATCTAAGACTGTGTTCAAACTAAAGTAACTATATCATGGAAGAGTCATTTTAGCCACAGTTGTACATGTCTGGTAAGTGACTTGATCTGAGACTGTGTTGAAACTAAAGTAACTATATCATGGAACAGTCATTTTAGCCACAGTTGTACATGTCTGGCAAGTGACTTTATCTGAGGCTGTGTTGAAACTAAAGTAACTATATCATGGAAGAGTTATTTTAGCCACAGTTGTACATGTCTGGTAAGTGACTTGATCTAAGACTGTGTTCAAACTAAAGTAACTATATCATGGAACAGTCATTTTAGCCACAGTTGTACATGTCTGACAAGTGACTTGATCTGAGACTGTGTTGAAACTAAAGTAACTATATCATGGAAGAGTCATTTTAGCCACAGTTGTACATGTCTGGCAAGTGACTTGATCTGAGATTGTGTTGAAACTAAAGTAACTATATCATGGAAGAGTCATTTTAGCCACAGTTGCATATGTCTGGCAAGTGACTTGATCTGGGATTGTGTTGAAACTAAAGTAACTATATAATGGAAGAGTCATTTCAGCCACAGTTGTACATGCCTGGAAAGTGACTTGATCTGTGACTGTGTTGAAAGTAATGTAACTATATAATGGAAGAGTCATTTCAGCCACAGTTGTACATGCCTTGAAAGTGACTTGATCTGAGATTGTGTTGAAACTAAAGTAACTATATAATGGAACAGCCATTTTAGCCACAGTTGTACATGTCTGGCAAGTGACTTGATCTGAGACTGTGTTTAAACTAAAGTAACTATATCATGGAAGAGTCATTTTAGTCACAGTTCTACATGTCTGGCAAGTGACGTGATCTAAGTCTGTGTTGAAACTAAAGTAACTATATCATGGAAGAGTCATTTTAGCCACAGTTGTACATGTCTGGCAAGTGACTTGATCTGGGACTGTGTTGAAACTAAAGTACTATATCATGGAAGATTCATTTTAGCTACAGTTGTACATGTCTGGTAAGTGAATTGATCTGAGACTGTGTTGAAACTAAAGTAACTATATCATGGAAGAATCATTTTAGACACAGTTGTACATGTCTGGCAAGTGACTTGATGTGAGATTGTGTTGAAACTAAAGTAACTATATCATGGAAGATTCATTTTAGCCACAGTTATACATGTCTGGCAAGTGACGTGATCTAAGACTGTGTTGAAACTAAAGTAACTATATCATGGAAGAGTCATTTTAGCCACAGTTGTACATGTCTGGCAAGTGACTTGATCTGAGATTGTGTTGAAACAAAAGTAACTATATCATGGAAGAGTCATTTTAGCCACAGTTGCATATGTCTGGCAAGTGACTTGATCTGGGATTGTGTTGAAACTAAAGTAACTATATAATGGAAGAGTCATTTCAGCCACAGTTGTACATGCCTGGAAAGTGACTTGATGTGAGATTGTGTTGAAACTAAAGTAACTATATCATGGAAGATTCATTTTAGCCACAGTTATACATGTCTGGCAAGTGACTTGATCTGAGACTGTGTTGAAACTAAAGTACTATATCATGGAAGATTCATTTTAGCTACAGTTGTACATGTCTGGCAAGTGACTTTATCTGAGATTGTGTTGAAACTAAAGTAACTATATCATGGAAGAGTCATTTTAGCCACAGTTGTATATGTCTGGTAAGTGACTTGATCTAAGATTGTGTTGAAACTAAAGTAACTATATCATGGAAGAGTCATTTTAGCCACAGTTGTACATGTCTGGCAAGTCACTTGAGCTGAGACTGTGTTGAAACTAAAGTAACTATATCATGGAAGAGTCATTTTAGCTACAGTTGTACATGTCTGGTAAGTGTCTTGATCTGTGATTGTGTTGAAACTAAAGTAACTATATCATGGAAGAGTCATGTTAGATACAGTTGTACATGTCTGGCAAGTGACTTGATCTGTGAATGTGTTGAAACTAAAGTAACTATATCATGAAAGAGTCATTTTAGCCACAGTTGTACATGTCTGGTAAGTGACTTGATCTAAGATTGTGTTGAAACTAAAGTAACTATATCATGGAAGAGTCATTTTAGCCACAGTTGTATATGTCTGGTAAGTGACTTGATCTAAGATTGTGTTGAAACTAAAGTAACTATATCATGGAAGAGTCATTTTAGCCACAGTTGTACATGTCTGGCAAGTGACTTGATCTGAGATTGTGTTGAAACAAAAGTAACTATATCATGGAAGAGTCATTTTAGCCACAGTTGCATATGTCTGGCAAGTGACTTGATCTGGGATTGTGTTGAAACTAAAGTAACTATATAATGGAAGAGTCATTTCAGCCACAGTTGTACATGCCTGGAAAGTGACTTGATGTGAGATTGTGTTGAAACTAAAGTAACTATATCATGGAAGATTCATTTTAGCCACAGTTATACATGTCTGGCAAGTGACTTGATCTGAGACTGTGTTGAAACTAAAGTAACTATATCATGGAAGATTCATTTTAGCCACAGTTATACATGTCTGGCAAGTGACTTGATCTGAGACTGTGTTGAAACTAAAGTACTATATCATGGAAGATTCATTTTAGCTACAGTTGTACATGTCTGGCAAGTGACTTTATCTGAGATTGTGTTGAAACTAAAGTAACTATATCATGGAAGAGTCATTCTAGCCACAGTTGTATATGTCTGGTAAGTGACTTGATCTAAGATTGTGTTGAAACTAAAGTAACTATATCATGGAAGAGTCATTTTAGCCACAGTTGTACATGTCTGGCAAGTCACTTGAGCTGAGACTGTGTTGAAACTAAAGTAACTATATCATGGAAGAGTCATTTTAGCTACAGTTGTACATGTCTGGTAAGTGTCTTGATCTGTGATTGTGTTGAAACTAAAGTAACTATATCATGGAAGAGTCATGTTAGATACAGTTGTACATGTCTGGCAAGTGACTTGATCTGTGAATGTGTTGAAACTAAAGTAACTATATCATGAAAGAGTCATTTTAGCCACAGTTGTACATGTCTGGTAAGTGACTTGATCTGAGACTGTGTTGAAACTAAAGTACTATATCATGGAAGATTCATTTTAGCTACAGTTGTACATGTCTGGCAAGTGACTTTATCTGAGATTGTGTTGAAACTAAAGTAACTATATCATGAAAGAGTCATTTTAGCCACAGTTGTACATGTCTGGCAAGTGACTTGATCTGGGACTGTGTTGAAACTAAAGTACTATATCATGGAAGATTCATTTTAGCTACAGTTGTACATGTCTGGTAAGTGAATTGATCTGAGACTGTGTTGAAACTAAAGTAACTATATCATGGAAGAATCATTTTAGACACAGTTGTACATGTCTGGCAAGTGACTTGATGTGAGATTGCGTTGAAACTAAAGTAACTATATCATGGAAGATTCATTTTAGCCACAGTTATACATGTCTGGCAAGTGACTTGATCTGAGACTGTGTTGAAACTAAAGTACTATATCATGGAAGATTCATTTTAGCTACAGTTGTACATGTCTGGCAAGTGACTTTATCTGGGATCGTGTTGAAACTAAAGTAACTATATCATGGAAGAGTCATTTTAGCCACAGTTGTATATGTCTGGTAAGTGACTTGATCTAAGATTGTGTTGAAACTAAAGTAACTATATCATGGAAGAGTCATTTTAGCCACAGTTGTACATGTCTGGCAAGTGACTTGATCTGAGATTGTGTTGAAACAAAAGTAACTATATCATGGAAGAGTCATTTTAGCCACAGTTGCATATGTCTGGCAAGTGACTTGATCTGGGATTGTGTTGAAACTAAAGTAACTATATAATGGAAGAGTCATTTCAGCCACAGTTGTACATGCCTGGAAAGTGACTTGATGTGAGATTGTGTTGAAACTAAAGTAACTATATCATGGAAGATTCATTTTAGCCACAGTTATACATGTCTGGCAAGTGACTTGATCTGAGACTGTGTTGAAACTAAAGTAACTATATCATGGAAGATTCATTTTAGCCACAGTTATACATGTCTGGCAAGTGACTTGATCTGAGACTGTGTTGAAACTAAAGTACTATATCATGGAAGATTCATTTTAGCTACAGTTGTACATGTCTGGCAAGTGACTTTATCTGAGATTGTGTTGAAACTAAAGTAACTATATCATGGAAGAGTCATTTTAGCCACAGTTGTATATGTCTGGTAAGTGACTTGATCTAAGATTGTGTTGAAACTAAAGTAACTATATCATGGAAGAGTCATTTTAGCCACAGTTGTACATGTCTGGCAAGTCACTTGAGCTGAGACTGTGTTGAAACTAAAGTAACTATATCATGGAAGAGTCATTTTAGCTACAGTTGTACATGTCTGGTAAGTGTCTTGATCTGTGATTGTGTTGAAACTAAAGTAACTATATCATGGAAGAGTCATGTTAGATACAGTTGTACATGTCTGGCAAGTGACTTGATCTGTGAATGTGTTGAAACTAAAGTAACTATATCATGAAAGAGTCATTTTAGCCACAGTTGTACATGTCTGGTAAGTGACTTGATCTGAGACTGTGTTGAAACCAAAGTACTATATCATGGAAGATTCATTTTAGCTACAGTTGTACATGTCTGGCAAGTGACTTTATCTGAGATTGTGTTGAAACTAAAGTAACTATATCATGGAAGAGTCATTTTAGCCACAGTTGTACATGTCTGGCAAGTGACTTGATGTGGGACTGTGTTGAAACTAAAGTACTATATCATGGAAGATTCATTTTAGCTACAGTTGTACATGTCTGGTAAGTGAATTGATCTGAGACTGTGTTGAAACTAAAGTAACTATATCATGGAAGAATCATTTTAGACACAGTTGTACATGTCTGGCAAGTGACTTGATGTGAGATTGTGTTGAAACTAAAGTAACTATATCAGGGAAGATTCATTTTAGCCACAGTTATACATGTCTGGCAAGTGACTTGATCTGAGACTGTGTTGAAACTAAAGTACTATATCATGGAAGATTCATTTTAGCTACAGTTGTACATGTCTGGCAAGTGACTTTATCTGAGATTGTGTTGAAACTAAAGTAACTATATCATGGAAGAGTCATTTTAGCCACAGTTGTATATGTCTGGTAAGTGACTTGATCTACGATTGTGTTGAAACTAAAGTAACTATATCATGGAAGAGTCATTTTAGCCACAGTTGTACATGTCTGGCAAGTCACTTGAGCTGAGACTGTGTTGAAACTAGAGTAACTATATCATGGAAGAGTCATTTTAGCTACAGTTGTACATGTCTGGTAAGTGTCTTGATCTGTGATTGTGTTGAAACTAAAGTAACTATATCATGGAAGAGTCATGTTAGATACAGTTGTACATGTCTGGCAAGTGACTTGATCTGTGAATGTGTTGAAACTAAAGTAACTATATCATGAAAGAGTCATTTTAGCCACAGTTGTACATGTCTGGTAAGTGACTTGATCTAAGATTGTGTTGAAACTAAAGTAACTATATCATGGAAGAGTCATTTTAGCCACAGTTGTATATGTCTGGTAAGTGACTTGATCTAAGATTGTGTTGAAACTAAAGTAACTATATCATGGAAGAGTCATTTTAGCCACAGTTGTACATGTCTGGCAAGTGACTTGATCTGAGATTGTGTTGAAACAAAAGTAACTATATCATGGAAGAGTCATTTTAGCCACAGTTGCATATGTCTGGCAAGTGACTTGATCTGAGACTGTGTTGAAACTAAAGTAACTATATAATGGAAGAGTCATTTCAGCCACAGTTGTACATGCCTGGAAAGTGACTTGATCTGTGACTGTGTTGAAAGTAATGTAACTATATAATGGAAGAGTCATTTCACCCACAGTTGTACATGCCTTGAAAGTGACTTGATCTGTGATTGTGTTGAAACTAAAGTAACTATATAATGGAACAGTCATTTTAGCCACAGTTGTACATGTCTGGCAAGTGACTTGATCTGAGACTGTGTTTAAACTAAAGTAACTATATCATGGAAGAGTCATTTTAGTCACAGTTCTACATGTCTGGCAAGTGACTTGATCTGAGACTGTGTTGAAACTAAAGTAATATATCATGGAAGATTCATTTTAGCTACAGTTGTACATGTCTGGTAAGTGAATTGATCTGAAACTGTGTTGAAACTAAAGTAACTATATCATGGAAGAATCATTTTAGACACAGTTGTACATGTCTGGCAAGTGACTTGATCTGAGATTGTGTTGAAACTAAAGTAACTATATCATGGAAGAGTCATTTTAGCCACAGTTGCATGTCTGGCAAGTGACTTGATCTGGGATTGTGTTGAAACTAAAGTAACTATATAATGGAAGAGTCATTTCAGCCACAGTTGTACATGCCTGGAAAGTGACTTGATCTGAGACTGTGTTGAAACTAAAGTAACTATATCATGGAAGAGTCATTTTAGACACAGTTGTACATGTCTGGCAAGTGACTTTATCTGAGGCTGTGTTGAAACTAAAGTAACTATATAATGGAAGAGTCATTTCAGCCACAGTTGTACATGCCTGGAAAGTGACTTGATCTGTGACTGTGTTGAAAGTAATGTAACTATATAATGGAAGAGTCATATCAGCCACAGTTGTACATGCCTTGAAAGTGACTTGATCTGAGATTGTGTTGAAACTAAAGTAACTATATAATGGAACAGTCATTTTAGCCACAGTTGTACATGTCTGGCAAGTGACTTGATCTGAGACTGTGTTTAAACTAAAGTAACTATATCATGGAAGAGTCATTTTAGTCACAGTTCTACATGTCTGGCAAGTGACTTGATCTGAGACTGTGTTGAAACTAAAGTACTATATCATGGAAGATTCATTTTAGCTACAGTTGTACATGTCTGGTAAGTGAATTGATCTGAGACTGTGTTGAAACTAAAGTAACTATATCATGGAAGAATCATTTTAGACACAGTTGTACATGTCTGGCAAGTGACTTGATCTGAGATTGTGTTGAAACTAAAGTAACTATATCATGGAAGATTCATTTTAGCCACAGTTATACATGTCTGGCAAGTGACTTGATCTGAGACTGTGTTGAAACTAAAGTACTATATCATGG
Source organism: Eledone cirrhosa (assembly GCA_964016885.1). Taxonomy (NCBI): domain Eukaryota; kingdom Metazoa; phylum Mollusca; class Cephalopoda; order Octopoda; family Eledonidae; genus Eledone; species Eledone cirrhosa. Next base: position 19,444,293 of record OZ024754.1, on the reverse strand, counting down.
AAGATTCATTTTAGCTACAGTTGTACATGTCTGGCAAGTGACTTGATCTGAGATTGTGTTGAAACTAAAGTAACTATATCATGGTAGTGTCATTTTAGCCACAGTTGCATATGTCTGGCAAGTGACTTGATCTGGGATTGTGTTGAAACTAAAGTAACTATATAATGGAAGAGTCATTTCAGCCACAGTTGTACATGCCTGGAAAGTGACTTGATCTGAGACTGTGTTGAAACTAAAGTAACTATATCATGGAAGAGTCATTTTAGACACAGTTGTACATGTCTGGCAAGTGACTTTATCTGAGGCTGTGTTGAAACCAAAGTAACTATATCATGGAAGAGTTATTTTAGCCACAGTTGTACATGTCTGGCAAGTGACTTGATCTGAGACTGTGTTGAAACTAAAGTACTATATCATTGAAGAGTCATTTTAGCTAAACTTGTACATGTCTGGCAAGTGACTTGATCTGTGACTGTGTTGAAACTAAAGTAACTATATCATGGAAGAGTCATTTTAGCCACAGTTATACATATCTGGCAAGTGACTTGATCTGTGACTGTGTTGAAAGTAATGTAACTATATAATGGAAGAGTCATTTCAGCCACAGTTGTACATGCCTTGAAAGTGACTTGATCTGAGATTGTGTTGAAACTAAAGTAACTATATAATGGAACAGTCATTTTAGCCACAGTTGTACATGTCTGGCAAGTGACTTGATCTGAGACTGTGTTTAAACTAAAGTAACTATATCATGGAAGAGTCATTTTAGTCACAGTTCTACATGTCTGGCAAGTGACGTGATCTAAGACTGTGTTGAAACTAAAGTAACTATATCATGGAAGAGTCATTTTAGCCACAGTTGTACATGTCTGGCAAGTGACTTGATCTGGGACTGTGTTGAAACTAAAGTACTATATCATGGAAGATTCATTTTAGCTACAGTTGTACATGTCTGGTAAGTGAATTGATCTGAGACTGTGTTGAAACTAAAGTAACTATATCATGGAAGAATCATTTTAGACACAGTTGTACATGTCTGGCAAGTGACTTGATCTGAGATTGTGTTGAAACTAAAGTAACTATATCATGGAAGATTCATTTTAGGCACAGTTATACATGTCTGGCAAGTGACTTGATCTGAGACTGTGTTGAAACTAAAGTACTATATCATGGAAGATTCATTTTAGCTACAGTTGTACATGTCTGGCAAGTGACTTGATCTGAGATTGTGTTGAAACTAAAGTAACTATATCATGGTAGTGTCATTTTAGCCACAGTTGTACATGTCTGGCAAGTGACGTGATCTAAGACTGTGTTGAAACTAAAGTAACTATATCATGGAAGAGTCATTTTAGCTACAGTTGTACATGTCTAGTTAGTGTCTTGATCTGTGACTGTGTTGCAACTAAAGTAACTATATCATGGAAGAGTCATTTTAGATACAGTTGTACATGTCTGGCAAGTGACTTGATCTGTGAATGTGTTGAAACTAAAGTAACTATATCATGAAAGAGTCATTTTAGCCACAGTTGTACATGTCTGGTAAGTGACTTGATCTAAGATTGTGTTGAAACTAAAGTAACTATATCATGGAAGAGTCATTTTAGCCACAGTTGTATATGTCTGGTAAGTGACTTGATCTAAGATTGTGTTGAAACTAAAGTAACTATATCATGGAAGAGTTATTTTAGCCACAGTTGTACATGTCTGGCAAGTGACTTGATCTGAGATTGTGTTGAAACTAAAGTAACTATATCATGGAAGAGTCATTTTAGCCACAGTTGCATATGTCTGGCAAGTGACTTGATCTGGGATTGTGTTGAAACTAAAGTAACTATATAATGGAAGAGTCATTTCAGCCACAGTTGTACATGCCTGGAAAGTGACTTGATCTGTGACTGTGTTGAAAGTAATGTAACTATATAATGGAAGAGTCATTTCAGCCACAGTTGTACATGCCTTGAAAGTGACTTGATCTGAGATTGTGTTGAAACTAAAGTAACTATATAATGGAAGAGTCATTTTAGCCACAGTTGTACATGTCTGGCAAGTGACTTGATCTGAGACTGTGTTTAAACTAAAGTAACTATATCATGGAAGAGTCATTTTAGTCACAGTTCTACATGTCTGGCAAGTGACGTGATCTAAGACTGTGTTGAAACTAAAGTAACTATATCATGGAAGAGTCATTTTAGCCACAGTTGTACATGTCTGGCAAGTGACTTGATCTGAGACTGTGTTGAAACTAAAGTACTATATCATGGAAGATTCATTTTAGCTACAGTTGTACATGTCTGGTAAGTGAATTGATCTGAGACTGTGTTGAAACTAAAGTAACTATATCGTGGAAGAATCATTTTAGACACAGTTGTACATGTCTGGCAAGTGACTTGATCTGCGATTGTGTTGAAACTAAAGTAACTATATCATGGAAGATTCATTTTAGCCACAGTTATACATGTCTGGCAAGTGACTTGATCTGAGACTGTGTTGAAACTAAAGTACTATATCATGGAAGATTCATTTTAGCTACAGTTGTACATGTCTGGCAAGTGACTTGATCTGAGATTGTGTTGAAACTAAAGTAACTATATCATGATAGTGTCATTTTAGCCACAGTTGTACATGTCTGGCAAGTCACTAGATCTGAGACTGTGTTGAAACTAAAGTAACTATATCATGGAAGAGTCATTTTAGCTACAGTTGTACATGTCTGGTAAGTGTCTTTATCTGTGACTGTGTTGAAACTAAAGTAACTATATCATGGAAGAGTCATTTTAGCCACAGTTGTACATGTCTGGCAAGTGACTTGATCTGAGACTGTGTTTAAACTAAAGTAACTATATCATGGAAGAGTCATTTTAGTCACAGTTCTACATGTCTGGCAAGTGACTTGATCTGAGACTGTGTTGAAACTAAAGTAATATATCATGGAAGATTCATTTTAGCTACAGTTGTACATGTCTGGTAAGTGAATTGATCTGAAACTGTGTTGAAACTAAAGTAACTATATCATGGAAGAATCATTTTAGACACAGTTGTACATGTCTGGCAAGTGACTTGATCTGAGATTGTGTTGAAACTAAAGTAACTATATCATGGAAGAGTCATTTTAGCCACAGTTGCATGTCTGGCAAGTGACTTGATCTGGGATTGTGTTGAAACTAAAGTAACTATATAATGGAAGAGTCATTTCAGCCACAGTTGTACATGCCTGGAAAGTGACTTGATCTGAGACTGTGTTGAAACTAAAGTAACTATATCATGGAAGAGTCATTTTAGACACAGTTGTACATGTCTGGCAAGTGACTTTATCTGAGGCTGTGTTGAAACTAAAGTAACTATATAATGGAAGAGTCATTTCAGCCACAGTTGTACATGCCTGGAAAGTGACTTGATCTGTGACTGTGTTGAAAGTAATGTAACTATATAATGGAAGAGTCATATCAGCCACAGTTGTACATGCCTTGAAAGTGACTTGATCTGAGATTGTGTTGAAACTAAAGTAACTATATAATGGAACAGTCATTTTAGCCACAGTTGTACATGTCTGGCAAGTGACTTGATCTGAGACTGTGTTTAAACTAAAGTAACTATATCATGGAAGAGTCATTTTAGTCACAGTTCTACATGTCTGGCAAGTGACTTGATCTGAGACTGTGTTGAAACTAAAGTACTATATCATGGAAGATTCATTTTAGCTACAGTTGTACATGTCTGGTAAGTGAATTGATCTGAGACTGTGTTGAAACTAAAGTAACTATATCATGGAAGAATCATTTTAGACACAGTTGTACATGTCTGGCAAGTGACTTGATCTGAGATTGTGTTGAAACTAAAGTAACTATATCATGGAAGATTCATTTTAGCCACAGTTATACATGTCTGGCAAGTGACTTGATCTGAGACTGTGTTGAAACTAAAGTACTATATCATGGAAGATTCATTTTAGCTACAGTTGTACATGTCTGGCAAGTGACTTGATCTGAGATTGTGTTGAAACTAAAGTAACTATATCATGGTAGTGTCATTTTAGCCACAGTTGCATATGTCTGGCAAGTGACTTGATCTGGGATTGTGTTGAAACTAAAGTAACTATATAATGGAAGAGTCATTTCAGCCACAGTTGTACATGCCTGGAAAGTGACTTGATCTGAGACTGTGTTGAAACTAAAGTAACTATATCATGGAAGAGTCATTTTAGACACAGTTGTACATGTCTGGCAAGTGACTTTATCTGAGGCTGTGTTGAAACCAAAGTAACTATATCATGGAAGAGTTATTTTAGCCACAGTTGTACATGTCTGGCAAGTGACTTGATCTGAGACTGTGTTGAAACTAAAGTACTATATCATTGAAGAGTCATTTTAGCTAAACTTGTACATGTCTGGCAAGTGACTTGATCTGTGACTGTGTTGAAACTAAAGTAACTATATCATGGAAGAGTCATTTTAGCCACAGTTATACATATCTGGCAAGTGACTTGATCTGTGACTGTGTTGAAAGTAATGTAACTATATAATGGAAGAGTCATTTCAGCCACAGTTGTACATGCCTTGAAAGTGACTTGATCTGAGATTGTGTTGAAACTAAAGTAACTATATAATGGAACAGTCATTTTAGCCACAGTTGTACATGTCTGGCAAGTGACTTGATCTGAGACTGTGTTTAAACTAAAGTAACTATATCATGGAAGAGTCATTTTAGTCACAGTTCTACATGTCTGGCAAGTGACGTGATCTAAGACTGTGTTGAAACTAAAGTAACTATATCATGGAAGAGTCATTTTAGCCACAGTTGTACATGTCTGGCAAGTGACTTGATCTGGGACTGTGTTGAAACTAAAGTACTATATCATGGAAGATTCATTTTAGCTACAGTTGTACATGTCTGGTAAGTGAATTGATCTGAGACTGTGTTGAAACTAAAGTAACTATATCATGGAAGAATCATTTTAGACACAGTTGTACATGTCTGGCAAGTGACTTGATCTGAGATTGTGTTGAAACTAAAGTAACTATATCATGGAAGATTCATTTTAGGCACAGTTATACATGTCTGGCAAGTGACTTGATCTGAGACTGTGTTGAAACTAAAGTACTATATCATGGAAGATTCATTTTAGCTACAGTTGTACATGTCTGGCAAGTGACTTGATCTGAGATTGTGTTGAAACTAAAGTAACTATATCATGGTAGTGTCATTTTAGCCACAGTTGTACATGTCTGGCAAGTGACGTGATCTAAGACTGTGTTGAAACTAAAGTAACTATATCATGGAAGAGTCATTTTAGCTACAGTTGTACATGTCTAGTTAGTGTCTTGATCTGTGACTGTGTTGCAACTAAAGTAACTATATCATGGAAGAGTCATTTTAGATACAGTTGTACATGTCTGGCAAGTGACTTGATCTGTGAATGTGTTGAAACTAAAGTAACTATATCATGAAAGAGTCATTTTAGCCACAGTTGTACATGTCTGGTAAGTGACTTGATCTAAGATTGTGTTGAAACTAAAGTAACTATATCATGGAAGAGTCATTTTAGCCACAGTTGTATATGTCTGGTAAGTGACTTGATCTAAGATTGTGTTGAAACTAAAGTAACTATATCATGGAAGAGTTATTTTAGCCACAGTTGTACATGTCTGGCAAGTGACTTGATCTGAGATTGTGTTGAAACTAAAGTAACTATATCATGGAAGAGTCATTTTAGCCACAGTTGCATATGTCTGGCAAGTGACTTGATCTGGGATTGTGTTGAAACTAAAGTAACTATATAATGGAAGAGTCATTTCAGCCACAGTTGTACATGCCTGGAAAGTGACTTGATCTGTGACTGTGTTGAAAGTAATGTAACTATATAATGGAAGAGTCATTTCAGCCACAGTTGTACATGCCTTGAAAGTGACTTGATCTGAGATTGTGTTGAAACTAAAGTAACTATATAATGGAAGAGTCATTTTAGCCACAGTTGTACATGTCTGGCAAGTGACTTGATCTGAGACTGTGTTTAAACTAAAGTAACTATATCATGGAAGAGTCATTTTAGTCACAGTTCTACATGTCTGGCAAGTGACGTGATCTAAGACTGTGTTGAAACTAAAGTAACTATATCATGGAAGAGTCATTTTAGCCACAGTTGTACATGTCTGGCAAGTGACTTGATCTGAGACTGTGTTGAAACTAAAGTACTATATCATGGAAGATTCATTTTAGCTACAGTTGTACATGTCTGGTAAGTGAATTGATCTGAGACTGTGTTGAAACTAAAGTAACTATATCGTGGAAGAATCATTTTAGACACAGTTGTACATGTCTGGCAAGTGACTTGATCTGCGATTGTGTTGAAACTAAAGTAACTATATCATGGAAGATTCATTTTAGCCACAGTTATACATGTCTGGCAAGTGACTTGATCTGAGACTGTGTTGAAACTAAAGTACTATATCATGGAAGATTCATTTTAGCTACAGTTGTACATGTCTGGCAAGTGACTTGATCTGAGATTGTGTTGAAACTAAAGTAACTATATCATGATAGTGTCATTTTAGCCACAGTTGTACATGTCTGGCAAGTCACTAGATCTGAGACTGTGTTGAAACTAAAGTAACTATATCATGGAAGAGTCATTTTAGCTACAGTTGTACATGTCTGGTAAGTGTCTTTATCTGTGACTGTGTTGAAACTAAAGTAACTATATCATGGAAGAGTCATTTTAGCCACAGTTGCATATGTCTGGCAAGTGACTTGATCTGGGATTGTGTTGAAACTAAAGTAACTATATAATGGAAGAGTCATTTCAGCCACAGTTATACATGTCTGGCAAGTGACTTGATCTGAGACTGTGTTGAAACTAAAGTACTATATCATGGAAGATTCATTTTAGCTACAGTTGTACATGTCTGGCAAGTGACTTGATCTGTGACTGTGTTGAAACTAAAGTACTATATCATGGAAGATTCATTTTAGCTACAGTTGTACATGTCTGGCAAGTGACTTGATCTGAGATTGTGTTGAAACTAAAGTAACTATATCATGGTAGTGTTATTTTAGCCACAGTTGTACATGTCTGGCAAGTCACTTGTTCTGAGACTGTGTTGAAACTAAAGTAACTATATCATGGAAGATTTATTTTAGCTACAGTTGTACATGTCTGGTAAGTGAATTGATCTGAGACTGTGTTGAAACTAAAGTAACTATATCATGGAAGAGTCATTTCAGCCACAGTTGTACATGCCTGGAAAGTGACTTGATCTGTGACTGTGTTGAAAGTAATGTAACTATATAATGGAAGAGTCATTTCAGCCACAGTTGTACATGCCCTGAAAGTGACTTGATCTGAGATTGTGTTGAAACTAAAGTAACTATATAATGGAACAGTCATTTTAGCCACAGTTGTACATGTCTGGCAAGTGACTTGATCTGAGACTGTGTTTAAACTAAAGTACTATATCATGGAAGATTCATTTTAGCTACAGTTGTACATGTCTGGTAAGTGAATTGATCTGAGACTGTGTTGAAACTAAAGTAACTATATCATGGAAGAGTCATTTTAGCCACAGTTGTACATGTCTGGCAAGTGACTTGATCTGGGACTGTGTTGAAACTAAAGTACTATATCATGGAAGATTCATTTTAGCTACAGTTGTACATGTCTGGTAAGTGAATTGATCTGAGACTGTGTTGAAACTAAAGTAACTATATCATGGAAGAATCATTTTAGACACAGTTGTACATGTCTGGCAAGTGACTTGATGTGAGATTGTGTTGAAACTAAAGTAACTATATCATGGAAGAATCATTTTAGACACAGTTATACATGTCTGGCAAGTGACTTGATCTGAGACTGTGTTGAAACTAAAGTACTATATCATGGAAGTTTCATTTTAGCTACAGTTGTACATGTCTGGCAAGTGACTTGATCTGAGATTGTGTTGAAACTAAAGTAACTATATCATGGTAGTGTCATTTTAGCCACAGTTGTACATGTCTGGCAAGTGACGTGATCTAAGACTGTGTTGAAACTAAAGTAACTATATCATGGAAGAGTCATTTTAGCTACAGTTGTACATGTCTAGTAAGTGTCTTGATCTGTGACTGTGTTGAAACTAAAGTAACTATATCATGGAAGAGTCATTTTAGATACAGTTGTACATGTCTGGCAAGTGACTTGATCTGTGAATGTGTTGAAACTAAAGTAACTATATCATGAAACAGTCATTTTAGCCACAGTTGTACATGTCTGGTAAGTGACTTGATCTAAGATTGTGTTGAAACTAAAGTAACTATATCATGGAAGAGTCATTTTAGCCACAGTTGTATATGTCTGGTAAGTGACTTGATCTAAGATTGTGTTGAAACTAAAGTAACTATATCATGGAAGAGTCATTTTAGCCACAGTTGTAAATGTCTGGCAAGTGACTTGATCTGGGATTGTGTTGAAACTAAAGTAACTATATAATGGAAGAGTCATTTCAGCCACAGTTGTACATGCCTTGAAAGTGACTTGATCTGAGATTGTGTTGAAACTAAAGTAACTATATAATGGAAGAGTCATTTTAGCCACAGTCGTACATGTCTGGCAAGTGACTTGATCTGAGACTGTGTTTAAACTAAAGTAACTATATCATGGAAGAGTCATTTTAGTCACAGTTCTACATGTCTGGCAAGTGACGTGATCTAAGACTGTGTTGAAACTAAAGTAACTATATCATGGAAGAGTCATTTTAGCCACAGTTGTACATGTCTGGCAAGTGACTTGATCTGAGACTGTGTTGAAACTAAAGTACTATATCATGGAAGATTCATTTTAGCTACAGTTGTACATGTCTGGTAAGTGAATTGATCTGAGACTATGTTGAAACTAAAGTAACTATATCGTGGAAGAATCATTTTAGACACAGTTGTACATGTCTGGCAAGTGACTTGATCTGAGATTGTGTTGAAACTAAAGTAACTATATCATGGAAGATTCATTTTAGCCACAGTTATACATGTCTGGCAAGTGACTTGATCTGAGACTGTGTTGAAACTAAAGTACTATATCATGGAAGATTCATTTTAGCTACAGTTGTACATGTCTGGCAAGTGACTTGATCTGAGATTGTGTTGAAACTAAAGTAACTATATCATGGTAGTGTCATTTTAGCCACAGTTGTACATGTCTGGCAAGTCACTTGATCTGAGACTGTGTTGAAACTAAAGTAACTATATCATGGAAGAGTCATTTTAGCTACAGTTGTACATGTCTGGTAAGTGTCTTTATCTGTGACTGTGTTGAAACTAAAGTAACTATATCATGGAAGAGTCATTTTAGCCACAGTTGCATATGTCTGGCAAGTGACTTGATCTGGGATTGTGTTGAAACTAAAGTAACTATATAATGGAAGAGTCATTTCAGCCACAGTTATACATGTCTGGCAAGTGACTTGATCTGAGACTGTGTTGAAACTAAAGTAACTATATCATGGAAGATTCATTTTAGCTACAGTTGTACATGTCTGGCAAGTGACTTGATCTGAGATTGTGTTGAAACTAAAGTAACTATATCATGGTAGTGTCATTTTAGATACAGTTGTACATGTCTGGCAAGTCACTTGATCTGTGAATGTGTTGAAACTAAAGTAACTATATCATGAAAGAGTCATTTTAGCCACAGTTGTACATGTCTGGTAAGTGACTTGATCTAAGATTGTGTTGAAACTAAAGTAACTATATCATGGAAGAGTCATTTTAGCCACAGTTGTATATGTGTGGCAAGTGACTTGATCTGGGATTGTGTTGAAACTAAAGTAACTATATAATGGAAGAGTCATTTCAGCCACAGTTGTACATGCCTGGAAAGTGACTTGATCTGTGACTGTGTTGAAAGTAATGTAACTATATAATGGAACAGTCATTTTAGCCACAGTTGTACATGTCTGGCAAGTGACTTGATCTGAGACTGTGTTTAAACTAAAGTAACTATATCATGGAAGAGTCATTTTAGTCACAGTTCTACATGTCTGGCAAGTGACGTGATCTAAGACTGTGTTGAAACTAAAGTAACTATATCATGGAAGAGTCATTTTAGCCACAGTTGTACATGTCTGGCAAGTGACTTGATCTGAGACTGTGTTGAAACTAAAGTACTATATCATGGAAGATTCATTTTAGCTACAGTTGTACATGTCTGGTAAGTGAATTGATCTGAGACTGTGTTGAAACTAAAGTAACTATATCATGGAAGAATCATTTTAGACACAGTTGTACATGTCTGGCAAGTGACTTGATCTGAGATTGTGTTGAAACTAAAGTAACTATATCATGGAAGATTCATTTTAGCCACAGTTATACATGTCTGGCAAGTGACTTGATCTGAGACTGTGTTGAAACTGAAGTACTATATCATGGAAGATTCATTTTAGCTACAGTTGTACATGTCTGGCAAGTGACTTGATCTGTGACTGTGTTGAAACTAAAGTAACTATATCATGGAAGAGTCATTTTAGATACAGTTGTACATGTCTGGCAAGTGACTTGATCTGTGAATGTGTTGAAACTAAAGTAACTATATCATGAAAGAGTCATTTTAGCCACAGTTGTACATGTCTGGTAAGTGACTTCATCTAAGATTGTGTTGAAACTAAAGTAACTATATCATGGAAGAGTCATTTTAGCCACAGTTGTATATGTCTGGTAAGTGACTTGATCTAAGATTGTGTTGAAACTAAAGTAACTATATCATGGAAGAGTCAATTTAGCCACAGTTGTACATGTCTGGCAAGTGACTTGATTCGAGACTGTATTGAAACTAAAGTAACTATATCATGGAAGATTCATTTTAGCCACAGTTGCACATGTCTAGCAAGTGACTTGATCTGAGACTGTGTTGAAACTAAAGTAACTATATCATGGAAGAGTCATTTTAGCCACAGTTGTACATGTCTGGCAAGTGACTTTATCTGAGGCTGTGTTGAAACTAAAGTAACTATATCATGGAAGAGTTATTTTAGCCACAGTTGTACATGTCTGTCAAGTGACCTGATCTAAGACTGTGTTGAAACTAAAGTGACTATATCATGGAAGAGTCATTTTAGCCACAGTTGTACATGTCTGGCAAGTGACTTGATCTGAGACTGTGTTGAAACTAAAGAAACTATATCGTGGAAGAGTCATTTTAGCCACAGTTGTACATGTCTGGCAAGTGACTTGATCTAAGATTGTGTTGAAACTAAAGTAACTATATCATGGAAGAGTCATTTTAGCGACAGTTGTACATGTCTGGTAAGTGACTTGATCTAAGACTGTGTTGAAACTAAAGTAACTATATCATGGAAGAGTCATTTTAGCCACAGTTGTACATGTCTGGCAAGTGACTTGATCTGTGACTGTGTTGAAACTAAAGTAACTATATCATGGCAGTCTCATTTTAGCCACAGTTGTACATGTCTGGCAAGTGACTTGATCTGAGATTGTGTTGAAACTAAAGTAACTATATCATTGAAGAGTCATTTTAGCTAAACTTGTACATGTCTGGCAAGTGACTTGATCTGTGACTGTGTTGAAACTAAAGTAACTATATCATGGAAGAGTCATTTCAGCCACAGTTGTACATGCCTGGAAAGTGACTTGATCTGGGACTGTGTTTAAACTAAAGTAACTATATCATGGAAGAGTCATTTTAGTCACAGTTCTACATGTCTGGCAAGTGACGTGATCTAAGACTGTGTTGAAACTAAAGTAACTATATCATGGAAGAGTCATTTTAGCCACAGTTGTACATGTCTGGCAAGTGACTTGATCTGAGACTGTGTTGAAACTAAAGTACTATATCATGGAAGATTCATTTTAGCTACAGTTGTACATGTCTGGTAAGTGAATTGATCTGAGACTGTGTTGAAACTAAAGTAACTATATCGTGGAAGAATCATTTTAGACACAGTTGTACATGTCTGGCAAGTGACTTGATCTGAGATTGTGTTGAAACTAAAGTAACTATATCATGGAAGATTTATTTTAGCCACAGTTATACATGTCTGGCAAGTGACTTGATCTGAGACTGTGTTGAAACTAAAGTACTATATCATGGAAGATTCATTTTAGCTACAGTTGTACATGTCTGGCAAGTGACTTGATCTGAGATTGTGTTGAAACTAAAGTAACTATATCATGGTAGTGTCATTTTAGCCACAGTTGTACATGTCTGGCAAGTCACTTGATCTGAGACTGTGTTGAAACTAAAGTAACTATATCATGGAAGAGTCATTTTAGCTACAGTTGTACATGTCTGGTAAGTGTCTTTATCTGTGACTGTGTTGAAACTAAAGTAACTATATCATGGAAGAGTCATTTTAGCCACAGTTGCATATGTCTGGCAAGTGACTTGATCTGGGATTGTGTTGAAACTAAAGTAACTATATAATGGAAGAGTCATTTCAGCCACAGTTATACATGTCTGGCAAGTGACTTGATCTGAGACTGTGTTGAAACTAAAGTAACTATATCATGGAAGATTCATTTTAGCTACAGTTGTACATGTCTGGCAAGTGACTTGATCTGAGATTGTGTTGAAACTAAAGTAACTATATCATGGTAGTGTCATTTTAGATACAGTTGTACATGTCTGGCAAGTCACTTCATCTGTGAATGTGTTGAAACTAAAGTAACTATATCATGAAAGAGTCATTTTAGCCACAGTTGTACATGTCTGGTAAGTGACTTGATCTAAGATTGTGTTGAAACTAAAGTAACTATATCATGGAAGAGTCATTTTAGCCACAGTTGTATATGTGTGGCAAGTGACTTGATCTGGGATTGTGTTGAAACTAAAGTAACTATATAATGGAAGAGTCATTTCAGCCACAGTTGTACATGCCTGGAAAGTGACTTGATCTGTGACTGTGTTGAAAGTAATGTAACTATATAATGGAACAGTCATTTTAGCCACAGTTGTACATGTCTGGCAAGTGACTTGATCTGAGACTGTGTTTAAACTAAAGTAACTATATCATGGAAGAGTCATTTTAGTCACAGTTCTACATGTCTGGCAAGTGACGTGATCTAAGACTGTGTTGAAACTAAAGTAACTATATCATGGAAGAGTCATTTTAGCCACAGTTGTACATGTCTGGCAAGTGACTTGATCTGAGACTGTGTTGAAACTAAAGTACTATATCATGGAAGATTCATTTTAGCTACAGTTGTACATGTCTGGTAAGTGAATTGATCTGAGACTGTGTTGAAACTAAAGTAACTATATCATGGAAGAATCATTTTAGACACAGTTGTACATGTCTGGCAAGTGACTTGATCTGAGATTGTGTTGAAACTAAAGTAACTATATCATGGAAGATTCATTTTAGCCACAGTTATACATGTCTGGCAAGTGACTTGATCTGAGACTGTGTTGAAACTGAAGTACTATATCATGGAAGATTCATTTTAGCTACAGTTGTACATGTCTGGCAAGTGACTTGATCTGTGACTGTGTTGAAACTAAAGTAACTATATCATGCAAGAGTCATTTTAGATACAGTTGTACATGTCTGGCAAGTGACTTGATCTGTGAATGTGTTGAAACTAAAGTAACTATATCATGAAAGAGTCATTTTAGCCACAGTTGTACATGTCTGGTAAGTGACTTCATCTAAGATTGTGTTGAAACTAAAGTAACTATATCATGGAAGAGTCATTTTAGCCACAGTTGTATATGTCTGGTAAGTGACTTGATCTAAGATTGTGTTGAAACTAAAGTAACTATATCATGGAAGAGTCAATTTAGCCACAGTTGTACATGTCTGGCAAGTGACTTGATTCGAGACTGTATTGAAACTAAAGTAACTATATCATGGAAGATTCATTTTAGCCACAGTTGCACATGTCTAGCAAGTGACTTGATCTGAGACTGTGTTGAAACTAAAGTAACTATATCATGGAAGAGTCATTTTAGCCACAGTTGTACATGTCTGGCAAGTGACTTTATCTGAGGCTGTGTTGAAACTAAAGTAACTATATCATGGAAGAGTTATTTTAGCCACAGTTGTACATGTCTGTCAAGTGACCTGATCTAAGACTGTGTTGAAACTAAAGTGACTATATCATGGAAGAGTCATTTTAGCCACAGTTGTACATGTCTGGCAAGTGACTTGATCTGAGACTGTGTTGAAACTAAAGTAACTATATCGTGGAAGAGTCATTTTAGCCACAGTTGTACATGTCTGGCAAGTGACTTGATCTAAGATTGTGTTGAAACTAAAGTAACTATATCATGGAAGAGTCATTTTAGCGACAGTTGTACATGTCTGGTAAGTGACTTGATCTAAGACTGTGTTGAAACTAAAGTAACTATATCATGGAAGAGTCATTTTAGCCACAGTTGTACATGTCTGGCAAGTGACTTGATCTGTGACTGTGTTGAAACTAAAGTAACTATATCATGGCAGTCTCATTTTAGCCACAGTTGTACATGTCTGGCAAGTGACTTGATCTGAGATTGTGTTGAAACTAAAGTAACTATATCATTGAAGAGTCATTTTAGCTAAACTTGTACATGTCTGGCAAGTGACTTGATCTGTGACTGTGTTGAAACTAAAGTAACTATATCATGGAAGAGTCATTTCAGCCACAGTTGTACATGCCTGGAAAGTGACTTGATCTGGGACTGTGTTGAAACTAAAGTAACTATATCATGGAAGAGTTATTTTAGCCAGAGTTGTACATGTCTGGCAAGTGACATGATCTGAGATTGTGTTGAAACTAAAGTAACTATATCATGGAAGAGTCATTTTAGCCACATTTGTACATGTCTGGCAAGTGACTTGATTCGAGACTGTATTGAAACTAAAGTAACTATATCATGGACGATTCATTTTAGCCACAGTTGTACATGTCTGGCAAGTAACTTGATCTGAGACTGTGTTGAAACTAAAGTAACTATATCATGGAAGAGTCATTTTGGCCACAGTTGTAAATGTCTGGCAAGTGACTTGATCTGAAATTGTGTTGAAACTAAAGTAACTATATCATGGAAGAGTCATTTTAGCCACAGTTGTACATGTCTGGCAAGTGACTTGATCTGAGACCGTGTTGAAACTAAAGTAACTATATAATGGAAGAGTCATTTCAGCCAGAGTTGTACATGCCTGGAAAGTGACTTGATCTGTGACTGTGTTGAAAGTAATGTAACTATATAATGGAAGAGTCATTTCAGCCACAGTTGTACATGCCTTGAAAGTGATTTGATCTGAGATTGTGTTGAAACTAAAGTAACTATATAATGGAAGAGTCATTTTAGCCACAGTTGTACATGTCTGGCAAGTGACTTGATCTGAGACTGTGTTTAAACTAAAGTAACTATATCATGGAAGAGTCATTTTAGTCACAGTTCTACATGGCTGGCAAGTGACGTGATCTAAGACTGTGTTGAAACTAAAGTAACTATATCATGGAAGAGTCAATTTAGCCACAGTTGTACATGTCTGGCAAGTGACTTGATCTGAGACTGTGTTGAAACTAAAGTACTATATCATGGAAGATTCATTTTAGCTACAGTTGTACATGTCTGGTAAGTGAATTGATCTGAGACTGTGTTGAAACTAAAGTAACTATATCATGGAAGAATCATTTTAGACACAGTTGTACATGTCTGGCAAGTGACTTGATCTGAGATTGTGTTGAAACTAAAGTAACTATATCATGGAAGATTCATTTTAGCCACAGTTATACATGTCTGGCAAGTGACTTGATCTGAGACTGTGTTGAAACTAAAGTACTATATCATGGAACATTCATTTTAGCTACAGTTGTACATGTCTGGCAAGTGACTTGATCTGAGATTGTGTTGAAACTAAAGTAACTATATCATGGTAGTGTCATTTTAGCCACAGTTGTACATGTCTGGCAAGTCACTTGATCTGAGACTGTGTTGAAACTAAAGTAACTATATCATGGAAGAGTCATTTTAGCTACAGTTGTACATGTCTGGTAAGTGTCTTTATCTGTGACTGTGTTGAAACTAAAGTAACTATATCATGGAAGAGTCATTTTAGCCACAGTTGCATATGTCTGGCAAGTGACTTGATCTGGGATCGTGTTGAAACTAAAGTAACTATATAATGGAAGAGTCATTTCAGCCACAGTTATACATGTCTGGCAAGTGACTTGATCTGAGACTGTGTTGAAACTAAAGTACTATATCATGGAAGATTCATTTTAGCTACAGTTGTACATGTCTGGCAAGTGACTTGATCTGAGATTGTGTTGAAACTAAAGTAACTATATCATGGTAGTGTCATTTTAGCCACAGTTGTACATGTCTGGCAAGTCACTTGATCTGAGACTGTGTTGAAACTAAAGTAACTATATCATGGAAGATTCATTTTAGCTACAGCTGTACATGTCTGGTAAGTGAATTGATCTGAGACTGTGTTGAAACTAAAGTAACTATATCATGGAAGAATCATTTTAGACACAGTTGTACATGTCTGGCAAGTGACTTGATCTGAGATTGTGTTGAAACTAAAGTAACTATATCATGGAAGATTCATTTTAGCCACAGTTATACATGTCTGGCAAGTGACTTGATCTGAGACTGTGTTGAAACTAAAGTACTATATCATGGAAGATTCATTTTAGCTACAGTTGTACATGTCTGGCAAGTGACTTGATCTGAGATTGTGTGAAACTAAAGTAACTATATCATGGTAGTGTCATTTTAGCCACAGTTGTACATGTCTGGCAAGTCACTTGATCTGAGACTGTGTTGAAACTAAAGTAACTATATCATGGAAGAGTCATTTTAGCTACAGTTGTACATGTCTGGTAAGTGTCTTGATCTGTGACTGTGTTGAAACTAAAGTAACTATATCATGGAAGAGTTATTTTAGATACAGTTGTACATGTCTGGCAAGTGACTTGATCTGTGAATGTGTTGAAACTAAAGTAACTATATCATGAAAGAGTCATTTTAGCCACAGTTGTACATGTCTGGTAAGTGACTTGATCTAAGATTGTGTTGAAACTAAAGTAACTATATCATGGAAGAGTCATTTTAGCCACAGTTGTATATGTGTGGCAAGTGACTTGATCTGGGATTGTGTTGAAACTAAAGTAACTATATAATGGAAGAGTCATTTCAGCCACAGTTGTACATGCCTGGAAAGTGACTTGATCTGTGACTGTGTTGAAAGTAATGTAACTATATAATGGAAGAGTCATTTCAGCCACAGTTGTACATGCCTTGAAAGTGACTTGATCTGAGATTGTGTTGAAACTAAAGTAACTATATAATGGAACAGTCATTTTAGCCACAGTTGTACATGTCTGGCAAGTGACTTGATCTGAGACTGTGTTTAAACTAAAGTAACTATATCATGGAAGAGTCATTTTAGTCACAGTTCTACATGTCTGGCAAGTGACGTGATCTAAGACTGTGTTGAAACTAAAGTAACTATATCATGGAAAGGTCATTTTAGCCACAGTTATACATGTCTGGCAAGTGACTTGATCTGAGACTGTGTTGAAACTAAAGTAACTATATCATGGAAGAATCATTTTAGACACAGTTGTACATGTCTGGCAAGTGACTTGATCTGAGATTGTGTTGAAACTAAAGTAACTATATCATGGAAGATTCATTTTAGCCACAGTTATACATGTCTGGCAAGTGACTTGATCTGAGACTGTGTTGAAACTAAAGTACTATATCATGGAAGATTCATTTTAGCTACAGTTGTACATGTCTGGCAAGTGGCTTGATCTGAGATTGTGTTGAAACTAAAGTAACTATATCATGGTAGTGTCATTTTAGCCACAGTTGTACATGTCTGGCAAGTCACTTGATCTGAGACTGTGTTGAAACTAAAGTAACTATATCATGGAAGAGTCATTTTAGCTACAGTTGTACATGTCTGGTAAGTGTCTTGATCTGTGACTGTGTTGAAACTAAAGTAACTATATCATGGAAGAGTCATTTTAGATACAGTTGTACATGTCTGGCAAATGACTTGATCTGTGAATGTGTTGAAACTAAAGTAACTATATCATGAAAGAGTCATTTTAGCCACAGTTGTACATGTCTGGTAAGTGACTTGATCTAAGATTGTGTTGAAACTAAAGTAACTATATCATGGAAGAGTCAATTTAGCCACAGTTGTACATGTCTGGCAAGTGACTTGATTCGAGACTGTATTGAAACTAAAGTAACTATATCATGGAAGATTCATTTTAGCCACAGTTGCACATGTCTAGCAAGTGACTTGATCTGAGACTGTGTTGAAACTAAAGTAACTATATCATGGAAGAGTCATTTTAGCCACAGTTGTACATGTCTGGCAAGTGGCTTTATCTGAGGCTGTGTTGAAACTAAAGTAACTATATCATGGAAGAGTTATTTTAGCCACAGTTGTACATGTCCGTCAAGTGACCTGATCTAAGACTGTGTTGAATCTAAAGTGACTATATCATGAAAGAATCATTTTAGCCACAGTTGTACATGTCTGGCAAGTGACTTTATCTGAGACTGTGTTGAAACTAAAGTAACTATATCATGGAAGAGTCATTTTAGCCACAGTTGTACATGTCTGGCAAGTGACTTGATCTAAGATTGTGTTGAAACTAAAGTAACTATATCATGGAAGAGTCATTTTAGCCACAGTTGTACATGTCTGGTAAGTGACTTGATCTAAGTCTGTGTTGAAACTAAAGTAACTATATCATGGAAGAGTCATTTTAGCCACAGTTGTACATGTCTGGCAAGTGACTTGATCTGTGACTGTGTTGAAACTAAAGTAACTATATCATGGTAGTCTCATTTTAGCCACAGTTGTAGATGTCTGGCAAGTGACATGATCTGAGGTTGTGTTGAAACTAAAGTAATATATCATTGAAGAGTCATTTTAGCTAAACTTGTACATGTCTGGCAAGTGACTTGATCTGTGACTGTGTTGAAACTAAAGTAACTATATCATGGAAGAGTCATTTCAGCCACAGTTGTACATGCCTGGAAAGTGACTTGATCTAAGACTGTGTTGAAACTAAAGTAACTATATCATGGAAGAGTTATTTTAGCCAGAGTTGTACATGTCTGGCAAGTGACATGATCTGAGATTGTGTTGAAACTAAAGTAACTATATCATGGAAGAGTCATTTCAGCCACAGTTGTACATGCCTGGAAAGTGACTTGATCTGGGACTGTGTTGAAACTAAAGTAACTATATCATGGAAGAGTTATTTTAGCCAGAGTTGTACATGTCTGGCAAGTGACATGATCTGAGATTGTGTTGAAACTAAAGTAACTATATCATGGAAGAGTCATTTTAGCCACAGTTGTACATGTCTGGTAATTGACTTGATCTAAGATTGTGTTGAAACTAAAGTAACTATATCATGGAAGAGTCATTTTAGCCACAGTTGTATATGTGTGGCAAGTGACTTGATCTGGGATTGTGTTGAAACTAAAGTAACTATATAATGGAAGAGTCATTTCAGCCACAGTTGTACATGCCTGGAAAGTGACTTGATCTGTGACTGTGTTGAAAGTAATGTAACTATATAATGGAAGAGTCATTTTAGCCACAGTTGTACATGTCTGGCAAGTGACTTGATCTGAGACTGTGTTGAAACTAAAGTACTATATCATGGAAGATTCATTTTAGCTACAGTTGTACATGTCTGGTAAGTGACTTGATCTGAGACTGTGTTGAAACTAAAGTAACTATATCATGGAAGAATCATTTTAGACACAGTTGTACATGTCTGGCAAGTGACTTGATCTGAGATTGTGTTGAAACTAAAGTAACTATATCATGGAAGATTCATTTTAGCCACAGTTATACATGTCTGGCAAGTGACTTGATCTGAGACTGTGTTGAAACTAAAGTACTATATCATGGAAGATTCATTTTAGCTACAGTTGTACATGTCTGGCAAGTGGCTTGATCTGAGATTGTGTTGAAACTAAAGTAACTATATCATGGTAGTGTCATTTTAGCCACAGTTGTACATGTCTGGCAAGTCACTTGATCTGAGACTGTGTTGAAACTAAAGTAACTATATCATGGAAGAGTCATTTTAGCTACAGTTGTACATGTCTGGTAAGTGTCTTGATCTGTGAATGTGTTGAAACTAAAGTAACTATATCATGGAAGAGTCATTTTAGATACAGTTGTACATGTCTGGCAAATGACTTGATCTGTGAATGTGTTGAAACTAAAGTAACTATATCATGAAAGAGTCATTTTAGCCACAGTTGTACATGTCTGGTAAGTGACTTGATCTAAGATTGTGTTGAAACTAAAGTAACTATATCATGGAAGAGTCATTTTAGCCACAGTTGTATATGTCTGGTAAGTGACTTGATCTAAGATTGTGTTGAAACTAAAGTAACTATATCATGGAAGAGTCAATTTAGCCACAGTTGTACATGTCTGGCAAGTGACATGATTCGAGACTGTATTGAAACTAAAGTAACTATATCATGGAAGATTCATTTTAGCCACAGTTGCACATGTCTAGCAAGTGACTTGATCTGAGACTGTGTTGAAACTAAAGTAACTATATCATGGAAGAGTCATTTTAGCCACAGTTGTACATGTCTGGCAAGTGACTTTATCTGAGGCTGTGTTGAAACTAAAGTAACTATATCATGGAAGAGTTATTTTAGCCACAGTTGTACATGTCTGTCAAGTGACCTGATCTAAGACTGTGTTGAAACTAAAGTGACTATATCATGAAAGAGTCATTTTAGCCACAGTTGTACATGTCTGGCAAGTGACTTGATCTGAGACTGTGTTGAAACTAAAGTAACTATATCATGGAAGAGTCATTTTAGCCACAGTTGTACATGTCTGGCAAGTGACTTGATCTAAGATTGTGTTGAAACTAAAGTAACTATATCATGGAAGAGTCATTTTAGCCACAGTTGTACATGTCTGGTAAGTGACTTGATCTAAGACTGTGTTGAAACTAAAGTAACTATATCATGGAAGAGTCATTTTAGCCACAGTTGTACATGTCTGGCAAGTGACTTGATCTGTGACTGTGTTGAAACTAAAGTAACTATATCATGGTAGTCTCATTTTAGCCACAGTTGTAGATGTCTGGCAAGTGACATGATCTGAGGTTGTGTTGAAACTAAAGTAATATATCATTGAAGAGTCATTTTAGCTAAACTTGTACATGTCTGGCAAGTGACTTGATCTGTGACTGTGTTGAAACTAAAGTAACTATATCATGGAAGAGTCATTTCAGCCACAGTTGTACATGCCTGGAAAGTGACTTGATCTGGGACTGTGTTGAAACTAAAGTAACTATATCATGGAAGAGTTATTTTAGCCAGAGTTGTACATGTCTGGCAAGTGACATGATCTGAGATTGTGTTGAAACTAAAGTAACTATATCATGGAAGAGTCATTTCAGCCACAGTTGTACATGCCTGGAAAGTGACTTGATCTGGGACTGTGTTGAAACTAAAGTAACTATATCATGGAAGAGTTATTTTAGCCAGAGTTGTACATGTCTAGCAAGTGACATGATCTGAGATTGTGTTGAAACTAAAGTAACTATATCATGGAAGAGTCATTTTAGCCACAGTTGTACATGTCTGGCAAGTGACTTGATTCGAGACTGTATTGAAACTAAAGTAACTATATCATGGAAGATTCATTTTAGCCACAGTTGTACAAGTCTGGCAAGTAACTTGATCTGAGACTGTGTTGAAACTAAAGTAACTATATCATGGAAGAGTCATTTTGGCCACAGTTGTAAATGTCTGGCAAGTGACTTGATCTGAGATTGTGTTGAAACTAAAGTAACTATATCATGGAAGAGTCATTTTAGCCACAGTTGTACATGTCTGGCAAGTGACTTGATCTGAGACCGTGTTGAAACTAAAGTAACTATATAATGGAAGAGTCATTTCAGCCACAGTTGTACATGCCTGGAAAGTGACTTGATCTGTGACTGTGTTGAAAGTAATGTAACTATATCATGAAAGAGTCATTTTAGCCACAGTTGTACATGTCTGGTAAGTGACTTGATCTAAGATTGTGTTGAAACTAAAGTAACTATATCATGGAAGAGTCATTTTAGCCACAGTTGTACATGTCTGGCAAGTGACTTGATCTGAGACTGTGTTGAAACTAAAGTAACTATATCATGGAAGAGTCATTTTAGCCACAGTTGTACATGTCTGGCAAGTGACTTGATCTAAGATTGTGTTGAAACTAAAGTAACTATATCATGGAAGAGTCATTTTAGCCACAGTTGTACATGTCTGGTAAGTGACTTGATCTAAGTCTGTGTTGAAACTAAAGTAACTATATCATGGAAGAGTCATTTTAGCCACAGTTGTACATGTCTGGCAAGTGACTTGATCTGTGACTGTGTTGAAACTAAAGTAACTATATCATGGTAGTCTCATTTTAGCCACAGTTGTAGATGTCTGGCAAGTGACATGATCTGAGGTTGTGTTGAAACTAAAGTAATATATCATTGAAGAGTCATTTTAGCTAAACTTGTACATGTCTGGCAAGTGACTTGATCTGTGACTGTGTTGAAACTAAAGTAACTATATCATGGAAGAGTCATTTCAGCCACAGTTGTACATGCCTGGAAAGTGACTTGATCTGGGACTGTGTTGAAACTAAAGTAACTATATCATGGAAGAGTTATTTTAGCCAGAGTTGTACATGTCTGGCAAGTGACATGATCTGAGATTGTGTTGAAACTAAAGTAACTATATCATGGAAGAGTCATTTCAGCCACAGTTGTACATGCCTGGAAAGTGACTTGATCTGGGACTGTGTTGAAACTAAAGTAACTATATCATGGAAGAGTTATTTTAGCTACAGTTGTACATGTCTGGCAAGTGACATGATCTGAGATTGTGTTGAAACTAAAGTAACTATATCATGGAAGAGTCATTTTAGCCACAGTTGTACATGTCTGGTAAGTGACTTGATCTAAGATTGTGTTGAAACTAAAGTAACTATATCATGGAAGAGTCATTTTAGCCACAGTTGTATATGTGTGGCAAGTGACTTGATCTGGGATTGTGTTGAAACTAAAGTAACTATATAATGGAAGAGTCATTTCAGCCACAGTTGTACATGCCTGGAAAGTGACTTGATCTGTGACTGTGTTGAAAGTAATGTAACTATATAATGGAAGAGTCATTTTAGCCACAGTTGTACATGTCTGGCAAGTGACTTGATCTGAGACTGTGTTGAAACTAAAGTACTATATCATGGAAGATTCATTTTAGCTACAGTTGTACATGTCTGGTAAGTGAATTGATCTGAGACTGTGTTGAAACTAAAGTAACTATATCATGGAAGAATCATTTTAGACACAGTTGTACATGTCTGGCAAGTGACTTGATCTGAGATTGTGTTGAAACTAAAGTAACTATATCATGGAAGATTCATTTTAGCCACAGTTATACATGTCTGGCAAGTGACTTGATCTGAGACTGTGTTGAAACTAAAGTACTATATCATGGAAGATTCATTTTAGCTACAGTTGTACATGTCTGGCAAGTGGCTTGATCTGAGATTGTGTTGAAACTAAAGTAACTATATCATGGTAGTGTCATTTTAGCCACAGTTGTACATGTCTGGCAAGTCACTTGATCTGAGACTGTGTTGAAACTAAAGTAACTATATCATGGAAGAGTCATTTTAGCTACAGTTGTACATGTCTGGTAAGTGTCTTGATCTGTGACTGTGTTGAAACTAAAGTAACTATATCATGGAAGAGTCATTTTAGATACAGTTGTACATGTCTGGCAAATGACTTGATCTGTGAATGTGTTGAAACTAAAGTAACTATATCATGAAAGAGTCATTTTAGCCACAGTTGTACATGTCTGGTAAGTGACTTGATCTAAGATTGTGTTGAAACTAAAGTAACTATAACATGGAAGAGTCATTTTAGCCACAGTTGTATATGTCTGGTAAGTGACTTGATCTAAGATTGTGTTGAAACTAAAGTAACTATATCATGGAAGAGTCAATTTAGCCACAGTTGTACATGTCTGGCAAGTGACATGATTCGAGACTGTATTGAAACTAAAGTAACTATATCATGGAAGATTCATTTTAGCCACAGTTGCACATGTCTAGCAAGTGACTTGATCTGAGACTGTGTTGAAACTAAAGTAACTATATCATGGAAGAGTCATTTTAGCCACAGTTGTACATGTCTGGCAAGTGACTTTATCTGAGGCTGTGTTGAAACTAAAGTAACTATATCATGGAAGAGTTATTTTAGCCACAGTTGTACATGTCTGTCAAGTGACCTGATCTAAGACTGTGTTGAAACTAAAGTGACTATATCATGAAAGAGTCATTTTAGCCACAGTTGTACATGTCTGGCAAGTGACTTGATCTGAGACTGTGTTGAAACTAAAGTAACTATATCATGGAAGAGTCATTTTAGCCACAGTTGTACATGTCTGGCAAGTGACTTGATCTAAGATTGTGTTGAAACTAAAGTAACTATATCATGGAAGAGTCATTTTAGCCACAGTTGTACATGTCTGGTAAGTGACTTGATCTAAGACTGTGTTGAAACTAAAGTAACTATATCATGGAAGAGTCATTTTAGCCACAGTTGTACATGTCTGGCAAGTGACTTGATCTGTGACTGTGTTGAAACTAAAGTAACTATATCATGGTAGTCTCATTTTAGCCACAGTTGTAGATGTCTGGCAAGTGACATGATCTGAGGTTGTGTTGAAACTAAAGTAATATATCATTGAAGAGTCATTTTAGCTAAACTTGTACATGTCTGGCAAGTGACTTGATCTGTGACTGTGTTGAAACTAAAGTAACTATATCATGGAAGAGTCATTTCAGCCACAGTTGTACATGCCTGGAAAGTGACTTGATCTGGGACTGTGTTGAAACTAAAGTAACTATATCATGGAAGAGTTATTTTAGCCAGAGTTGTACATGTCTGGCAAGTGACATGATCTGAGATTGTGTTGAAACTAAAGTAACTATATCATGGAAGAGTCATTTCAGCCACAGTTGTACATGCCTGGAAAGTGACTTGATCTGGGACTGTGTTGAAACTAAAGTAACTATATCATGGAAGAGTTATTTTAGCTACAGTTGTACATGTCTGGCAAGTGACATGATCTGAGATTGTGTTGAAACTAAAGTAACTATATCATGGAAGAGTCATTTTAGCCACAGTTGTACATGTCTGGTAAGTGACTTGATCTAAGATTGTGTTGAAACTAAAGTAACTATATCATGGAAGAGTCATTTTAGCCACAGTTGTATATGTGTGGCAAGTGACTTGATCTGGGATTGTGTTGAAACTAAAGTAACTATATAATGGAAGAGTCATTTCAGCCACAGTTGTACATGCCTGGAAAGTGACTTGATCTGTGACTGTGTTGAAAGTAATGTAACTATATAATGGAAGAGTCATTTTAGCCACAGTTGTACATGTCTGGCAAGTGACTTGATCTGAGACTGTGTTGAAACTAAAGTACTATATCATGGAAGATTCATTTTAGCTACAGTTGTACATGTCTGGTAAGTGAATTGATCTGAGACTGTGTTGAAACTAAAGTAACTATATCATGGAAGAATCATTTTAGACACAGTTGTACATGTCTGGCAAGTGACTTGATCTGAGATTGTGTTGAAACTAAAGTAACTATATCATGGAAGATTCATTTTAGCCACAGTTATACATGTCTGGCAAGTGACTTGATCTGAGACTGTGTTGAAACTAAAGTACTATATCATGGAAGATTCATTTTAGCTACAGTTGTACATGTCTGGCAAGTGGCTTGATCTGAGATTGTGTTGAAACTAAAGTAACTATATCATGGTAGTGTCATTTTAGCCACAGTTGTACATGTCTGGCAAGTCACTTGATCTGAGACTGTGTTGAAACTAAAGTAACTATATCATGGAAGAGTCATTTTAGCTACAGTTGTACATGTCTGGTAAGTGTCTTGATCTGTGACTGTGTTGAAACTAAAGTAACTATATCATGGAAGAGTCATTTTAGATACAGTTGTACATGTCTGGCAAATGACTTGATCTGTGAATGTGTTGAAACTAAAGTAACTATATCATGAAAGAGTCATTTTAGCCACAGTTGTACATGTCTGGTAAGTGACTTGATCTAAGATTGTGTTGAAACTAAAGTAACTATAACATGGAAGAGTCATTTTAGCCACAGTTGTATATGTCTGGTAAGTGACTTGATCTAAGATTGTGTTGAAACTAAAGTAACTATATCATGGAAGAGTCAATTTAGCCACAGTTGTACATGTCTGGCAAGTGACATGATTCGAGACTGTATTGAAACTAAAGTAACTATATCATGGAAGATTCATTTTAGCCACAGTTGCACATGTCTAGCAAGTGACTTGATCTGAGACTGTGTTGAAACTAAAGTAACTATATCATGGAAGAGTCATTTTAGCCACAGTTGTACATGTCTGGCAAGTGACTTTATCTGAGGCTGTGTTGAAACTAAAGTAACTATATCATGGAAGAGTTATTTTAGCCACAGTTGTACATGTCTGTCAAGTGACCTGATCTAAGACTGTGTTGAAACTAAAGTGACTATATCATGAAAGAGTCATTTTAGCCACAGTTGTACATGTCTGGCAAGTGACTTGATCTGAGACTGTGTTGAAACTAAAGTAACTATATCATGGAAGAGTCATTTTAGCCACAGTTGTACATGTCTGGCAAGTGACTTGATCTAAGATTGTGTTGAAACTAAAGTAACTATATCATGGAAGAGTCATTTTAGCCACAGTTGTACATGTCTGGTAAGTGACTTGATCTAAGACTGTGTTGAAACTAAAGTAACTATATCATGGAAGAGTCATTTTAGCCACAGTTGTACATGTCTGGCAAGTGACTTGATCTGTGACTGTGTTGAAACTAAAGTAACTATATCATGGTAGTCTCATTTTAGCCACAGTTGTAGATGTCTGGCAAGTGACATGATCTGAGGTTGTGTTGAAACTAAAGTAATATATCATTGAAGAGTCATTTTAGCTAAACTTGTACATGTCTGGCAAGTGACTTGATCTGTGACTGTGTTGAAACTAAAGTAACTATATCATGGAAGAGTCATTTCAGCCACAGTTGTACATGCCTGGAAAGTGACTTGATCTGGGACTGTGTTGAAACTAAAGTAACTATATCATGGAAGAGTTATTTTAGCCAGAGTTGTACATGTCTGGCAAGTGACATGATCTGAGATTGTGTTGAAACTAAAGTAACTATATCATGGAAGAGTCATTTCAGCCACAGTTGTACATGCCTGGAAAGTGACTTGATCTGGGACTGTGTTGAAACTAAAGTAACTATATCATGGAAGAATCATTTTAGACACAGTTGTACATGTCTGGCAAGTGACTTGATTTGAGATTGTGTTGAAACTAAAGTAACTATATCATGGAAGATTCATTTTAGCCACAGTTATACATGTCTGGCAAGTGACTTGATCTGAGACTGTGTTGAAACTAAAGTACTATATCATGGAAGATTCATTTTAGCTACAGTTGTACATGTCTGGCAAGTGACTTGATCTGAGATTGTGTTGAAACTAAAGTAACTATATCATGGTAGTGTCATTTTAGCCACAGTTGTACATGTCTGGCAAGTCACTTGATCTGAGACTGTGTTGAAACTAAAGTAACTATATCATGGAAGAGTCATTTTAGCTACAGTTGTACATGTCTGGTAAGTGTCTTGATCTGTGACTGTGTTGAAACTAAAGTAACTATATCATGGAAGAGTTATTTTAGATACAGTTGTACATGTCTGGCAAGTGACTTGATCTGTGAATGTGTTGAAACTAAAGTAACTATATCATGAAAGAGTCATTTTAGCCACAGTTGTACATGTCTGGTAAATGACTTGATCTAAGATTGTGTTGAAAGTAAAGTAACTATATCATGGAAGAGTCATTTTAGCCACAGTTGTATATGTGTGGCAAGTGACTTGATCTGGGATTGTGTTGAAACTAAAGTAACTATATAATGGAAGAGTCATTTCAGCCACAGTTGTACATGCCTGGAAAGTGACTTGATCTGTGACTGTGTTGAAAGTAATGTAACTATATAATGGAAGAGTCATTTCAGCCACAGTTGTACATGCCTTGAAAGTGACTTGATCTGAGATTGTGTTTAAACTAAAGTAACTATATCATGGAAGAGTCATTTTAGTCACAGTTCTACATGTCTGGCAAGTGACGTGATCTAAGACTGTGTTGAAACTAAAGTAACTATATCATGGAAGAGTCATTTCAGCCACAGTTGTACATGTCTGGCAAGTGACTTGATCTGAGACTGTGTTGAAACTAAAGTACTATATCATGGAAGATTCATTTTAGCTACAGTTGTACATGTCTGGTAAGTGAATTGATCTGAGACTGTGTTGAAACTAAAGTAACTATATCATGGAAGAATCATTTTAGACACAGTTGTACATGTCTGGCAAGTGACTTGATCTGAGATTGTGTTGAAACTAAAGTAACTATATCATGGAAGATTCATTTTAGCCACAATTATACATGTCTGTCAAGTGACTTGATCTGAGACTGTGTTGAAACTAAAGTACTATATCATGGAAAATTCGTTTTAGCTACAGTTGTACATGTCTGGCAAGTGACTTGATCTGAGATTGTGTTGAAACTAAAGTAACTTTATCATGGTAGTGTCATTTTAGCCACAGTTGTACATGTCTGGCAAGTCACTTGATCTGAGACTGTGTTGAAACTAAAGTAACTATATCATGGAAGAGTCATTTTAGCTACAGTTGTACATGTCTGGTAAGTGTCTTGATCCGTGACTGTGTTGAAACTAAAGTAACTATATCATGGAAGAGTCATTTTAGATACAGTTGTACATGTCTGGCAAATGACTTGATCTGTGAATGTGTTGAAACTAAAGTAACTATATCATGAAAGAGTCATTTTAGCCACAGTTGTACATGTCTGGTAAGTGACTTGATCTAAGATTGTGTTGAAACTAAAGTAACTATATCATGGAAGAGTCATTTTAGCCACAGTTGTATATGTCTGGTAAGTGACTTGATCTAAGATTGTGTTTAAACTAAAGTAACTATATCATGGAAGAGTCAATTTAGCCACAGTTGTACATGTCTGGCAAGTGACTTGATTCGAGACTGTATTGAAACTAAAGTAACTATATCATGGAAGATTCATTTTAGCCACAGTTGCACATGTCTAGCAAGTGACTTGATCTGAGACTGTGTTGAAACTAAAGTAACTATATCATGGAAGAGTCATTTTAGCCACAGTTTTACATGTCTGGCAAGTGACTTTATCTGAGGCTGTGTTGAAACTAAAGTAACTATATCATGGAAGAGTTATTTTAGCCACAGTTGTACATGTCTGTCAAGTGACCTGATCTAAGATTGTGTTGAAACTAAAGTGACTATATCATGAAAGAGTCATTTTAGCCACAGTTGTACATGTCTGGCAAGTGACTTGATCTGAGACTGTGTTGAAACTAAAGTAACTATATCATGGAAGAGTCATTTTAGCCACAGTTGTACATGTCTGGCAAGTGACTTGATCTAAGATTGTGTTGAAACTAAAGTAACTATATCATGGAAGAGTCATTTTAGCCACAGTTGTACATGTCTGGTAAGTGACTTGATCTAAGACTGTGTTGAAACTAATGTAACTATATCATGGAAGAGTCATTTTAGCCACAGTTGTACATGTCTGGCAAGTGACTTGATCTGTGACTGTGTTGAAACTAAAGTAACTATATCATGGTAGTCTCATTTTAGCCACAGTTGTAGATGTCTGGCAAGTGACATGATCTGAGGTTGTGTTGAAACTAAAGTAACTATATCATTGAAGAGTCATTTTAGCTAAACTTGTACATGTCTGGCAAGTGACTTGATCTGTGACTGTGTTGAAACTAAAGTAACTATATCATGGAAGAGTCATTTCAGCCACAGTTGTACATGCCTGGAAAGTGACTTGATCTGGGACTGTGTTGAAACTAAAGTAACTATATCATGGAAGAGTTATTTTAGCCAGAGTTGTACATGTCTGGCAAGTGACATGATCTGAGATTGTGTTGAAACTAAAGTAACTATATCATGGAAGAGTCATTTCAGCCACAGTTGTACATGCCTGGAAAGTGACTTGATCTGGGACTGTGTTGAAACTAAAGTAACTATATCATGGAAGAGTTATTTTAGCCAGAGTTGTACATGTCTGGCAAGTGACATGATCTGGGATTGTGTTGAAACTAAAGTAACTATATCATGGAAGAGTCATTTTAGCCACAGTTGTACATGTCTGGCAAGTGACTTGATTCGAGACTGTATTGAAACTAAAGTAACTATATCATGGAAGAGTCATTTTAGCCACAGTTGTACATGTCTGGCAAGTGACTTGATCTGAGACCGTGTTGAAACTAAAGTAACTATATAATGGAAGAGTCATTTTAGTCACAGTTCTACATGTCTGGCAAGTGACGTGATCTAAGACTGTGTTGAAACTAAAGTAACTATATCATGGAAGAGTCAATTTAGCCACAGTTGTACATGTCTGGCAAGTGACTTGATCTGAGACTGTGTTGAAACTAAAGTACTATATCATGGAAGATTCATTTTAGCTACAGTTGTACATGTCTGGTAAGTGAATTGATCTGAGACTGTGTTGAAACTAAAGTAACTATATCATGGAAGAATCATTTTAGACACAGTTGTACATGTCTGGCAAGTGACTTGATCTGAGATTGTGTTGAAACTAAAGTAACTATATCATGGAAGATTCATTTTAGCCACAGTTATACATGTCTGGCAAGTGACTTGATCTGAGACTGTGTTGAAACTAAAGTACTATATCATGGAAGATTCATTTTAGCTACAGTTGTACATGTCTGGCAAGTGACTTGATCTGAGATTGTGTTGAAACTAAAGTAACTATATCATGGTAGTGTCATTTTAGCCACAGTTGTACATGTCTGGCAAGTCACTTGATCTGAGACTGTGTTGAAACTAAAGTAACTATATCATGGAAGAGTCATTTTAGCTACAGTTGTACATGTCTGGTAAGTGTCTTTATCTGTGACTGTGTTGAAACTAAAGTAACTATATCATGGAAGAGTCATTTTAGCCACAGTTGCATATGTCTGGCAAGTTACTTGATCTGGGATTGTGTTGAAACTAAAGTAACTATATAATGGAAGAGTCATTTCAGCCACAGTTATACATGTCTGGCAAGTGACTTGATCTAAGACTGTGTTGAAACTAAAGTACTATATCATGGAAGATTCATTTTAGCTACAGTTGTACATGTCTGGCAAGTGACTTGATCTGAGATTGTGTTGAAACTAAAGTAACTATATCATGGTAGTGTCATTTTAGCGACAGTTGTACATGTCTGGCAAGTCACTTGATCTGAGACTGTGTTGAAACTAAAGTAACTATATCATGGAAGATTCATTTTAGCTACAGTTGTACATGTCTGGTAAGTGAATTGATCTGAGACTGTGTTGAAACTAAAGTAACTATATCATGGAAGAGTTATTTTAGCCAGAGTTGTACATGTCTGGCAAGTGACATGATCTGAGATTGTGTTGAAACTAAAGTAACTATATCATGGAAGAGTCATTTTAGCCACAGTTGTACATGTCTGGCAAGTGACTTGATCTGAGATTGTGTTGAAACTAAAGTAACTATATCATGGAAGATTCATTTTAGCCACAGTTATACATGTCTGGCAAGTGACTTGATCTGAGACTGTGTTGAAACTAAAGTACTATATCATGGAAGATTCATTTTAGCTACAGTTGTACATGTCTGGCAAGTGACTTGATCTGAGATTGTGTTGAAACTAAAGTAACTATATCATGGTAGTGTCATTTTAGCCACAGTTGTACATGTCTGGCAAGTCACTTGATCTGAGACTGTGTTGAAACTAAAGTAACTATATCATGGAAGAGTCATTTTAGCTACAGTTGTACATGTCTGGTAAGTGTCTTTATCTGTGACTGTGTTGAAACTAAAGTAACTATATCATGGAAGAGTCATTTTAGCCACAGTTGCATATGTCTGGCAAGTGACTTGATCTGGGATTGTGTTGAAACTAAAGTAACTATATAATGGAAGAGTCATTTCAGCCACAGTTATACATGTCTGGCAAGTGACTTGATCTGAGACTGTGTTGAAACTAAAGTACTATATCATGGAAGATTCATTTTAGCTACAGTTGTACATGTCTGGCAAGTGACTTGATCTGAGATTGTGTTGAAACTAAAGTAACTATATCATGGTAGTGTCATTTTAGCCACAGTTGTACATGTCTGGCAAGTCACTGGATCTGAGACTGTGTTGAAACTAAAGTAACTATATCATGGAAGATTCATTTTAGCTACAGTTGTACATGTCTGGTAAGTGAATTGATCTGAGACTGTGTTGAAACTAAAGTAACTATATCATGGAAGAATCATTTTAGACACAGTTGTACATGTCTGGCAAGTGACTTGATCTGAGATTGTGTTGAAACTAAAGTAACTATATCATGGAAGATTCATTTTAGCCACAGTTATACATGTCTGGCAAGTGACTTGATCTGAGACTGTGTTGAAACTAAAGTACTATATCATGGAAGATGCATTTTAGCTACAGTTGTACATGTCTGGCAAGTGACTTGATCTGAGATTGTGTTGAAACTAAAGTAACTATATCATGGTAGTGTCATTTTAGCCACAGTTGTACATGTCTGGCAAGTCACTTGATCTGAGACTGTGTTGAAACTAAAGTAACTATATCATGGAAGAGTCATTTTAGCTACAGTTGTACATGTCTGGTAAGTGTCTTGATCTGTGACTGTGTTGAAACTAAAGTAACTATATCATGGAAGAGTCATTTTAGATACAGTTGTACATGTCTGGCAAGTGACTTGATCTGTGAATGTGTTGAAACTAAAGTAACTATATCATGAAAGAGTCATTTTAGCCACAGTTGTACATGTCTGGTAAGTGACTTGATCTAAGATTGTGTTGAAACTAAAGTAACTATATCATGGAAGAGTCATTTTAGCCACAGTTGTATATGTCTGGTAAGTGACTTGATCTAAGATTGTGTTGAAACTAAAGTAACTATATCATGGAAGAGTCAATTTAGCCACAGTTGTACATGTCTGGCAAGTGACTTGATTCGAGACTGTATTGAAACTAAAGTAACTATATCATGGAAGATTCATTTTAGCCACAGTTACACATGTCTAGCAAGTGACTTGATCTGAGACTGTGTTGAAACTAAAGTAACTATATCATGGAAGAGTCATTTTAGCCACAGTTGTACATGTCTGGCAAGTGACTTTATCTGAGGCTGTGTTGAAACTAAAGTAACTATATCATGGAAGAGTTATTTTAGCCACAGTTGTACATGTCTGTCAAGTGACCTGATCTAAGACTGTGTTGAAACTAAAGTGACTATATCATGAAAGAGTCATTTTAGCCACAGTTGTACATGTCTGGCAAGTGACTTGATCTGAGACTGTGTTGAAACTAAAGTAACTATATCATGGTAGTCTCATTTTAGCCACAGTTGTAGATGTCTGGCAAGTGACATGATCTGAGGTTGTGTTGAAACTAAAGTAACTATATCATTGAAGGTCATTTTAGCTAAACTTGTACATGTCTGGCAAGTGACTTGATCTGTGACTGTGTTGAAACTAAAGTAACTATATCATGGAAGAGTCATTTCAGCCACAGTTGTACATGCCTGGAAAGTGACTTGATCTGGGACTGTGTTGAAACTAAAGTAACTATATCATGGAAGAGTTATTTTAGCCAGAGTTGTACATGTCTGGCAAGTGACATGATCTGAGATTGTGTTGAAACTAAAGTAACTATATCATGGAAGAGTCATTTTAGCCACAGTTGTACATGTCTGGCAAGTAACTTGATCTGAGACTGTGTTGAAACTAAAGTAACTATATCATGGAAGAGTCATTTTGGCCACAGTTGTAAATGTCTGGCAAGTGACTTGATCTGAGATTGTGTTGAAACTAAAGTAACTATATCATGGAAGAGTCATTTTAGCCACAGTTGTACATGTCTGGCAAGTGACTTGATCTGAGACCGTGTTGAAAATAAAGTAACTATATAATGGAAGAGTCATTTCAGCCACAGTTGTACATGCCTGGAAAGTGACTTGATCTGTGACTGTGTTGAAAGTAATGTAACTATATAATGGAAGAGTCATTTCAGCCACAGTTGTACATACCTTGAAAGTGACTTGATCTGAGATTGTGTTGAAACTAAAGTAACTATATAATGGAAGAGTCATTTTAGCCACAGTTGTACATGTCTGGCAAGTAACTTGATCTGAGACTGTGTTTAAACTAAAGTAACTATATCATGGAAGAGTCATTTTAGCCACAGTTGTACATGTCTGGCAAGTGACTTGATTCGAGACTGTATTGAAACTAAAGTAACTATATCATGGAAGATTCATTTTAGCCACAGTTGTACAAGTCTGGCAAGTAACTTGATCTGAGACTGTGTTGAAACTAAAGTAACTATATCATGGAAGAGTTATTTTAGCCAGAGTTGTACATGTCTGGCAAGTGACATGATCTGAGATTGTGTTGAAACTAAAGTAACTATATCATGGAAGAGTCATTTTAGCCACAGTTGTACATGTCTGGCAAGTGACTTGATCTGAGATTGTGTTGAAACTAAAGTAACTATATCATGGAAGATTCATTTTAGCCACAGTTATACATGTCTGGCAAGTGACTTGATCTGAGACTGTGTTGAAACTAAAGTACTATATCATGGAAGATTCATTTTAGCTACAGTTGTACATGTCTGGCAAGTGACTTGATCTGAGATTGTGTTGAAACTAAAGTAACTATATCATGGTAGTGTCATTTTAGCCACAGTTGTACATGTCTGGCAAGTCACTTGATCTGAGACTGTGTTGAAACTAAAGTAACTATATCATGGAAGAGTCATTTTAGCTACAGTTGTACATGTCTGGTAAGTGTCTTTATCTGTGACTGTGTTGAAACTAAAGTAACTATATCATGGAAGAGTCATTTTAGCCACAGTTGCATATGTCTGGCAAGTGACTTGATCTGGGATTGTGTTGAAACTAAAGTAACTATATAATGGAAGAGTCATTTCAGCCACAGTTATACATGTCTGGCAAGTGACTTGATCTGAGACTGTGTTGAAACTAAAGTACTATATCATGGAAGATTCATTTTAGCTACAGTTGTACATGTCTGGCAAGTGACTTGATCTGAGATTGTGTTGAAACTAAAGTAACTATATCATGGTAGTGTCATTTTAGCCACAGTTGTACATGTCTGGCAAGTCACTGGATCTGAGACTGTGTTGAAACTAAAGTAACTATATCATGGAAGATTCATTTTAGCTACAGTTGTACATGTCTGGTAAGTGAATTGATCTGAGACTGTGTTGAAACTAAAGTAACTATATCATGGAAGAATCATTTTAGACACAGTTGTACATGTCTGGCAAGTGACTTGATCTGAGATTGTGTTGAAACTAAAGTAACTATATCATGGAAGATTCATTTTAGCCACAGTTATACATGTCTGGCAAGTGACTTGATCTGAGACTGTGTTGAAACTAAAGTACTATATCATGGAAGATGCATTTTAGCTACAGTTGTACATGTCTGGCAAGTGACTTGATCTGAGATTGTGTTGAAACTAAAGTAACTATATCATGGTAGTGTCATTTTAGCCACAGTTGTACATGTCTGGCAAGTCACTTGATCTGAGACTGTGTTGAAACTAAAGTAACTATATCATGGAAGAGTCATTTTAGCTACAGTTGTACATGTCTGGTAAGTGTCTTGATCTGTGACTGTGTTGAAACTAAAGTAACTATATCATGGAAGAGTCATTTTAGATACAGTTGTACATGTCTGGCAAGTGACTTGATCTGTGAATGTGTTGAAACTAAAGTAACTATATCATGAAAGAGTCATTTTAGCCACAGTTGTACATGTCTGGTAAGTGACTTGATCTAAGATTGTGTTGAAACTAAAGTAACTATATCATGGAAGAGTCATTTTAGCCACAGTTGTATATGTCTGGTAAGTGACTTGATCTAAGATTGTGTTGAAACTAAAGTAACTATATCATGGAAGAGTCAATTTAGCCACAGTTGTACATGTCTGGCAAGTGACTTGATTCGAGACTGTATTGAAACTAAAGTAACTATATCATGGAAGATTCATTTTAGCCACAGTTACACATGTCTAGCAAGTGACTTGATCTGAGACTGTGTTGAAACTAAAGTAACTATATCATGGAAGAGTCATTTTAGCCACAGTTGTACATGTCTGGCAAGTGACTTTATCTGAGGCTGTGTTGAAACTAAAGTAACTATATCATGGAAGAGTTATTTTAGCCACAGTTGTACATGTCTGTCAAGTGACCTGATCTAAGACTGTGTTGAAACTAAAGTGACTATATCATGAAAGAGTCATTTTAGCCACAGTTGTACATGTCTGGCAAGTGACTTGATCTGAGACTGTGTTGAAACTAAAGTAACTATATCATGGTAGTCTCATTTTAGCCACAGTTGTAGATGTCTGGCAAGTGACATGATCTGAGGTTGTGTTGAAACTAAAGTAACTATATCATTGAAGGTCATTTTAGCTAAACTTGTACATGTCTGGCAAGTGACTTGATCTGTGACTGTGTTGAAAGTAATGTAACTATATAATGGAAGAGTCATTTCAGCCACAGTTGTACATACCTTGAAAGTGACTTGATCTGAGATTGTGTTGAAACTAAAGTAACTATATAATGGAAGAGTCATTTTAGCCACAGTTGTACATGTCTGGCAAGTAACTTGATCTGAGACTGTGTTTAAACTAAAGTAACTATATCATGGAAGAGTCATTTTAGTCACAGTTCTACATGTCTGGCAAGTGACGTGATGTAAGACTGTGTTGAAACTAAAGTAACTATATCATGGAAGAGTCATTTTAGCCACAGTTGTACATGTCTGGCAAGTGACTTGATCTGAGACTGTGTTGAAACTAAAGTACTATATCATGGAAGATTCATTTTAGCTACAGTTGTACATGTCTGGTAAGTGAATTGATCTGAGACTGTGTTGAAACTAAAGTAACTATATCATGGAAGAATCATTTTAGACACAGTTGTACATGTCTGGCAAGTGACTTGATCTGAGATTGTGTTGAAACTAAAGTAACTATATCATGGAAGATTCATTTTAGCCACAGTTATACATGTCTGGCAAGTGACATGATCTGAGACTGTGTTGAAACTAAAGTACTATATCATGGAAGATTCATTTTAGCTACAGTTGTACATGTCTGGCAAGTGACTTGATCTGAGATTGTGTTGAAACTAAAGTAACTATATCATGGTAGTGTCATTTTAGCCACAGTTGTACATGTCTGGCAAGTCACTTGATCTGAGACTGTGTTGAAACTAAAGTAACTATATCATGGAAGAGTCATTTTAGCTACAGTTGTACATGTCTGGTAAGTGTCTTTATCTGTGACTGTGTTGAAACTAAAGTAACTATATCATGGAAGAGTCATTTTAGCCACAGTAGCATATGTCTGGCAAGTGACTTGATCTGGGATTGTGTTGAAACTAAAGTAACTATATAATGGAAGAGTCATTTCAGCCACAGTTATACGTGTCTGGCAAGTGACTTGATCTGAGACTGTGTTGAAACTAAAGTACTATATCATGGAAGATTCATTTTAGCTACAGTTGTACATGTCTGGCAAGTGACTTGATCTGAGATTGTGTTGAAACTAAAGTAACTATATCATTGAAGAGTCATTTTAGCTAAACTTGTACATGTCTGGCAAGTGACTTGATCTGTGACTGTGTTGAAACTAAAGTAACTATATCATGGAAGAGTCATTACAGCCACAGTTGTACATGCCTGGAAAGTGACTTGATCTGGGACTGTGTTGAAACTAAAGTAACTATATCATGGAAGAGTTATTTTAGCCAGAGTTGTACGTGTCTGGCAAGTGACATGATCTGAGATTGTGTTGAAACTAAAGTAACTATATCATGGAAGAGTCATTTTAGCCACAGTTGTACATGTCTGGCAAGTGACTTGATTCGAGACTGTATTGAAACTAAAGTAACTATATCATGGAAGATTCATTTTAGCCACAGTTGTATATGTCTGGAAAGTGACTTGATCTGAGACTGTGTTGAAACTAAAGTAACTATATCATGGAAGAGTCATTTTGGCCACAGTTGTAAATGTCTGGCAAGTGACTTGATCTGAGATTGTGTTGAAACTAAAGTAACTATATCATGGAAGAGTCATTTTAGCCACAGTTGTACATGTCTGGCAAGTGACTTGATCTGAGACCGTGTTGAAACTAAAGTAACTATATAATGGAAGAGTCATTTCAGCCACAGTTGTACATGCCTGGAAAGTGCCTTGATCTGTGACTGTGTTGAAAGTAATGTAACTATATAATGGAAGAGTCATTTCAGCCACAGTTGTACATGCCTTGAAAGTGACTTGATCTGAGATTGTGTTGAAACTAAAGTAACTATATAATGGAAGAGTCATTTTAGCCACAGTTGTACATGTCTGGCAAGTGACTTGATCTGAGACTGTGTTTAAACTAAAGTAACTATATCATGGAAGAGTCATTTTAGTCACAGTTCTACATGTCTAGCAAGTGACGTGATCTAAAACTGTGTTGAAACTAAAGTAACTATATCATGGAAGAGTCATTTTAGCCACAGTTGTACATGTCTGGCAAGTGACTTGATCTGAGACTGTGTTGAAACTAAAGTACTATATCATGGAACATTCATTTTAGCTACAGTTGTACATGTCTGGTAAGTGAATTGATCTGAGACTGTGTTGAAACTAAAGTAACTATATCATGGAAGAATCATTTTAGACACAGTTGTACATGTCTGGCAAGTGACTTGATCTGAGATTGTGTTGAAACTAAAGTAACTATATCATGGAAGAGTCATTTTAGCCACAGTTGTACATGTCTGGCAAGTGACTTGATCTGAGACTGTGTTGAAACTAAAGTACTATATCATGGAAGATTCATTTTAGCTACAGTTGTACATGTCTGGTAAGTGAATTGATCTGAGACTGTGTTGAAACTAAAGTAACTATATCATGGAAGAATCATTTTAGACACAGTTGTACATGTCTGGCAAGTGACTTGATCTGAGATTGTGTTGAAACTAAAGTAACTATATCATGGAAGATTCATTTTAGCCACAGATATACATGTCTGGCAAGTGACATGATCTGAGACTGTGTTGAAACTAAAGTACTATATCATGGAAGATTCATTTTAGCTACAGTTGTACATGTCTGGCAAGTGACTTGATCTGAGATTGTGTTGAAACTAAAGTAACTATATCATGGTAGTGTCATTTTAGCCACAGTTGTACATGTCTGGCAAGTCACTTGATCTGAGACTGTGTTGAAACTAAAGTAACTATATCATGGAAGAGTCATTTTAGCTACAGTTGTACATGTCTGGTAAGTGTCTTTATCTGTGACTGTGTTGAAACTAAAGTAACTATATCATGGAAGAGTCATTTTAGCCACAGTTGCATATGTCTGGCAAGTGACTTGATCTGGGATTGTGTTGAAACTAAAGTAACTATATAATGGAAGAGTCATTTCAGCCACAGTTATACATGTCTGGCAAGTGACATGATCTGAGACTGTGTTGAAACTAAAGTACTATATCATGGAAGATTCATTTTAGCTACAGTTGTACATGTCTGGCAAGTGACTTGATCTGAGATTGTGTTGAAACTAAAGTAACTATATCATGGTAGTGTCATTTTAGCCACAGTTGTACATGTCTGGCAAGTCACTTGATCTGAGACTGTGTTGAAACTAAAGTAACTATATCATGGAAGAGTCATTTTAGCTACAGTTGTACATGTCTGGTAAGTGTCTTTATCTGTGACTGTGTTGAAACTAAAGTAACTATATCATGGAAGAGTCATTTTAGCCACAGTTGCATATGTCTGGCAAGTGACTTGATCTGGGATTGTGTTGAAACTAAAGTAACTATATAATGGAAGAGTCATTTCAGCCACAGTTATACATGTCTGGCAAGTGACTTGATCTGAGACTGTGTTGAAACTAAAGTACTATATCATGGAAGATTCATTTTAGCTACAGTTGTACATGTCTGGCAAGTGACTTGATCTGAGATTGTGTTGAAACTAAAGTAACTATATCATTGAAGAGTCATTTTAGCTAAACTTGTACATGTCTGGCAAGTGACTTGATCTGTGACTGTGTTGAAACTAAAGTAACTATATCATGGAAGAGTCATTACAGCCACAGTTGTACATGCCTGGAAAGTGACTTGATCTGGGACTGTGTTGAAACTAAAGTAACTATATCATGGAAGAGTTATTTTAGCCAGAGTTGTACGTGTCTGGCAAGTGACATGATCTGAGATTGTGTTGAAACTAAAGTAACTATATCATGGAAGAGTCATTTTAGCCACAGTTGTACATGTCTGGCAAGTGACTTGATTCGAGACTGTATTGAAACTAAAGTAACTATATCATGGAAGATTCATTTTAGCCACAGTTGTATATGTCTGGCAAGTAACTTGATCTGAGACTGTGTTGAAACTAAAGTAACTATATCATGGAAGAGTCATTTTGGCCACAGTTGTAAATGTCTGGCAAGTGACTTGATCTGAGATTGTGTTGAAACTAAAGTAACTATATCATGGAAGAGTCATTTTAGCCACAGTTGTACATGTCTGGCAAGTGACTTGATCTGAGACCGTGTTGAAACTAAAGTAACTATATAATGGAAGAGTCATTTCAGCCACAGTTGTACATGCCTGGAAAGTGACTTGATCTGTGACTGTGTTGAAAGTAATGTAACTATATAATGGAAGAGTCATTTCAGCCACAGTTGTACATGCCTTGAAAGTGACTTGATCTGAGATTGTGTTGAAACTAAAGTAACTATATAATGGAAGAGTCATTTTAGCCACAGTTGTACATGTCTGGCAAGTGACTTGATCTGAGACTGTGTTTAAACTAAAGTAACTATATCATGGAAGAGTCATTTTAGTCACAGTTCTACATGTCTAGCAAGTGACGTGATCTAAAACTGTGTTGAAACTAAAGTAACTATATCATGGAAGAATCATTTTAGACACAGTTGTACATGTCTGGCAAGTGAGTTGATCTGAGATTGTGTTGAAACTAAAGTAACTATATCATGGAAGATTCATTTTAGCCACAGTTATACATGTCTGGCAAGTGACTTGATCTGAGACTGTGTTGAAACTAAAGTACTATATCATGGAAGATTCATTTTAGCTACAGTTGTACATGTCTGGCAAGTGACTTGATCTGAGATTGTGTTGAAACTAAAGTAACTATATCATGGTAGTGTCATTTTAGCCACAGTTGTACATGTCTGGCAAGTCACTTGATCTGAGACTGTGTTGAAACTAAAGTAACTATATCATGGAAGAGTCATTTTAGCTACAGTTGTACATGTCTGGTAAGTGTCTTTATCTGTGACTGTGTTGAAACTAAAGTAACTATATCATGGAAGAGTCATTTTAGCCACAGTTGCATATGTCTGGCAAGTGACTTGATCTGGGATTGTGTTGAAACTAAAGTAACTATATAATGGAAGAGTCATTTCAGCCACAGTTATACATGTCTGGCAAGTGACTTGTTCTGAGACTGTGTTGAAACTAAAGTACTGTATCATGGAAGATTCATTTTAGCTACATTTGTACATGTCTGGCAAGTGACTTGATCTGAGATTGTGTTGAAACTAAAGTAACTATATCATGGTAGTGTCATTTTAGCCACAGTTGTACATGTCTGGCAAGTCACTTGATCTGAGACTGTGTTGAAACTAAAGTAACTATATCATGGAAGATTCATTTTAGCTACAGTTGTACATGTCTGGTAAGTGAATTGATCTGAGACTGTGTTGAAACTAAAGTAACTATATCATGGAAGAATCATTTTAGACACAGTTGTACATGTCTGGCAAGTGACTTGATCTGAGATTGTGTTGAAACTAAAGTAACTATATCATGGAAGATTCATTTTAGCCACAGATATACATGTCTGGCAAGTGACATGATCTGAGACTGTGTTGAAACTAAAGTACTATATCATGGAAGATTCATTTTAGCTACAGTTGTACATGTCTGGCAAGTGACTTGATCTGAGATTGTGTTGAAACTAAAGTAACTATATCATGGTAGTGTCATTTTAGCCACAGTTGTACATGTCTGGCAAGTCACTTGATCTGAGACTGTGTTGAAACTAAAGTAACTATATCATGGAAGAGTCATTTTAGCTACAGTTGTACATGTCTGGTAAGTGTCTTTATCTGTGACTGTGTTGAAACTAAAGTAACTATATCATGGAAGAGTCATTTTAGCCACAGTTGCATATGTCTGGCAAGTGACTTGATCTGGGATTGTGTTGAAACTAAAGTAACTATATAATGGAAGAGTCATTTCAGCCACAGTTATACATGTCTGGCAAGTGACTTGATCTGAGACTGTGTTGAAACTAAAGTACTATATCATGGAAGATTCATTTTAGCTACAGTTGTACATGTCTGGCAAGTGACTTGATCTGAGATTGTGTTGAAACTAAAGTAACTATATCATTGAAGAGTCATTTTAGCTAAACTTGTACATGTCTGGCAAGTGACTTGATCTGTGACTGTGTTGAAACTAAAGTAACTATATCATGGAAGAGTCATTACAGCCACAGTTGTACATGCCTGGAAAGTGACTTGATCTGGGACTGTGTTGAAACTAAAGTAACTATATCATGGAAGAGTTATTTTAGCCAGAGTTGTACGTGTCTGGCAAGTGACATGATCTGAGATTGTGTTGAAACTAAAGTAACTATATCATGGAAGAGTCATTTTAGCCACAGTTGTACATGTCTGGCAAGTGACTTGATTCGAGACTGTATTGAAACTAAAGTAACTATATCATGGAAGATTCATTTTAGCCACAGTTGTA
This sequence comes from Eledone cirrhosa, assembly GCA_964016885.1. Lineage (NCBI taxonomy): Eukaryota > Metazoa > Mollusca > Cephalopoda > Octopoda > Eledonidae > Eledone > Eledone cirrhosa. The sequence continues at coordinate 19,401,247 of OZ024754.1, read as the reverse complement.
TATGTCTGGCAAGTAACTTGATCTGAGACTGTGTTGAAACTAAAGTAACTATATCATGGAAGAGTCATTTTGGCCACAGTTGTAAATGTCTGGCAAGTGACTTGATCTGAGATTGTGTTGAAACTAAAGTAACTATATCATGGAAGAGTCATTTTAGCCACAGTTGTACATGTCTGGCAAGTGACTTGATCTGAGACCGTGTTGAAACTAAAGTAACTATATAATGGAAGAGTCATTTCAGCCACAGTTGTACATGCCTGGAAAGTGACTTGATCTGTGACTGTGTTGAAAGTAATGTAACTATATAATGGAAGAGTCATTTCAGCCACAGTTGTACATGCCTTGAAAGTGACTTGATCTGAGATTGTGTTGAAACTAAAGTAACTATATAATGGAAGAGTCATTTTAGCCACAGTTGTACATGTCTGGCAAGTGACTTGATCTGAGACTGTGTTTAAACTAAAGTAACTATATCATGGAAGAGTCATTTTAGTCACAGTTCTACATGTCTAGCAAGTGACGTGATCTAAAACTGTGTTGAAACTAAAGTAACTATATCATGGAAGAGTCATTTTAGCCACAGTTGTACATGTCTGGCAAGTGACTTGATCTGAGACTGTGTTGAAACTAAAGTACTATATCATGGAACATTCATTTTAGCTACAGTTGTACATGTCTGGTAAGTGAATTGATCTGAGACTGTGTTGAAACTAAAGTAACTATATCATGGAAGAATCATTTTAGACACAGTTGTACATGTCTGGCAAGTGACTTGATCTGAGATTGTGTTGAAACTAAAGTAACTATATCATGGAAGATTCATTTTAGCCACAGTTATACATGTCTGGCAAGTGACTTGATCTGAGACTGTGTTGAAACTAAAGTACTATATCATGGAAGATTCATTTTAGCTACAGTTGTACATGTCTGGCAAGTGACTTGATCTGAGATTGTGTTGAAACTAAAGTAACTATATCATGGTAGTGTCATTTTAGCCACAGTTGTACATGTCTGGCAAGTCACTTGATCTGAGACTGTGTTGAAACTAAAGTAACTATATCATGGAAGAGTCATTTTAGCTACAGTTGTACATGTCTGGTAAGTGTCTTTATCTGTGACTGTGTTGAAACTAAAGTAACTATATCATGGAAGAGTCTTTTTAGCCACAGTTGCATATGTCTGGCAAGTGACTTGATCTGGGATTGTGTTGAAACTAAAGTAACTATATAATGGAAGAGTCATTTCAGCCACAGTTATACATGTCTGGCAAGTGACTTGATCTGAGACTGTGTTGAAACTAAAGTACTGTATCATGGAAGATTCATTTTAGCTACATTTGTACATGTCTGGCAAGTGACTTGATCTGAGATTGTGTTGAAACTAAAGTAACTATATCATGGTAGTGTCATTTTAGTCACAGTTGTACATGTCTGGCAAGTCACTTGATCTGAGACTGTGTTGAAACTAAAGTAACTATATCATGGAAGATTCATTTTAGCTACAGTTGTACATGTCTGGTAAGTGAATTGATCTGAGACTGTGTTGAAACTAAAGTAACTATATCATGGAAGAATCATTTTAGACACAGTTGTACATGTCTGGCAAGTGACTTGATTTGAGATTGTGTTGAAACTAAAGTAACTATATCATGGAAGATTCATTTTAGCCACAGTTATACATGTCTGGCAAGTGACTTGATCTGAGACTGTGTTGAAACTAAAGTACTATATCATGGAAGATTCATTTTAGCTACAGTTGTACATGTCTGGCAAGTGACTTGATCTGAGATTGTGTTGAAACTAAAGTAACTATATCATGGTAGTGTCATTTTAGCCACAGTTGTACATGTCTGGCAAGTCACTTGATCTGAGACTGTGTTGAAACTAAAGTAACTATATCATGGAAGAGTCATTTTAGCTACAGTTGTACATGTCTGGTAAGTGTCTTGATCTGTGACTGTGTTGAAACTAAAGTAACTATATCATGGAAGAGTTATTTTAGATACAGTTGTACATGTCTGGCAAGTGACTTGATCTGTGAATGTGTTGAAACTAAAGTAACTATATCATGAAAGAGTCATTTTAGCCACAGTTGTACATGTCTGGTAAATGACTTGATCTAAGATTGTGTTGAAAGTAAAGTAACTATATCATGGAAGAGTCATTTTAGCCACAGTTGTATATGTGTGGCAAGTGACTTGATCTGGGATTGTGTTGAAACTAAAGTAACTATATAATGGAAGAGTCATTTCAGCCACAGTTGTACATGCCTGGAAAGTGACTTGATCTGTCACTGTGTTGAAAGTAATGTAACTATATAATGGAAGAGTCATTTCAGCCACAGTTGTACATGCCTTGAAAGTGACTTGATCTGAGATTGTGTTGAAACTAAAGTAACTATATAATGGAACAGTCATTTTAGCCACAGTTGTACATGTCTGGCAAGTGACTTGATCTGAGACTGTGTTTAAACTAAAGTAACTATATCATGGAAGAGTCATTTTACTCACAGTTCTACATGTCTGGCAAGTGACGTGATCTAAGACTGTAATGAAACTAAAGTAACTATATCATGGAAGAGTCATTTTAGCCACAGTTGTACATGTCTGGCAAGTGACTTGATCTGAGACTGTGTTGAAACTAAAGTACTATATCATGGAAGATTCAATTTAGCTACAGTTGTACATGTCTGGTAAGTGAATTGATCTGAGACTGTGTTGAAACTAAAGTAACTATATCATGGAAGATTCATTTTAGCCACAGTTATACATGTCTGGCAAGTGACTTGATCTGAAACTGTGTTGAAACTAAAGTACTATATCATGGAAGATTCATTTTAGCTACAGTTGTACATGTCTGGCAAGTGACTTGATCTGTGAATGTGTTGAAACTAAAGTAACTATATCATGAAAGAGTCATTTTAGCCACAGTTGTACATGTCTGGTAAATGACTTGATCTAAGATTGTGTTGAAACTAAAGTAACTATATCATGGAAGAGTCATTTTAGCCACAGTTGTATATGTCTGGTAAGTGACTTGATCTAAGATTGTGTTGAAACTAAAGTAACTATATCATGGAAGAGTCAATTTAGCCACAGTTGTACATGTCTGGCAAGTGACTTGATTCGAGACTGTATTGAAACTAAAGTAACTATATCATGGAAGATTCATTTTAGCCACAGTTGCACATGTCTAGCAAGTGACTTGATCTGAGACTGTGTTGAAACTAAAGTAACTATATCATGGAAGAGTCATTTTAGCCACAGTTGTACATGTCTGGCAAGTGACTTGATTCGAGACTGTATTGAAACTAAAGTAACTATATCATGGAAGATTCATTTTAGCCACAGTTGCACATGTCTGGCAAGTGACTTTATCTGAGGCTGTGTTGAAACTAAAGTAACTATATCATGGAAGAGTCATTTTAGCCACAGTTGTATATGTCTGGTAAGTGACTTGATCTAAGATTGTGTTGAAACTAAAGTAACTATATCATGGAAGAGTTATTTTAGCCAGAGTTGTACGTGTCTGGCAAGTGACATGATCTGAGATTGTGTTGAAACTAAAGTAACTATATCATGGAAGAGTCATTTTAGCCACAGTTGTACATGTCTGGCAAGTGACTTGATTCGAGACTGTATTGAAACTAAAGTAACTATATCATGGAAGATTCATTTTAGCCACAGTTGTATATGTCTGGCAAGTAACTTGATCTGAGACTGTGTTGAAACTAAAGTAACTATATCATGGAAGAGTCATTTTGGCCACAGTTGTAAATGTCTGGCAAGTGACTTGATCTGAGATTGTGTTGAAACTAAAGTAACTATATCATGGAAGAGTCATTTTAGCCACAGTTGTACATGTCTGGCAAGTGACTTGATCTGAGACCGTGTTGAAACTAAAGTAACTATATAATGGAAGAGTCATTTCAGCCACAGTTGTACATGCCTGGAAAGTGACTTGATCTGTGACTGTGTTGAAAGTAATGTAACTATATAATGGAAGAGTCATTTCAGCCACAGTTGTACATGCCTTGAAAGTGACTTGATCTGAGATTGTGTTGAAACTAAAGTAACTATATAATGGAAGAGTCATTTTAGCCACAGTTGTACATGTCTGGCAAGTGACTTGATCTGAGACTGTGTTTAAACTAAAGTAACTATATCATGGAAGAGTCATTTTAGTCACAGTTCTACATGTCTAGCAAGTGACGTGATCTAAAACTGTGTTGAAACTAAAGTAACTATATCATGGAAGAGTCATTTTAGCCACAGTTGTACATGTCTGGCAAGTGACTTGATCTGAGACTGTGTTGAAACTAAAGTAACTATATCATGGAAGATTCATTTTAGCCACAGATATACATGTCTGGCAAGTGACATGATCTGAGACTGTGTTGAAACTAAAGTACTATATCATGGAAGATTCATTTTAGCTACAGTTGTACATGTCTGGCAAGTGACTTGATCTGAGATTGTGTTGAAACTAAAGTAACTATATCATGGTAGTGTCATTTTAGCCACAGTTGTACATGTCTGGCAAGTCACTTGATCTGAGACTGTGTTGAAACTAAAGTAACTATATCATGGAAGAGTCATTTTAGCTACAGTTGTACATGTCTGGTAAGTGTCTTTATCTGTGACTGTGTTGAAACTAAAGTAACTATATCATGGAAGAGTCATTTTAGCCACAGTTGCATATGTCTGGCAAGTGACTTGATCTGGGATTGTGTTGAAACTAAAGTAACTATATAATGGAAGAGTCATTTCAGCCACAGTTATACATGTCTGGCAAGTGACTTGATCTGAGACTGTGTTGAAACTAAAGTACTATATCATGGAAGATTCATTTTAGCTACAGTTGTACATGTCTGGCAAGTGACTTGATCTGAGATTGTGTTGAAACTAAAGTAACTATATCATTGAAGAGTCATTTTAGCTAAACTTGTACATGTCTGGCAAGTGACTTGATCTGTGACTGTGTTGAAACTAAAGTAACTATATCATGGAAGAGTCATTACAGCCACAGTTGTACATGCCTGGAAAGTGACTTGATCTGGGACTGTGTTGAAACTAAAGTAACTATATCATGGAAGAGTTATTTTAGCCAGAGTTGTACGTGTCTGGCAAGTGACATGATCTGAGATTGTGTTGAAACTAAAGTAACTATATCATGGAAGAGTCATTTTAGCCACAGTTGTACATGTCTGGCAAGTGACTTGATTCGAGACTGTATTGAAACTAAAGTAACTATATCATGGAAGATTCATTTTAGCCACAGTTGTATATGTCTGGCAAGTAACTTGATCTGAGACTGTGTTGAAACTAAAGTAACTATATCATGGAAGAGTCATTTTGGCCACAGTTGTAAATGTCTGGCAAGTGACTTGATCTGAGATTGTGTTGAAACTAAAGTAACTATATCATGGAAGAGTCATTTTAGCCACAGTTGTACATGTCTGGCAAGTGACTTGATCTGAGACCGTGTTGAAACTAAAGTAACTATATAATGGAAGAGTCATTTCAGCCACAGTTGTACATGCCTGGAAAGTGACTTGATCTGTGACTGTGTTGAAAGTAATGTAACTATATAATGGAAGAGTCATTTCAGCCACAGTTGTACATGCCTTGAAAGTGACTTGATCTGAGATTGTGTTGAAACTAAAGTAACTATATAATGGAAGAGTCATTTTAGCCACAGTTGTACATGTCTGGCAAGTGACTTGATCTGAGACTGTGTTTAAACTAAAGTAACTATATCATGGAAGAGTCATTTTAGTCACAGTTCTACATGTCTAGCAAGTGACGTGATCTAAAACTGTGTTGAAACTAAAGTAACTATATCATGGAAGAGTCATTTTAGCCACAGTTGTACATGTCTGGCAAGTGACTTGATCTGAGACTGTGTTGAAACTAAAGTACTATATCATGGAACATTCATTTTAGCTACAGTTGTACATGTCTGGTAAGTGAATTGATCTGAGACTGTGTTGAAACTAAAGTAACTATATCATGGAAGAATCATTTTAGACACAGTTGTACATGTCTGGCAAGTGACTTGATCTGAGATTGTGTTGAAACTAAAGTAACTATATCATGGAAGATTCATTTTAGCCACAGTTATACATGTCTGGCAAGTGACTTGATCTGAGACTGTGTTGAAACTAAAGTACTATATCATGGAAGATTCATTTTAGCTACAGTTGTACATGTCTGGCAAGTGACTTGATCTGAGATTGTGTTGAAACTAAAGTAACTATATCATGGTAGTGTCATTTTAGCCACAGTTGTACATGTCTGGCAAGTCACTTGATCTGAGACTGTGTTGAAACTAAAGTAACTATATCATGGAAGAGTCATTTTAGCTACAGTTGTACATGTCTGGTAAGTGTCTTTATCTGTGACTGTGTTGAAACTAAAGTAACTATATCATGGAAGAGTCTTTTTAGCCACAGTTGCATATGTCTGGCAAGTGACTTGATCTGGGATTGTGTTGAAACTAAAGTAACTATATAATGGAAGAGTCATTTCAGCCACAGTTATACATGTCTGGCAAGTGACTTGATCTGAGACTGTGTTGAAACTAAAGTACTGTATCATGGAAGATTCATTTTAGCTACATTTGTACATGTCTGGCAAGTGACTTGATCTGAGATTGTGTTGAAACTAAAGTAACTATATCATGGTAGTGTCATTTTAGTCACAGTTGTACATGTCTGGCAAGTCACTTGATCTGAGACTGTGTTGAAACTAAAGTAACTATATCATGGAAGATTCATTTTAGCTACAGTTGTACATGTCTGGTAAGTGAATTGATCTGAGACTGTGTTGAAACTAAAGTAACTATATCATGGAAGAATCATTTTAGACACAGTTGTACATGTCTGGCAAGTGACTTGATTTGAGATTGTGTTGAAACTAAAGTAACTATATCATGGAAGATTCATTTTAGCCACAGTTATACATGTCTGGCAAGTGACTTGATCTGAGACTGTGTTGAAACTAAAGTACTATATCATGGAAGATTCATTTTAGCTACAGTTGTACATGTCTGGCAAGTGACTTGATCTGAGATTGTGTTGAAACTAAAGTAACTATATCATGGTAGTGTCATTTTAGCCACAGTTGTACATGTCTGGCAAGTCACTTGATCTGAGACTGTGTTGAAACTAAAGTAACTATATCATGGAAGAGTCATTTTAGCTACAGTTGTACATGTCTGGTAAGTGTCTTGATCTGTGACTGTGTTGAAACTAAAGTAACTATATCATGGAAGAGTTATTTTAGATACAGTTGTACATGTCTGGCAAGTGACTTGATCTGTGAATGTGTTGAAACTAAAGTAACTATATCATGAAAGAGTCATTTTAGCCACAGTTGTACATGTCTGGTAAATGACTTGATCTAAGATTGTGTTGAAAGTAAAGTAACTATATCATGGAAGAGTCATTTTAGCCACAGTTGTATATGTGTGGCAAGTGACTTGATCTGGGATTGTGTTGAAACTAAAGTAACTATATAATGGAAGAGTCATTTCAGCCACAGTTGTACATGCCTGGAAAGTGACTTGATCTGTCACTGTGTTGAAAGTAATGTAACTATATAATGGAAGAGTCATTTCAGCCACAGTTGTACATGCCTTGAAAGTGACTTGATCTGAGATTGTGTTGAAACTAAAGTAACTATATAATGGAACAGTCATTTTAGCCACAGTTGTACATGTCTGGCAAGTGACTTGATCTGAGACTGTGTTTAAACTAAAGTAACTATATCATGGAAGAGTCATTTTACTCACAGTTCTACATGTCTGGCAAGTGACGTGATCTAAGACTGTAATGAAACTAAAGTAACTATATCATGGAAGAGTCATTTTAGCCACAGTTGTACATGTCTGGCAAGTGACTTGATCTGAGACTGTGTTGAAACTAAAGTACTATATCATGGAAGATTCAATTTAGCTACAGTTGTACATGTCTGGTAAGTGAATTGATCTGAGACTGTGTTGAAACTAAAGTAACTATATCATGGAAGATTCATTTTAGCCACAGTTATACATGTCTGGCAAGTGACTTGATCTGAAACTGTGTTGAAACTAAAGTACTATATCATGGAAGATTCATTTTAGCTACAGTTGTACATGTCTGGCAAGTGACTTGATCTGTGAATGTGTTGAAACTAAAGTAACTATATCATGAAAGAGTCATTTTAGCCACAGTTGTACATGTCTGGTAAATGACTTGATCTAAGATTGTGTTGAAACTAAAGTAACTATATCATGGAAGAGTCATTTTAGCCACAGTTGTATATGTCTGGTAAGTGACTTGATCTAAGATTGTGTTGAAACTAAAGTAACTATATCATGGAAGAGTCAATTTAGCCACAGTTGTACATGTCTGGCAAGTGACTTGATTCGAGACTGTATTGAAACTAAAGTAACTATATCATGGAAGATTCATTTTAGCCACAGTTGCACATGTCTAGCAAGTGACTTGATCTGAGACTGTGTTGAAACTAAAGTAACTATATCATGGAAGAGTCATTTTAGCCACAGTTGTACATGTCTGGCAAGTGACTTGATTCGAGACTGTATTGAAACTAAAGTAACTATATCATGGAAGATTCATTTTAGCCACAGTTGCACATGTCTGGCAAGTGACTTTATCTGAGGCTGTGTTGAAACTAAAGTAACTATATCATGGAAGAGTCATTTTAGCCACAGTTGTATATGTCTGGTAAGTGACTTGATCTAAGATTGTGTTGAAACTAAAGTAACTATATCATGGAAGAGTTATTTTAGCCAGAGTTGTACGTGTCTGGCAAGTGACATGATCTGAGATTGTGTTGAAACTAAAGTAACTATATCATGGAAGAGTCATTTTAGCCACAGTTGTACATGTCTGGCAAGTGACTTGATTCGAGACTGTATTGAAACTAAAGTAACTATATCATGGAAGATTCATTTTAGCCACAGTTGTATATGTCTGGCAAGTAACTTGATCTGAGACTGTGTTGAAACTAAAGTAACTATATCATGGAAGAGTCATTTTGGCCACAGTTGTAAATGTCTGGCAAGTGACTTGATCTGAGATTGTGTTGAAACTAAAGTAACTATATCATGGAAGAGTCATTTTAGCCACAGTTGTACATGTCTGGCAAGTGACTTGATCTGAGACCGTGTTGAAACTAAAGTAACTATATAATGGAAGAGTCATTTCAGCCACAGTTGTACATGCCTGGAAAGTGACTTGATCTGTGACTGTGTTGAAAGTAATGTAACTATATAATGGAAGAGTCATTTCAGCCACAGTTGTACATGCCTTGAAAGTGACTTGATCTGAGATTGTGTTGAAACTAAAGTAACTATATAATGGAAGAGTCATTTTAGCCACAGTTGTACATGTCTGGCAAGTGACTTGATCTGAGACTGTGTTTAAACTAAAGTAACTATATCATGGAAGAGTCATTTTAGTCACAGTTCTACATGTCTAGCAAGTGACGTGATCTAAAACTGTGTTGAAACTAAAGTAACTATATCATGGAAGAGTCATTTTAGCCACAGTTGTACATGTCTGGCAAGTGACTTGATCTGAGACTGTGTTGAAACTAAAGTACTATATCATGGAACATTCATTTTAGCTACAGTTGTACATGTCTGGTAAGTGAATTGATCTGAGACTGTGTTGAAACTAAAGTAACTATATCATGGAAGAATCATTTTAGACACAGTTGTACATGTCTGGCAAGTGACTTGATCTGAGATTGTGTTGAAACTAAAGTAACTATATCATGGAAGATTCATTTTAGCCACAGTTATACATGTCTGGCAAGTGACTTGATCTGAGACTGTGTTGAAACTAAAGTACTATATCATGGAAGATTCATTTTAGCTACAGTTGTACATGTCTGGCAAGTGACTTGATCTGAGATTGTGTTGAAACTAAAGTAACTATATCATGGTAGTGTCATTTTAGCCACAGTTGTACATGTCTGGCAAGTCACTTGATCTGAGACTGTGTTGAAACTAAAGTAACTATATCATGGAAGAGTCATTTTAGCTACAGTTGTACATGTCTGGTAAGTGTCTTTATCTGTGACTGTGTTGAAACTAAAGTAACTATATCATGGAAGAGTCTTTTTAGCCACAGTTGCATATGTCTGGCAAGTGACTTGATCTGGGATTGTGTTGAAACTAAAGTAACTATATAATGGAAGAGTCATTTCAGCCACAGTTATACATGTCTGGCAAGTGACTTGATCTGAGACTGTGTTGAAACTAAAGTACTGTATCATGGAAGATTCATTTTAGCTACATTTGTACATGTCTGGCAAGTGACTTGATCTGAGATTGTGTTGAAACTAAAGTAACTATATCATGGTAGTGTCATTTTAGTCACAGTTGTACATGTCTGGCAAGTCACTTGATCTGAGACTGTGTTGAAACTAAAGTAACTATATCATGGAAGATTCATTTTAGCTACAGTTGTACATGTCTGGTAAGTGAATTGATCTGAGACTGTGTTGAAACTAAAGTAACTATATCATGGAAGAATCATTTTAGACACAGTTGTACATGTCTGGCAAGTGACTTGATTTGAGATTGTGTTGAAACTAAAGTAACTATATCATGGAAGATTCATTTTAGCCACAGTTATACATGTCTGGCAAGTGACTTGATCTGAGACTGTGTTGAAACTAAAGTACTATATCATGGAAGATTCATTTTAGCTACAGTTGTACATGTCTGGCAAGTGACTTGATCTGAGATTGTGTTGAAACTAAAGTAACTATATCATGGTAGTGTCATTTTAGCCACAGTTGTACATGTCTGGCAAGTCACTTGATCTGAGACTGTGTTGAAACTAAAGTAACTATATCATGGAAGAGTCATTTTAGCTACAGTTGTACATGTCTGGTAAGTGTCTTGATCTGTGACTGTGTTGAAACTAAAGTAACTATATCATGGAAGAGTTATTTTAGATACAGTTGTACATGTCTGGCAAGTGACTTGATCTGTGAATGTGTTGAAACTAAAGTAACTATATCATGAAAGAGTCATTTTAGCCACAGTTGTACATGTCTGGTAAGTGACTTGATCTAAGATTGTGTTGAAAGTAAAGTAACTATATCATGGAAGAGTCATTTTAGCCACAGTTGTATATGTGTGGCAAGTGACTTGATCTGGGATTGTGTTGAAACTAAAGTAACTATATAATGGAAGAGTCATTTCAGCCACAGTTGTACATGCCTGGAAAGTGACTTGATCTGTCACTGTGTTGAAAGTAATGTAACTATATAATGGAAGAGTCATTTCAGCCACAGTTGTACATGCCTTGAAAGTGACTTGATCTGAGATTGTGTTGAAACTAAAGTAACTATATAATGGAACAGTCATTTTAGCCACAGTTGTACATGTCTGGCAAGTGACTTGATCTGAGACTGTGTTTAAACTAAAGTAACTATATCATGGAAGAGTCATTTTACTCACAGTTCTACATGTCTGGCAAGTGACGTGATCTAAGACTGTAATGAAACTAAAGTAACTATATCATGGAAGAGTCATTTTAGCCACAGTTGTACATGTCTGGCAAGTGACTTGATCTGAGACTGTGTTGAAACTAAAGTACTATATCATGGAAGATTCAATTTAGCTACAGTTGTACATGTCTGGTAAGTGAATTGATCTGAGACTGTGTTGAAACTAAAGTAACTATATCATGGAAGATTCATTTTAGCCACAGTTATACATGTCTGGCAAGTGACTTGATCTGAAACTGTGTTGAAACTAAAGTACTATATCATGGAAGATTCATTTTAGCTACAGTTGTACATGTCTGGCAAGTGACTTGATCTGTGAATGTGTTGAAACTAAAGTAACTATATCATGAAAGAGTCATTTTAGCCACAGTTGTACATGTCTGGTAAATGACTTGATCTAAGATTGTGTTGAAACTAAAGTAACTATATCATGGAAGAGTCATTTTAGCCACAGTTGTATATGTCTGGTAAGTGACTTGATCTAAGATTGTGTTGAAACTAAAGTAACTATATCATGGAAGAGTCAATTTAGCCACAGTTGTACATGTCTGGCAAGTGACTTGATTCGAGACTGTATTGAAACTAAAGTAACTATATCATGGAAGATTCATTTTAGCCACAGTTGCACATGTCTAGCAAGTGACTTGATCTGAGACTGTGTTGAAACTAAAGTAACTATATCATGGAAGAGTCATTTTAGCCACAGTTGTACATGTCTGGCAAGTGACTTGATTCGAGACTGTATTGAAACTAAAGTAACTATATCATGGAAGATTCATTTTAGCCACAGTTGCACATGTCTGGCAAGTGACTTTATCTGAGGCTGTGTTGAAACTAAAGTAACTATATCATGGAAGAGTCATTTTAGCCACAGTTGTACATGTCTGGCAAGTGACTTGATCTAAGATTGTGTTGAAACTAAAGTAACTATATCATGGAAGAGTCATTTTAGCCACAGTTGTACATATCTGGTAAGTGACTTGATCTAAGACTGTGTTGAAACTAAAGTAACTATATCATAGAAGAGTCATTTTAGCCACAGTTTTACATGTCTGGCAAGTGACTTGATCTGAGACCGTGTTGAAACTAAAGTACTATATCATGGAAGATTTATTTTAGCCACAGTTGTACATGTCTGGCAAGTGACTTTATCTGTGACTGTGTTGAAACTAAAGTAACTATATCATGGAAGAGTCATTTTAGCCACAGTTGTACATGTCTGGCAAGTGACTTGATCTGTGACTGTGTTGAAACTAAAGTAACTATATCATGGTAGTCTCATTTTAGCCACAGTTGTAGATGTCTGGCAAGTGACATGATCTGAGGTTGTGTTGAAACTAAAGTAACTATAACATTGAAGATTCATTTTAGCTAAACTTGTACATGTCTGGCAAGTGACTTGATCTGTGACTGTGTTGAAACTAAAGTAACTATATCATGGAAGAGTCATTTCAGCCACAGTTGTACATGACTGGAAAGTGACTTAATCTGGGACTGTGTTGAAACTTAAGTAACTATATCATGGAAGAGTTATTTTAGCCAGAGTTGTACATGTCTGGCAAGTGACATGATCTGAGATTGTGTTGAAACTAAAGTAACTATATCATCGAAGAGTCATTTTAGCCACAGTTGTACATGTCTGGCAAGTGACTTGATTCGAGACTGTATTGAAACTAAAGTAACTATATCATGGAAGATTCATTTTAGCCACAGTTGTACATGTCTGGCAAGTAACTTGATCTGAGACTGTGTTGAAACTAAAGTAACTATATCATGGAAGAGTCATTTTGGCCACAGTTGTAAATGTCTGGCAAGTGACTTGATCTGAGATTGTGTTGAAACTAAAGTAACTATATCATGGAAGAGTCATTTTAGCCACAGTTGTACATGTCTGGCAAGTGACTTGATCTGAGACCGTGTTGAAACTAAAGTAATATATCATGGAAGATTCATTTTAGCCACAGTTGTACATGTCTGGCAAGTGACTTTATCTGTGACTGTGTTGAAACTAAAGTAACTATATCATGGAAGAGTCATTTTAGCCACAGTTGCACATGTCTAGCAAGTGACTTGATCTGAGACTGTGTTGAAACTAAAGTAACTATATCATGGAAGAGTCATTTTAGCCACAGTTGTACATGTCTGGCAAGTGACTTTATCTGAGGCTGTGTTGAAACTAAAGTAACTATATCATGGAAGAGTTATTTTAGCCACAGTTGTACATGTCTGTCAAGTGACCTGATTTAAGACTGTGTTGAAACTAAAGTGACTATATCATGAAAGAGTCATTTTAGCCACAATTGTACATGTCTGGCAAGTGACTTGATCTGAGACTGTGTTGAAACTAAAGTACTATATCATGGAAGATTCAATTTAGCTACAGTTGTACATGTCTGGTAAGTGAATTGATCTGAGACTGTGTTGAAACTAAAGTAACTATATCATGGAAGATTCATTTTAGCCACAGTTATACATGTCTGGCAAGTGACTTGATCTGAAACTGTGTTGAAACTAAAGTACTATATCATGGAAGATTCATTTTAGCTACAGTTGTACATGTCTGGCAAGTGACTTGATCTGTGAATGTGTTGAAACTAAAGTAACTATATCATGAAAGAGTCATTTTAGCCACAGTTGTACATGTCTGGTAAATGACTTGATCTAAGATTGTGTTGAAACTAAAGTAACTATATCATGGAAGAGTCATTTTAGCCACAGTTGTATATGTCTGGTAAGTGACTTGATCTAAGATTGTGTTGAAACTAAAGTAACTATATCATGGAAGAGTCAATTTAGCCACAGTTGTACATGTCTGGCAAGTGACTTGATTCGAGACTGTATTGAAACTAAAGTAACTATATCATGGAAGATTCATTTTAGCCACAGTTGCACATGTCTAGCAAGTGACTTGATCTGAGACTGTGTTGAAACTAAAGTAACTATATCATGGAAGAGTCATTTTAGCCACAGTTGTACATGTCTGGCAAGTGACTTGATTCGAGACTGTATTGAAACTAAAGTAACTATATCATGGAAGATTCATTTTAGCCACAGTTGCACATGTCTGGCAAGTGACTTTATCTGAGGCTGTGTTGAAACTAAAGTAACTATATCATGGAAGAGTCATTTTAGCCACAGTTGTATATGTCTGGTAAGTGACTTGATCTAAGATTGTGTTGAAACTAAAGTAACTATATCATGGAAGAGTTATTTTAGCCAGAGTTGTACGTGTCTGGCAAGTGACATGATCTGAGATTGTGTTGAAACTAAAGTAACTATATCATGGAAGAGTCATTTTAGCCACAGTTGTACATGTCTGGCAAGTGACTTGATTCGAGACTGTATTGAAACTAAAGTAACTATATCATGGAAGATTCATTTTAGCCACAGTTGTATATGTCTGGCAAGTAACTTGATCTGAGACTGTGTTGAAACTAAAGTAACTATATCATGGAAGAGTCATTTTGGCCACAGTTGTAAATGTCTGGCAAGTGACTTGATCTGAGATTGTGTTGAAACTAAAGTAACTATATCATGGAAGAGTCATTTTAGCCACAGTTGTACATGTCTGGCAAGTGACTTGATCTGAGACCGTGTTGAAACTAAAGTAACTATATAATGGAAGAGTCATTTCAGCCACAGTTGTACATGCCTGGAAAGTGACTTGATCTGTGACTGTGTTGAAAGTAATGTAACTATATAATGGAAGAGTCATTTCAGCCACAGTTGTACATGCCTTGAAAGTGACTTGATCTGAGATTGTGTTGAAACTAAAGTAACTATATAATGGAAGAGTCATTTTAGCCACAGTTGTACATGTCTGGCAAGTGACTTGATCTGAGACTGTGTTTAAACTAAAGTAACTATATCATGGAAGAGTCATTTTAGTCACAGTTCTACATGTCTAGCAAATGACGTGATCTAAAACTGTGTTGAAACTAAAGTAACTATATCATGGAAGAGTCATTTTAGCCACAGTTGTACATGTCTGGCAAGTGACTTGATCTGAGACTGTGTTGAAACTAAAGTACTATATCATGGAACATTCATTTTAGCTACAGTTGTACATGTCTGGTAAGTGAATTGATCTGAGACTGTGTTGAAACTAAAGTAACTATATCATGGAAGAATCATTTTAGACACAGTTGTACATGTCTGGCAAGTGACTTGATCTGAGATTGTGTTGAAACTAAAGTAACTATATCATGGAAGATTCATTTTAGCCACAGTTATACATGTCTGGCAAGTGACTTGATCTGAGACTGTGTTGAAACTAAAGTACTATATCATGGAAGATTCATTTTAGCTACAGTTGTACATGTCTGGCAAGTGACTTGATCTGAGATTGTGTTGAAACTAAAGTAACTATATCATGGTAGTGTCATTTTAGCCACAGTTGTACATGTCTGGCAAGTCACTTGATCTGAGACTGTGTTGAAACTAAAGTAACTATATCATGGAAGAGTCATTTTAGCTACAGTTGTACATGTCTGGTAAGTGTCTTTATCTGTGACTGTGTTGAAACTAAAGTAACTATATCATGGAAGAGTCTTTTTAGCCACAGTTGCATATGTCTGGCAAGTGACTTGATCTGGGATTGTGTTGAAACTAAAGTAACTATATAATGGAAGAGTCATTTCAGCCACAGTTATACATGTCTGGCAAGTGACTTGATCTGAGACTGTGTTGAAACTAAAGTACTGTATCATGGAAGATTCATTTTAGCTACATTTGTACATGTCTGGCAAGTGACTTGATCTGAGATTGTGTTGAAACTAAAGTAACTATATCATGGTAGTGTCATTTTAGTCACAGTTGTACATGTCTGGCAAGTCACTTGATCTGAGACTGTGTTGAAACTAAAGTAACTATATCATGGAAGATTCATTTTAGCTACAGTTGTACATGTCTGGTAAGTGAATTGATCTGAGACTGTGTTGAAACTAAAGTAACTATATCATGGAAGAATCATTTTAGACACAGTTGTACATGTCTGGCAAGTGACTTGATTTGAGATTGTGTTGAAACTAAAGTAACTATATCATGGAAGATTCATTTTAGCCACAGTTATACATGTCTGGCAAGTGACTTGATCTGAGACTGTGTTGAAACTAAAGTACTATATCATGGAAGATTCATTTTAGCTACAGTTGTACATGTCTGGCAAGTGACTTGATCTGAGATTGTGTTGAAACTAAAGTAACTATATCATGGTAGTGTCATTTTAGCCACAGTTGTACATGTCTGGCAAGTCACTTGATCTGAGACTGTGTTGAAACTAAAGTAACTATATCATGGAAGAGTCATTTTAGCTACAGTTGTACATGTCTGGTAAGTGTCTTGATCTGTGACTGTGTTGAAACTAAAGTAACTATATCATGGAAGAGTTATTTTAGATACAGTTGTACATGTCTGGCAAGTGACTTGATCTGTGAATGTGTTGAAACTAAAGTAACTATATCATGAAAGAGTCATTTTAGCCACAGTTGTACATGTCTGGTAAGTGACTTGATCTAAGATTGTGTTGAAAGTAAAGTAACTATATCATGGAAGAGTCATTTTAGCCACAGTTGTATATGTGTGGCAAGTGACTTGATCTGGGATTGTGTTGAAACTAAAGTAACTATATAATGGAAGAGTCATTTCAGCCACAGTTGTACATGCCTGGAAAGTGACTTGATCTGTCACTGTGTTGAAAGTAATGTAACTATATAATGGAAGAGTCATTTCAGCCACAGTTGTACATGCCTTGAAAGTGACTTGATCTGAGATTGTGTTGAAACTAAAGTAACTATATAATGGAACAGTCATTTTAGCCACAGTTGTACATGTCTGGCAAGTGACTTGATCTGAGACTGTGTTTAAACTAAAGTAACTATATCATGGAAGAGTCATTTTACTCACAGTTCTACATGTCTGGCAAGTGACGTGATCTAAGACTGTAATGAAACTAAAGTAACTATATCATGGAAGAGTCATTTTAGCCACAGTTGTACATGTCTGGCAAGTGACTTGATCTGAGACTGTGTTGAAACTAAAGTACTATATCATGGAAGATTCAATTTAGCTACAGTTGTACATGTCTGGTAAGTGAATTGATCTGAGACTGTGTTGAAACTAAAGTAACTATATCATGGAAGATTCATTTTAGCCACAGTTATACATGTCTGGCAAGTGACTTGATCTGAAACTGTGTTGAAACTAAAGTACTATATCATGGAAGATTCATTTTAGCTACAGTTGTACATGTCTGGCAAGTGACTTGATCTGTGAATGTGTTGAAACTAAAGTAACTATATCATGAAAGAGTCATTTTAGCCACAGTTGTACATGTCTGGTAAATGACTTGATCTAAGATTGTGTTGAAACTAAAGTAACTATATCATGGAAGAGTCATTTTAGCCACAGTTGTATATGTCTGGTAAGTGACTTGATCTAAGATTGTGTTGAAACTAAAGTAACTATATCATGGAAGAGTCAATTTAGCCACAGTTGTACATGTCTGGCAAGTGACTTGATTCGAGACTGTATTGAAACTAAAGTAACTATATCATGGAAGATTCATTTTAGCCACAGTTGCACATGTCTAGCAAGTGACTTGATCTGAGACTGTGTTGAAACTAAAGTAACTATATCATGGAAGAGTCATTTTAGCCACAGTTGTACATGTCTGGCAAGTGACTTGATTCGAGACTGTATTGAAACTAAAGTAACTATATCATGGAAGATTCATTTTAGCCACAGTTGCACATGTCTGGCAAGTGACTTTATCTGAGGCTGTGTTGAAACTAAAGTAACTATATCATGGAAGAGTCATTTTAGCCACAGTTGTACATGTCTGGCAAGTGACTTGATCTAAGATTGTGTTGAAACTAAAGTAACTATATCATGGAAGAGTCATTTTAGCCACAGTTGTACATATCTGGTAAGTGACTTGATCTAAGACTGTGTTGAAACTAAAGTAACTATATCATAGAAGAGTCATTTTAGCCACAGTTTTACATGTCTGGCAAGTGACTTGATCTGAGACCGTGTTGAAACTAAAGTACTATATCATGGAAGATTTATTTTAGCCACAGTTGTACATGTCTGGCAAGTGACTTTATCTGTGACTGTGTTGAAACTAAAGTAACTATATCATGGAAGAGTCATTTTAGCCACAGTTGTACATGTCTGGCAAGTGACTTGATCTGTGACTGTGTTGAAACTAAAGTAACTATATCATGGTAGTCTCATTTTAGCCACAGTTGTAGATGTCTGGCAAGTGACATGATCTGAGGTTGTGTTGAAACTAAAGTAACTATAACATTGAAGATTCATTTTAGCTAAACTTGTACATGTCTGGCAAGTGACTTGATCTGTGACTGTGTTGAAACTAAAGTAACTATATCATGGAAGAGTCATTTCAGCCACAGTTGTACATGACTGGAAAGTGACTTAATCTGGGACTGTGTTGAAACTTAAGTAACTATATCATGGAAGAGTTATTTTAGCCAGAGTTGTACATGTCTGGCAAGTGACATGATCTGAGATTGTGTTGAAACTAAAGTAACTATATCATCGAAGAGTCATTTTAGCCACAGTTGTACATGTCTGGCAAGTGACTTGATTCGAGACTGTATTGAAACTAAAGTAACTATATCATGGAAGATTCATTTTAGCCACAGTTGTACATGTCTGGCAAGTAACTTGATCTGAGACTGTGTTGAAACTAAAGTAACTATATCATGGAAGAGTCATTTTGGCCACAGTTGTAAATGTCTGGCAAGTGACTTGATCTGAGATTGTGTTGAAACTAAAGTAACTATATCATGGAAGAGTCATTTTAGCCACAGTTGTACATGTCTGGCAAGTGACTTGATCTGAGACCGTGTTGAAACTAAAGTAATATATCATGGAAGATTCATTTTAGCCACAGTTGTACATGTCTGGCAAGTGACTTTATCTGTGACTGTGTTGAAACTAAAGTAACTATATCATGGAAGAGTCATTTTAGCCACAGTTGCACATGTCTAGCAAGTGACTTGATCTGAGACTGTGTTGAAACTAAAGTAACTATATCATGGAAGAGTCATTTTAGCCACAGTTGTACATGTCTGGCAAGTGACTTTATCTGAGGCTGTGTTGAAACTAAAGTAACTATATCATGGAAGAGTTATTTTAGCCACAGTTGTACATGTCTGTCAAGTGACCTGATTTAAGACTGTGTTGAAACTAAAGTGACTATATCATGAAAGAGTCATTTTAGCCACAATTGTACATGTCTGGCAAGTGACTTGATCTGAGACTGTGTTGAAATAATGTAACTATATAATGGAAGAGTCATTTCAGCCACAGTTGTACATGCCTTGAAAGTGACTTGATCTGAGATTGTGTTGAAACTAAAGTAACTATATAATGGAACAGTCATTTTAGCCACAGTTGTACATGTCTGGCAAGTGACTTGATCTGAGACTGTGTTTAAACTAAAGTAACTATATCATGGAAGAGTCATTTTAGTCACAGTTCTACATGTCTGGCAAGTGACGTGATCTAAGACTGTGTTGAAACTAAAGTAACTATATCATGGAAGAGTCATTTTAGCCACAGTTGTACATGTCTGGCAAGTGACTTGATCTGAGATTGTGTTGAAACTAAAGTAACTATATCATGGAAGATTCATTTTAGCCACAGTTATACATGTCTGGCAAGTGACTTGATCTGAAACTGTGTTGAAACTAAAGTACTATATCATGGAAGATTCATTTTAGCTACAGTTGTACATGTCTGGCAAGTGACTTGATCTGTGAATGTGTTGAAACTAAAGTAACTATATCATGAAAGAGTCATTTTAGCCACAGTTGTACATGTCTGGTAAATGACTTGATCTAAGATTGTGTTGAAACTAAAGTAACTATATCATGGAAGAGTCATTTTAGCCACAGTTGTATATGTCTGGTAAGTGACTTGATCTAAGATTGTGTTGAAACTAAAGTAACTATATCATGGAAGAGTCAATTTAGCCACAGTTGTACATGTCTGGCAAGTGACTTGATTCGAGACTGTATTGAAACTAAAGTAACTATATCATGGAAGATTCATTTTAGCCACAGTTGCACATGTCTAGCAAGTGACTTGATCTGAGACTGTGTTGAAACTAAAGTAACTATATCATGGAAGAGTCATTTTAGCCACAGTTGTACATGTCTGGCAAGTGACTTTATCTGAGGCTGTGTTGAAACTAAAGTAACTATATCATGGAAGAGTTATTTTAGCCACAGTTGTACATGTCTGTCAAGTGACCTGATCTAAGACTGTGTTGAAACTAAAGTGACTATATCATGAAAGAGTCATTTTAGCCACAGTTGTACATGTCTGGCAAGTGACTTGATCTGAGATTGTGTTGAAACTAAAGTAACTATATCATGGAAGAGTCATTTTAGCCACAGTTGTACATGTCTGGCAAGTGACTTGATCTAAGATTGTGTTGAAACTAAAGTAACTATATCATGGAAGAGTCATTTTAGCCACAGTTGTACATGTCTGGTAAGTGACTTGATCTAAGACTGTGTTGAAACTAAAGTAACTATATCATAGAAGAGTCATTTTAGCCACAGTTGTACATGTCTGGCAAGTGTCTTGATCTGAGGCCGTGTTGAAACTAAAGTACTATATCATGGAAGATTCATTTTAGCCACAGTTGTACATGTCTGGCAAGTGACTTTATCTGTGACTGTGTTGAAACTAAAGTAAATATATCATGGAAGAGTCATTTTAGCCACAGTTGTACATGTCTGGCAAGTGACTTGATCTGTGACTGTGTTGAAACTAAAGTAACTATATCATGGAAGAGTCATTTTAGCCACAGTTGTACATGTCTGGCAAGTGACTTTATCTGAGGCTGTGTTGAAACTAAAGTAACTATATCATGGAAGAGTTATTTTAGCCACAGTTGTACATGTCTGTCAAGTGACCTGATTTAAGACTGTGTTGAAACTAAAGTGACTATATCATGAAAGAGTCATTTTAGCAACAGTTGTACATGTCTGGCAAGTGACTTGATCTGAGACTGTGTTGAAACTAAAGTAGCTATATCATAGAAGAGTCATTTTAGCCACAGTTGTACATGTCTGGCAAGTGACATGATCTAAGATTGTGTTGAAACAAAAGTAACTATATCATGGAAAAGTCATTTTAGCCACAGTTGTACATGTCTGGTAAGTGACTTGATCTAAGATTGTGTTGAAACTAAAGTAAATATATCATGGAAGAGTCATTTTAGCCACAGTTGTACATGTCTGGTAAGTGACTTGATCTAAGACTGTGTTGAAACTAAAGTAACTATATCATGGAAGAGTCATTTTAGCCACAGTTGTACATGTCTGGCAAGTGACTTTATCTCTGACTGTGTCGAAACTAAAGTAAATATATCATGGAAGAGTTATTTTAGCCACAGTTGTACATGTCTGGCAAGTGACTTGATCTGTGACTGTGTTTAAACTAAAGTAACTATATCATGGTAGACTCAATTTAGCCACAGTTGTACATGTCTGGCAAGTGACATGATCTGAGATTGTGTTGAAACTAAAGTAACTATATCATGGAAGAGTCATTTTAGCCACAGTTGCACATGTCTGGCAAGTGACTTGATCTGAGATCGTGTTGAGACTAAAGTAACTATATCATGGAAGAGTCAATTTAGCCACAGTTGTACAGTCTGGCAAGTGACTTGATTCGAGACTGTATTGAAACTAAAGTAACTATATCATGGAAGATTCATTTTAGCCACAGTTGTACATGTCTGGCAAGTAACTTGATCTGAGACTGTGTTTAAACTAAAGTAACTATATCATGGAAGAGTCAGTTTAGCCACAGTTGTAAATGTCTGGCAAGTGACTTGATCTGAGATTGTGTTGAAACTAAAGTAACTATATCATGGAAGAGTCATTTTAGCCACAGTTGTACATGTCTGGCAAGTTACTTTATCTGAGGCTGTGTTGAAACTAAAGTAACTATATCATGGAAGAGTTATTTTAGCCACAGTTGTACATGTCTGGCAAGTGACTTGATCTAAGACTGTATTGACACTAAAGTAACTATATCATGGAAGATTCATTTTAGCCACAGTTGTACATGTCTGGCAAGTAACTTGATCTGAGACTGTGTTGAAAATAAAGTAACTATATCATGGAAGAGTCATTTTGGCCACAGTTGTAAATGTCTGGCAAGTGACTTGATCTGAGATTGTGTTGAAACTAAAGTAACTATATCATGGAAGAGTCATTTTAGCCACAGTTGCACATGTCTAGCAAGTGACTTGATCTGAGACTGTGTTGAAACTAAAGTAACTATATCATGGAAGAGTCATTTTAGCCACAGTTGTACATGTCTGGCAAGTGACTTTATCTGAGGCTGTGTTGAAACTAAAGTAACTATATCATGGAAGAGTTATTTTAGCCACAGTTGTACATGTCTGTCAAGTGACCAGATTTAAGACTGTGTTGAAACTAAAGTGACTATATCATGAAAGAGTCATTTTAGCCACAGTTGTACATGTCTGGCAAGTGACTTGATCTGAGACTGTGTTGAAACTAAAGTAACTATATCATGGAAGAGTCATTTTAGCCACAGTTGTACATGTCTGGCAAGTGACTTGATCTAAGATTGTGTTGAAACTAAAGTAACTATATCATGGAAGAGTCATTTTAGCCACAGTTGTACATGTCTGGCAAGTGACTTGATCTAAGATTGTGTTGAAACTAAAGTAACTATATCATGGAAGAGTCATTTTAGCCACAGTTGTACATGTCTGGTAAGTGACTTGATCTAAGACTGTGTTGAAACTAAAGTAACTATATCATAGAAGAGTCATTTTAGCCACAGTTGTACATGTCTGGCAAGTGACTTGATCTGAGACCGTGTTGAAACTAAAGTACTATATCATGGAAGATTCATTTTAGCCACAGTTGTACATGTCTGGCAAGTGACTTTATCTGTGACTGTGTTGAAACTAAAGTAACTATATCATGGAAGAGTCATTTTAGCCACAGTTGTACATGTCTGGCAAGTGACTTGATCTGTGACTGTGTTGAAACTAAAGTAACTATATCATGGTAGTCTCATTTTAGCCACAGTTGTACATGTCTGGCAAGTGACATGATCTGAGGTTGTGTTGAAACTAAAGTAACTATATCATTGAAGATTCATTTTAGCTAAACTTGTACATGTCTGGCAAGTGACTTGATCTGTGACTGTGTTGAAACTAAAGTAACTATATCATGGAAGAGTCATTTCAGCCACAGTTGTACATGACTGGAAAGTGACTTGATCTGGGACTGTGTTGAAACTTAAGTAACTATATCATGGAAGAGTTATTTTAGCCAGAGTTGTACATGTCTGGCAAGTGACATGATCTGAGATTGTGTTGAAACTAAAGTAACTATATCATGGAAGAGTCATTTTAGCCACAGTTGTACATGTCTGGCAAGTGACTTGATTCGAGACTGTATTGAAACTAAAGTAACTATATCATGGAAGATTCATTTTAGCCACAGTTGTACATGTCTGGCAAGTAACTTGATCTGAGACTGTGTTGAAACTAAAGTAACTATATCATGGAAGAGTCATTTTGGCCACAGTTGTAAATGTCTGGCAAGTGACTTGATCTGAGATTGTGTTGAAACTAAAGTAACT
Source organism: Eledone cirrhosa (assembly GCA_964016885.1). NCBI lineage: Eukaryota > Metazoa > Mollusca > Cephalopoda > Octopoda > Eledonidae > Eledone > Eledone cirrhosa. The sequence goes on along the minus strand of OZ024754.1, from coordinate 19,377,042 downwards.
ATATCATGGAAGAGTCATTTTAGCCACAGTTGTACATGTCTGGCAAGTGACTTGATCTGAGACCGTGTTGAAACTAAAGTAATATATCATGGAAGATTCATTTTAGCCACAGTTGTACATGTCTGGCAAGTGACTTTATCTGTGACTGTGTTGAAACTAAAGTAACTATATCATGGAAGAGTCATTTTAGCCACAGTTGCACATGTCTAGCAAGTGACTTGATCTGAGACTGTGTTGAAACTAAAGTAACTATATCATGGAAGAGTCATTTTAGCCACAGTTGTACATGTCTGGCAAGTGACTTTATCTGAGGCTGTGTTGAAACTAAAGTAACTATATCATGGAAGAGTTATTTTAGCCACAGTTGTACATGTCTGTCAAGTGACCTGATTTAAGACTGTGTTGAAACTAAAGTGACTATATCATGAAAGAGTCATTTTAGCCACAGTTGTACATGTCTGGCAAGTGACTTGATCTGAGACTGTGTTGAAAGTAATGTAACTATATAATGGAAGAGTCATTTCAGCCACAGTTGTACATGCCTTGAAAGTGACTTGATCTGAGATTGTGTTGAAACTAAAGTAACTATATAATGGAACAGTCATTTTAGCCACAGTTGTACATGTCTGGCAAGTGACGTGATCTAAGACTGTGTTGAAACTAAAGTAACTATATCATGGAAGATTCATTTTAGCCACAGTTATACATGTCTGGCAAGTGACTTGATCTGAGACTGTGTTTAAACTAAAGTAACTATATCATGGAAGAGTCATTTTAGTCACAGTTCTACATGTCTGGCAAGTGACGTGATCTAAGACTGTGTTGAAACTAAAGTAACTATATCATGGAAGAGTCATTTTAGCCACAGTTGTACATGTCTGGCAAGTGACTTGATCTGAGACTGTGTTGAAACTAAAGTACTATATCATGGAAGATTCATTTTAGCTACAGTTGTACATGTCTGGTAAGTGAATTGATCTGAGACTGTGTTGAAACTAAAGTAACTATATCATGGAAGAATCATTTTAGACACAGTTGTACATGTCTGGCAAGTGACTTGATCTGAGATTGTGTTGAAACTAAAGTAACTATATCATGGAAGATTCATTTTAGCCACAGTTATACATGTCTGGCAAGTGACTTGATCTGAAACTGTGTTGAAACTAAAGTACTATATCATGGAAGATTCATTTTAGCTACAGTTGTACATGTCTGGCAAGTGACTTGATCTGTGAATGTGTTGAAACTAAAGTAACTATATCATGAAAGAGTCATTTTAGCCACAGTTGTACATGTCTGGTAAATGACTTGATCTAAGATTGTGTTGAAACTAAAGTAACTATATCATGGAAGAGTCAATTTAGCCACAGTTGTACATGTCTGGCAAGTGACTTGATTCGAGACTGTATTGAAACTAAAGTAACTATATCATGGAAGATTCATTTTAGCCACAGTTGCACATGTCTAGCAAGTGACTTGATCTGAGACTGTGTTGAAACTAAAGTAACTATATCATGGAAGAGTCATTTTAGCCACAGTTGTACATGTCTGGCAAGTGACTTTATCTGAGGCTGTGTTGAAACTAAAGTAACTATATCATGGAAGAGTTATTTTAGCCACAGTTGTACATGTCTGTCAAGTGACCTGATCTAAGACTGTGTTGAAACTAAAGTGACTATATCATGAAAGAGTCATTTTAGCCACAGTTGTACATGTCTGGCAAGTGACTTGATCTGAGACTGTGTTGAAACTAAAGTAACTATATCATGGAAGAGTCATTTTAGCCACAGTTGTACATGTCTGGCAAGTGACTTGATCTAAGATTGTGTTGAAACTAAAGTAACTATATCATGGAAGAGTCATTTTAGCCACAGTTGTACATGTCTGGTAAGTGACTTGATCTAAGACTGTGTTGAAACTAAAGTAACTATATCATAGAAGAGTCATTTTAGCCACAGTTGTACATGTCTGGCAAGTGACTTGATCTGAGGCCGTGTTGAAACTAAAGTACTATATCATGGAAGATTCATTTTAGCCACAGTTGTACATGTCTGGCAAGTGACTTTATCTGTGACTGTGTTGAAACTAAAGTAACTATATCATGGAAGAGTCATTTTAGCCACAGTTGTACATGCCTGGCAAGTGACTTGATCTGTGACTGTGTTGAAACTAAAGTAACTATATCATGGAAGAGTCATTTTAGCCACAGTTGTACATGTCTGGCAAGTGACTTTATCTGAGGCTGTGTTGAAACTAAAGTAACTATATCATGGAAGAGTTATTTTAGCCACAGTTGTACATGTCTGTCAAGTGACCTGATTTAAGACTGTGTTGAAACTAAAGTGACTATATCATGAAAGAGTCATTTTAGCCACAGTTGTACATGTCTGGCAAGTGACTTGATCTGAGACTGTGTTGAAACTAAAGTAGCTATATCATGGAAGAGTCATTTTAGCCACAGTTGTACATGTCTGGCAAGTGACATGATCTAGGATTGTGTTGAAACTAAAGTAACTATATCATGGAAAAGTCATTTTAGCCACAGTTGTACATGTCTGGTAAGTGACTTGATCTAAGATTGTGTTGAAACTAAAGTAAATATATCATGGAAGAGTCATTTTAGCCACAGTTGTACATGTCTGGTAAGTGACTTGATCTAAGACTGTGTTGAAACTAAAGTAACTATATCATGGAAGAGTCATTTTAGCCACAGTTGTACATGTCTGGCAAGTGACTTTATCTCTGACTGTGTCGAAACTAAAGTAAATATATCATGGAAGAGTTATTTTAGCCACAGTTGTACATGTCTGGCAAGTGACTTGATCTGTGACTGTGTTTAAACTAAAGTAACTATATCATGGTAGACTCATTTTAGCCACAGTTGTACATGTCTGGCAAGTGACATGATCTGAGATTGTGTTGAAACTAAAGTAACTATATCATGGAAGAGTCATTTTAGCCACAGTTGCACATGTCTGGCAAGTGACTTGATCTGAGATCGTGTTGAAACTAAAGTAACTATATCATGGAAGAGTCAATTTAGCCACAGTTGTACAGTCTGGCAAGTGACTTGATTCGAGACTGTATTGAAACTAAAGTAACTATATCATGGAAGATTCATTTTAGCCACAGTTGTACATGTCTGGCAAGTAACTTGATCTGAGACTGTGTTTAAACTAAAGTAACTATATCATGGAAGAGTCAGTTTAGCCACAGTTGTAAATGTCTGGCAAGTGACTTGATCTGAGATTGTGTTGAAACTAAAGTAACTATATCATGGAAGAGTCATTTTAGCCACAGTTGCACATGTCTAGCAAGTGACTTGATCTGAGACTGTGTTGAAACTAAAGTAACTATATCATGGAAGAGTCATTTTAGCCACAGTTGTACATGTCTGGCAAGTGACTTTATCTGAGGCTGTGTTGAAACTAAAGTAACTATATCATGGAAGAGTTATTTTAGCCACAGTTGTACATGTCTGTCAAGTGACCTGATTTAAGACTGTGTTGAAACTAAAGTGACTATATCATGAAAGAGTCATTTTAGCCACAGTTGTACATGTCTGGCAAGTGACTTGATCTGAGACTGTGTTGAAACTAAAGTAACTATATCATGGAAGAGTCATTTTAGCCACAGTTGTACATGTCTGGCAAGTGACTTGATCTAAGATTGTGTTGAAACTAAAGTAACTATATCATGGAAGAGTCATTTTAGCCACAGTTGTACATGTCTGGTAAATGACTTGATCTAAGATTGTGTTGAAACTAAAGTAACTATATCATGGAAGAGTCATTTTAGCCACAGTTGTACATGTCTGGTAAGTGACTTGATCTAAGACTGTGTTGAAACTAAAGTAACTATATCATGGAAGAGTCATTTTAGCCACAGTTGTACATGTCTGGCAAGTGACTTGATCTGAGACCGTGTTGAAACTAAAGTACTATATCATGGAAGATTCATTTTAGCCACAGTTGTACATGTCTGGCAAGTGACTTTATCTGTGACTGTGTTTAAACTAAAGTAACTATATCATGGTAGACTCATTTTAGCCACAGTTGTACATGTCTGGCAAGTGACATGATCTGAGATTGTGTTGAAACTAAAGTAACTATATCATGGAAGAGTCATTTTAGCCACAGTTGCACATGTCTGGCAAGTGACTTGATCTGAGATCGTGTTGAAACTAAAGTAACTATATCATGGAAGAGTCAATTTAGCCACAGTTGTACAGTCTGGCAAGTGACTTGATTCGAGACTGTATTGAAACTAAAGTAACTATATCATGGAAGATTCATTTTAGCCACATTTGTACATGTCTGGCAAGTAACTTGATCTGAGACTGTGTTTAAACTAAAGTAACTATATCATGGAAGAGTCAGTTTAGCCACAGTTGTAGATGTCTGGCAAGTGACTTGATCTGAGATTGTGTTGAAACTAAAGTAACTATATCATGGAAGAGTCATTTTAGCCACAGTTGTACATGTCTGGTAAGTGACTTGATATGAGACTGTGTTGAAACTAAAGTAACTATATCATGGAACAGTCATTTTAGCCACAGTTGTACATGTCTGGCAAGTTACTTTATCTGAGGCTGTGTTGAAACTAAAGTAACTATATCATGAAAGAGTTATTTTAGCCACAGTTGTACATGTCTGGCAAGGGACTTGATCTAAGACTGTGTTCAAACTAAAGTAACTATATCATGGAAGAGGCATTTAGCCACAGTTGTACATGTCTGACAAGTGACTTGATCTGAGATTGTGTTGAAACTAAAGTAACTATATCATGGAAGAGTCATTTTAGCCACAGTTGTATATGTCTGGCAAGTGACTTGATCTGGGATTGTGTTGAAACTAAAGTAACTATATAATGGAAGAGTCATTTCAGCCACAGTTGTACATGCCTGGAAAGTGACTTGATCTGTGACTGTGTTGAAAGTAAGGTAACTATATAATGGGAGAGTCATTTCAGCCACAGTTGTACATGCCTTGAAAGTGACTTGATCTGAGATTGTGTTGAAACTAAAGTAACTATATAATGGAACAGTCATTTTAGCCACAGTTGTAATTATCTGGCAAGTGACTTGATCTGAGACTGTGTTTAAACTAAAGTAACTATATCATGGAAGAGTCATTTTAGTCACAGTTCTACATGTCTGGCAAGTGACGTGATCTAAGGCTGTGTTGAAACTAAAGTACTATATCATGGAAGATTCATTTTAGCTACAGTTGTACATGTCTGGTAAGTGAATTGATCTGAGACCGTGTTGAAACTAAAGTAACTATATCATGGAAGAGTCAATTTAGCCACAATTGTACATGTCTGGCAAGTGACTTGATTCGAGACTGTATTGAAACTACAGTAACTATATCATGGAAGATTCATTTTAGCCACAGTTGCACATGTCTAGCAAGTGACTTGATCTGAGACTGTGTTGAAACTAAAGTAACTATATCATGGAAGAGTTATTTTAGCCACAGTTGTACATGTCTGGCAAGTGACCTGATCTAAGACTGTGTTGAAACTAAAGTAACTATATCATGAAAGAGTCATTTTAGCCACAGTTGTACATGTCTGGCAAGTGAATTGATCTGAGACTGTGTTGAAACTAAAGTAACTATATCATGGAAGAGTCATTTTAGCCACAGTTGTACATGTCTGGCAAGTGACTTGATCTAAGATTGTGTTGAAACTAAAGTAACTATATCATGGAGGAGTCATTTTAGCCACAGTTGTACATGTCTGGTAAGTGACTTGATCTAAGATTGTGTTGAAACAAAAGTAACTATATCATGGAAGAGTCATTTTAGCCACAGTTGTACATGTCTGGTAAGTGACTTGATCTAAGACTGTGTTGAAACTAAAGTAATTATATCATGGAAGAGTCATTATAGCCACAGTTGTACATGTCTGGCAAGTGACTTGATCTGAGACCGTGTTGAAACTAAAGTACTATATCATGTAAGATTCATTTTAGCCACAGTTGTACATGTCTGGCAAGTGACTTTATCTGTGACTTTGTTGAAACTAAAGTAACTATATCATGGAAGAGTCGTTTTAGCCACAGTTGTACATGTCTGGCAAGTGACTTGATCTGTGACTGTGTTGAAACTAAAGTAACTATATCATGGTAGACTCATTTTAGCCACAGTTGTAGATCTCTGGCAAGTGACATGATCTGAGGTTGTGTTGAAACTAAAGTAACTATATCATTGAAGAGTCATTTTTGCTAAACTTGTACATGTCTGGCAAGTGACTTGATCTGTGACTGTGTTGAAACTAAAGTAACTATATCATGGAAGAGTCATTTCAGCCACAGTTGTATATGCCTGGAAGGTGACTTGATCTGGGACTGTGTTGAAACTAAAGTAACTATATCATGGAAGAGTTATTTTAGCCAGAGTTGTACATGTCTGGCAAGTGACATGATCTGAGATTGTGTTGAAACTAAAGTAACTATATCATGGAAGAGTCATTTTAGCCACAGTTGCACATGTCTGGCAAGTGACTTGATCTGAGATCGTGTTGAAACTAAAGTAACTATATCATGGAAGAGTCAATTTAGCCACAGTTGTACATGTCTGGCAAGTGACTTGATTCGAGACTGTATTGAAACTAAAGTAACTATATCATGGAAGATTCATTTTAGCCACAGTTGTACATGTCTGGCAAGTAACCTGATCTGAGACTGTGTTGAAACTAAAGTAACTATATCATGGAAGAGTCATTTTAGCCACAGTTGTAAATGTCTGGAAGTGACTTGATCTGAGATTGTGTTGAAACTAAAGTAACTATATCATGGAAGAGTCATTTTAGCCACAGTTGTACATGTCTGGTAAGTGACTTGATATGAGACTGTGTTGAAACTAAAGTAACTATATCATGGAACAGTCATTTTAGCCACAGTTGTACATGTCTGGCAAGTGACTTTATCAGAGGCTGTGTTGAAACTAAAGTAACTATATCATGGAAGAGTTATTTTAGCCACAGTTGTACATGTCTGGCAAGTGACTTGATCTAAGACTGTGTTCAAACTAAAGTAACTATATCATGGAAGAGTCATTTTAGCCACAGTTGTACATGTCTGACAAGTGACTTGATCTGAGATTGTGTTGAAACTAAAGTAACTATATCATGGAAGAGTCATTTTAGCCACAGTTGCATATGTCTGGCAAGTGACTTGATCTGGGATTGTGTTGAAACTAAAGTAACTATATAATGGAAGAGTCATTTCAGCCACAGTTGTACATGCCTGGAAAGTGACTTGATCTGTGACTGTGTTGAAAGTAATGTAACTATATAATGGAAGAGTCATTTCAGCCACAGTTGTACATGCCTTGAAAGTGACTTGATCTGAGACTGTGTTGAAACTAAAGTAACTATATCATGAAAGAGACATTTTAGCCACAGTTGTACATGCCTGGAAAGTCACTTTATCTGGGACTGTGTTGAAACTAAAGTAACTATATCATGGAAGAGTCATTTTAGCCACAGTTGTACATGTCTGGTAAGTGACTTGATCTAAGACTGTGTTGAAACTAAAGTAACTATATCATGGAAGAGTCATTTTAGCCACAGTTGTACATGTCTGGCAAGTGACTTGATCTGAGATTGTGTTGAAACTAAAGTAACTATATCATGGAAGAGTCATTTTAGCCACAGTTGCATATGTCTGGCAAGTGATTTGATCTGGGATTGTGTTGAAACTAAAGTAACTATATAATGGAAGAGTCATTTCAGCCACAGTTGTACATGCCTGGAAAGTGACTTGATCTGTGACTGTGTTGAAAGTAAGGTAACTATATAATGGAAGAGTCATTTCAGCCACAGTTGTACATGCCTTGAAAGTGACTTGATCTGAGATTGTGTTGAAACTAAAGTAACTATATAATGGAACAGTCATTTTAGCCACAGTTGTAATTGTCTGGCAAGTGACTTGATCTGAGACTGTGTTTAAACTAAAGTAACTATATCATGGAAGAGTCATTTTAGTCACAGTTCTACATGTCTGTCAAGTGACGTGATCTAAGGCTGTGTTGAAACTAAAGTACTATATCATGGAAGATTCATCTTAGCTACAGTTGTACATGTCTGGTAAGTGAATTGATCTGAGATTGTGTTGAAACTAAAGTAACTATATCATGGAAGAGTCAATTTAGCCACAGTTGTACATGTCTGGCAAGTGACTTGATTCGAGACTGTATTGAAACTACAGTAACTATATCATGGAAGATTCATTTTAGCCACAGTTGCACATGTCTAGCAAGTGACTTGATCTGAGACTGTGTTGAAACTAAAGTAACTATATCATGGAAGAGTTATTTTAGCCACAGTTGTACATGTCTGGCAAGTGACCTGATCTAAGACTGTGTTGAAACTAAAGTAACTATATCATGAAAGAGTCATTTTAGCCACAGTTGTACATGTCTGGCAAGTGAATTGATCTGAGACTGTGTTGAAACTAAAGTAACTATATCATGGAAGAGTCATTTTAGCCACAGTTGTACATGTCTGGCAAGTGACTTGATCTAAGATTGTGTTGCAACTAAAGTAACTATATCATGGAAGAGTCATTTTAGCCACAGTTGTACATGTCTGGTAAGTGACTTGATCTAAGATTGTGTTGAAACAAAAGTAACTATATCATGGAAGAGTCATTTTAGCCACAGTTGTACATGTCTGGTAAGTGACTTGATCTAAGTCTGTGTTGAAACTAAAGTAATTATATCATGGAAGAGTCATTATAGCCACAGTTGTACATGTCTGGCAAGTGACTTGATCTGAGACCGTGTTGAAACTAAAGTACTATATCATGGAAGATTCATTTTAGCCACAGTTGTACATGTCTGGCAAGTGACTTTATCTGTGACTGTGTTGAAACTAAAGTAACTATATCATGGTAGACTCATTTTAGCCACAGTTGTAGATCTCTGGCAAGTGACATGATCTGAGGTTGTGTTGAAACTAAAGTAACTATATCATTGAAGAGTCATTTTTGCTAAACTTGTACATGTCTGGCAAGTGACTTGATCTGTGACTGTGTTGAAACTAAAGTAACTATATCATGGAAGAGTCATTTCAGCCACAGTTGTACATGCCTGGAAAGTGATTTGATCTGGGACTGTGTTGAAACTAAAGTAACTATATCATGGAAGAGTTATTTTAGTCACAGTTCTACATGTCTGGCAAGTGACGTGATATAAGGCTGTGTTGAAACTAAAGTACTATATCATGGAAGAGTCATTTTAGCCACAGTTGTACATGTCTGGCAAGTGACTTGATCTGAGACTGTGTTTAAACTAAAGTAACTATATCATGGAAGAGTCAATTTAGCCACAGTTGTACATGTCTGGCAAGTGACTTGATTCGAGACTGTATTGAAACTAAAGTAACTATATCATGGAAGATTCATTTTAGCCACAGTTGCACATGTCTAGCAAGTGACTTGATTTGAGACTGTGTTGAAACTAAAGTAACTATATCATGGAAGAGTTATTTTAGCCACAGTTGTACATGTCTGGCAAGTGACCTGATCTAAGACTGTGTTGAAACTAAAGTAACTATATCATGACAGAGTCATTTTAGCCACAGTTGTACATGTCTGGCAAGTGAATTGATCTGAGACTGTGTTGAAACTAAAGTAACTATATCATGGAAGAGTCATTTTAGCCACAGTTGTAGATGCCTGGCAAGTGACTTGATCTAAGATTGTGTTGAAACTAAAGTAACTATATCATGGAAGAGTCATTTTAGCCACAGTTGTACATGTCTGGTAAGTGACTTGATCTAAGATTGTGTTGAAACAAAAGTAACTATATCATGGAAGAGTCATTTTAGCCACAGTTGTACATGTCTGGTAAGTGACTTGATCTAAGACTGTGTTGAAACTAAAGTAATTATATCATGGAAGAGTCATTATAGCCACAGTTGTACATGTCTGGCAAGTGACTTGATCTGAGACCGTGTTGAAACTAAAGTACTATATCATGGAAGATTCATTTTAGCCACAGTTGTACATGTCTGGCAAGTGACTTTATCTGTGACTGTGTTGAAACTAAAGTAACTATATCATTGAAGAGTCATTTTTGCTAAACTTGTACATGTCTGGCAAGTGACTTGATCTGTGACTGTGTTGAAACTAAAGTAACTATATCATGGAAGAGTCATTTCAGCCACAGTTGTACATGCCTGGAAAGTGACTTGATCTGGGACTGTGTTGAAACTAAAGTAACTATATCATGGAAGAGTTATTTTAGCCAGAGTTGTACATGTCTGGCAAGTGACATGATCTGAGATTGTGTTGAAACTAAAGTAACTATATCATGGAAGAGTCATTTTAGCCACAGTTGCACATGTCTGGCAAGTGACTTGATCTGAGATCGTGTTGAAACTAAAGTAACTATATCATGGAAGAGTCAATTTAGCCACAGTTGTACATGTCTGGCAAGTGACTTGATTCGAGACTGTATTGAAACTAAAGTAACTATATCATGGAAGATTCATTTTAGCCACAGTTGTACATGTCTTGCAAGTAACCTGATCTGAGACTGTGTTGAAACTAAAGTAACTATATCATGGAAGAGTCATTTTAGCCACAGTTGTAAATGTCTGGCAAGTGACTTGATCTGAGATTGTGTTGAAACTAAAGTAACTATATCATGGAACAGTCATTTTAGCCACAGTTGTACATGTCTGGCAAGTGACTTTATCAGAGGCTGTGTTGAAACTAAAGTAACTATATCATGGAAGAGTTATTTTAGCCACAGTTGTAAATGTCTGGCAAGTGACTTGATCTAAGACTGTGTTCAAACTAAAGTAACTATATCATGGAAGAGTCATTTTAGCCACAGTTGTACATGTCTGACAAGTGACTTGATCTGAGACTGTGTTGAAACTAAAGTAACTATATCATGGAAGAGTCATTTGAGCCACAGTTGTACATGTCTGGCAAGTGACATGATCTGAGATTGTGTTGAAACTAAAGTAACTATATCATGGAAGAGTCATTTTAGCCACAGTTGCATATGTCTGGCAAGTGACTTGATCTGGGATTGTGTTGAAACTAAAGTAACTATATAATGGAAGAGTCATTTCAGCCACAGTTGTACATGCCTGGAAAGTGACTTGATCTGTGACTGTGTTGAAAGTAATGTAACTATATAATGGAAGAGTCATTTCAGCCACAGTTGTACATGCCTTGAAAGTGACTTGATCTGAGACTGTGTTTAAACTAAAGTAACTATATCATGGAAGAGTCATTTTAGCTACAGTTGTACATGTCTGGCAAGTGACTTGATCTGTGAATGTGTTGAAACTAAAGTAACTATATCATGAAAGAGTCATTTTAGCCACAGTTGTACATGCCTGGAAAGTGACTTTATCTGGGACTGTGTTGAAACTAAAGTAACTATATCATGGAAGAGTCATTTTAGCCACAGTTGTACATGTCTGGTAAGTGACTTGATCTAAGACTGTGTTGAAACTAAAGTAACTATATCATGGAAGAGTCATTTTAGCCACAGTTGTACATGTCTGGCAAGTGACTTGGTCTGAGACCGTGTTGAAACTAAAGTACTATATCATGGAAGATTCATTTTAGCCACAGTTGTACATGTCTGGCAAGTGACTTGATCTGTGACTGTGTTGAAACTAAAGTAACTATATCATGGAAGAGTCATTTTAGCCACAGTTGTACATGTCTGGCAAGTGACTTGATCTGTGACTGTGTTGAAACTAAAGTAACTATATCATGGTAGACTCATTTTAGCCACAGTTGTAGATCTCTGGCAAGTGAAATGATCTGAGGTTGTGTTGAAACTAAAGTAACTATATCATTGAAGAGTCATTTTTGCTAAACTTGTACATGTCTGGCAAGTGAATTGATCTGTGACTGTGTTGAAACTAAAGTAACTATATCATGGAAGAGTCATTTCAGCCACAGTTGTACATGCCTGGAAAGTGACTTGATCTGGGACTGTGTTGAAACTAAAGTAACTATATCATGGAAGAGTCATTTCAGCCACAGTTGTACATGTCTGGCAAGTAACCTGATCTGAGACTGTGTTGAAACTAAAGTAACTATATCATGGAAGAGTCATTTTAGCCACAGTTGTAAATGTCTGGCAAGTGACTTGATCTGAGATTGTGTTGAAACTAAAGTAACTATATCATGGAAGAGTCATTTTAGCCACAGTTGTAAATGTCTGGCAAGTGACTTGATCTGAGATTGTGTTGAAACTAAAGTAACTATATCATGGAACAGTCATTTTAGCCACAGTTGTACATGTCTGGCAAGTGACTTGATCTAAGACTGTGTTCAAACTAAAGTACCTATATCATGGAAGAGTCATTTTAGCCACAGTTGTACATGTCTGACAAGTGACTTGATCTGAGACTGTGTTGAAACTAAAGTAACTATATCATGGAAGAGTCATTTGAGCCACAGTTGTACATGTCTGGCAAGTGACATGATCTGAGATTGTGTTGAAACTAAAGTAACTATATCATGGAAGAGTCATTTTAGCCACAGTTGCATATGTCTGGCAAGTGACTTGATCTGGGATTGTGTTGAAACTAAAGTAACTATATAATGGAAGAGTCATTTCAGCCACAGTTGTACATGCCTGGAAAGTGACTTGATCTGTGACTGTGTTGAATGTAATGTAACTATATAATGGAAGAGTCATTTCAGCCACAGTTGTACATGCCTTGAAAGTGATTTGATCTGAGACTGTGTTTAAACTAAAGTAACTATATCATGGAAGAGTCATTTTAGCTACAGTTGTACATGTCTGGCAAGTGACTTGATCTGTGAATGTTTTGAAACTAAAGTAACTATATCATGAAAGAGTCATTTTAGCCACAGTTGTACATGCCTGGAAAGTGACTTTATCTGGGACTGTGTTGAAATTAAAGTAACTATATCATGGAAGAGTCATTTTATCCACAGTTGTACATGTCTGGTAAGTGACTTGATCTAAGACTGTGTTGAAACTAAAGTAACTATATCATGGAAGAGTCATTTTAGCCACAGTTGTACATGTCTGGCAAGTGACTTGGTCTGAGACCGTGTTGAAACTAAAGTACTATATCATGGAAGATTCATTTTAGCCACAGTTGTACATGTCTGGCAAGTGACTTGATCTGTGACTGTGTTGAAACTAAAGTAACTATATCATGGAAGAGTCATTTTAGCCACAGTTGTACATGTCTGGCAAGTGACTTGATCTGTGACTGTGTTGAAACTAAAGTAACTATATCATGGTAGACTCATTTTAGCCACAGTTGTAGATCTCTGGCAAGTGAAATGATCTGAGGTTGTGTTGAAACTAAAGTAACTATATCATTGAAGAGTCATTTTTGCTAAACTTGTACATGTCTGGCAAGTGACTTGATCTGTGACTGTGTTGAAACTAAAGTAACTATATCATGGAAGAGTCATTTCAGCCACAGTTGTACATGCCTCGAAAGTGACTTGATCTGGGACTGTGTTGAAACTAAAGTAACTATATCATGGAAGAGTCATTTCAGCCACAGTTGTACATGTCTGGCAAGTAACCTGATCTGAGACTGTGTTGAAACTAAAGTAACTATATCATGGAAGAGTCATTTTAGCCACAGTTGTAAATGTCTGGCAAGTGACTTGATCTGAGATTGTGTTGAAACTAAAGTAACTATATCATGGAAGAGTCATTTTAGCCACAGTTGTACATGTCTGGTAAGTGACTTGATCTGAGACTGTGTTGAAACTAAAGTAACTATATCATGGAACAGTCATTTTAGCCACAGTTGTACATGTCTGGCAAGTGACTTTATCAGAGGCTGTGTTGAAACTAAAGTAACTATATCATGGAAGAGTTATTTTAGCCACAGTTGTACATGTCTGGCAAGTGACTTGATCTAAGACTGTGTTCAAACTAAAGTAACTATATCATGGAAGAGTCATTTTAGCCACAGTTGTACATGTCTGACAAGTGACTTGATCTGAGACTGTGTTGAAACTAAAGTAACTATATCATGGAAGAGTCATTTGAGCCACAGTTGTACATGTCTGGCAAGTGACTTGATCTGGGATTGTGTTGAAACTAAAGTAACTATATAATGGAAGAGTCATTTCAGCCACAGTTGTACATGCCTGGAAAGTGACTTGATCTGTGACTGTGTTGAAAGTAATGTAACTATATAATGGAAGAGTCATCTCAGCCACAGTTGTACATGCCTTGAAAGTGACTTGATCTGAGACTGTGTTTAAACTAAAGTAACTATATCATGGAAGAGTCATTTTAGCTACAGTTATACATGTCTGTCAAGTGACTTGATCTGTGAATGTGTTGAAACTAAAGTAACTATATCATGAAAGAGTCATTTTAGCCACAGTTGTACATGCCTGGAAAGTGACTTTATCTGGGACTGTGTTGAAACTAAAGTAACTATATCATGGAAGAGTCATTTTAGCCACAGTTGTACATGTCTGGCAAGTGACTTCATCTGTGTCTGTGTTGAAACTAAAGTAACTATATCATGGAAGAGTCATTTTAGCCACAGTTGTACATGTCTGGCAAGTGACTTGATCTGTGACTGTGTTGAAACTAAAGTAACTATATCATGGTAGACTCATTTTAGCCACAGTTGTAGATCTCTGGCAAGTGAAATGATCTGAGGTTGTGTTGAAACTAAAGTAACTATATCATTGAAGAGTCATTTTTGCTAAACTTGTACATGTCTGGCAAGTGACTTGATCTGTGACTGTGTTGAAACTAAAGTAACTATATCATGGAAGAGTCATTTCAGCCACAGTTGTACATGCCTCGAAAGTGACTTGATCTGGGACTGTGTTGAAACTAAAGTAACTATATCATGGAAGAGTCATTTCAGCCACAGTTGTACATGTCTGGCAAGTAACCTGATCTGAGACTGTGTTGAAACTAAAGTAACTATATCATGGAAGAGTCATTTTAGCCACAGTTGTAAATGTCTGGCAAGTGACTTGATCTGAGATTGTGTTGAAACTAAAGTAACTATATCATGGAAGAGTCATTTTAGCCACAGTTGTACATGTCTGGTAAGTGACTTGATCTGAGACTGTGTTGAAACTAAAGTAACTATATCATGGAACAGTCATTTTAGCCACAGTTGTACATGTCTGGCAAGTGACTTTATCAGAGGCTGTGTTGAAACTAAAGTAACTATATCATGGAAGAGTTATTTTAGCCACAGTGGTACATGTCTGGCAAGTGACTTGATCTAAGACTGTGTTCAAACTAAAGTAACTATATCATGGAAGAGTCATTTTAGCCACAGTTGTACATGTCTGACAAGTGACTTGATCTGAGACTGTGTTGAAACTAAAGTAACTATATCATGGAAGAGTCATTTGAGCCACAGTTGTACATGTCTGGCAAGTGACTTGATCTGGGATTGTGTTGAAACTAAAGTAACTATATAATGGAAGAGTCATTTCAGCCACAGTTGTACATGCCTGGAAAGTGACTTGATCTGTGACTGTGTTGAAAGTAATGTAACTATATAATGGAAGAGTCATCTCAGCCACAGTTGTACATGCCTTGAAAGTGACTTGATCTGAGACTGTGTTTAAACTAAAGTAACTATATCATGGAAGAGTCATTTTAGCTACAGTTATACATGTCTGTCAAGTGACTTGATCTGTGAATGTGTTGAAACTAAAGTAACTATATCATGAAAGAGTCATTTTAGCCACAGTTGTACATGCCTGGAAAGTGACTTTATCTGGGACTGTGTTGAAACTAAAGTAACTATATCATGGAAGAGTCATTTTAGCCACAGTTGTACATGTCTGGCAAGTGACTTGATCTGTGTCTGTGTTGAAACTAAAGTAACTATATCATGGAAGAGTCATTTCAGCCACAGTTGTACATGTCTGGCAAGTGACTTGATCTGTGACTGTGTTGAAACTAAAGTAACTATATCATGGTAGACTCATTTTAGCCACAGTTGTAGATCTCTGGCAAGTGAAATGATCTGAGGTTGTGTTGAAACTAAAGTAACTATATCATTGAAGAGTCATTTTTGCTAAACTTGTACATGTCTGGCAAGTGACTTGATCTGTGACTGTGTTGAAACTAAAGTAACTATATCATGGAAGAGTCATTTCAGCCACAGTTGTACATGCCTGGAAAGTGACTTGATCTGGGACTGTGTTGAAACTAAAGTAACTATATCATGGAAGAGTTATTTTAGCCAGAGTTGTACATGTCTGGCAAGTGACATTATCTGAGATTGTGTTGAAACTAAAGTAACTATATCATGGAAGAGTCATTTTAGCCACAGTTGCACATGTCTGGCAAGTGACTTGATCTGAGATCGTGTTGAAACTAAAGTAACTATATCATGGAAGAGTCAATTTAGCCACAGTTGTACATGTCTGGCAAGTGACTTGATTCGAGACTGTATTGAAACTAAAGTAACTATATCATGGAAGATTCATTTTAGCCACAGTTGTACATGTCTGGCAAGTAACTTGATCTGAGACTGTGTTGAAACTAAAGTAACTATATCATGGAAGAGTCATTTTAGCCACAGTTGTAAATGTCTGGCAAGTGACTTGATCTGAGATTGTGTTGAAACTAAAGTAACTATATCATGGAAGAGTTATTTTAGCCACAGTTGTACATGTCTGTCAAGTGACTTGATCTAAGACTGTGTTCAAACTAAAGTAACTATATCATGGAAGAGTCATTTTAGCCACAGTTGTACATGTCTGACAAGTGACTTGATCTGAGACTGTGTTGAAACTAAAGTAACTATATCATGGAAGAGTCATTTTAGCCACAGTTGTACATGTCTGGCAAGTGATTTGATCTGAGATTGTGTTGAAACTAAAGTAACTATATAATGGAGGAGTCATTTCAGCCACAGTTGTACATGCCTTGAAAGTGACTTGATCTGAGACTGTGTTTAAACTAAAGTAACCATATCATGGAAGAGTCATTTTAGCTACAGTTGTACATGTCTGGCAAGTGACTTGATTCGAGACTGTGTTGAAACTAAAGTAACTATATCATGGAAGATTCATTTTAGCCACAGTTGTACATGTCTGACAAGTATCTTGATCTGAGACTGTGTTGAAACTAAAGTAACTATATCATGGAAGAGTCATTTTAGCCACAGTTGTACATGTCTGGCAAGTGACTTGATCTGAGACTATTTTGAAACTAAAGTAACTATATCATGGAACAGTCATTTTAGCCACAGTTGTACATGTCTGGCAAGTGACTTGATCTGAGACTGTGTTGAAACTAAAGTAACTATATCATGGAAGAGTCATTTTAGCCACAGTTGTACATGTCTGGCAAGACAACTGATCTGAGACTGTGTTGAAACTAAAGTAACTATATCATGTAAGATTCATTTTAGCCACAGTTGTACATGTCTGGCAAGTGACTTGATCTGAGACAGTGTTGAAACTAAAGTACTACATCATGGAAGATTCATTTTAGCTACAGTTGTACATGTCTGGCAAGTGACTTGATCTGAGACTGTGTTCAAACTAAAGTAACTATATCATGGTAGACTCATTTTAGCCACAGTTGTAGATCTCTGGCAAGTGACATGATCTGAGGTTGTGTTGAAACTAAAGTAACTATATCATTGAAGAGTCATTTTTGCTAAACTTGTACATATCTGGCAAGTGACTTGATCTGTGACTGTGTTGAAACTAAAGTAACTATATCATGGAAGAGTCATTTCAGCCACAGTTGTACATGTCTGGCAAGTAACCTGATCTGAGACTGTGTTGAAACTAAAGTAACTATATCATGGAAGAGTCATTTTAGCCACAGTTGTAAATGTCTGGCAAGTGACTTGATCTGAGATTGTGTTGAAACTAAAGTAACTATATCATGGAAGAGTCATTTTAGCCACAGTTGTACATGTCTGGTAAGTGACTTGATCTGAGAGTGTGTTGAAACTAAAGTAACTATATCATGGAACAGTCATTTTAGCCACAGTTGTACATGTCTGGCTAGTGACTTTATCAGAGGCTGTGTTGAAACTAAAGTAACTATATCATGGAAGAGTTATTTTAGCCACAGTTGTACATGTCTGGCAAGTGACTTGATCTAAGACTGTGTTCAAACTAAAGTAACTATATCATGGAAGAGTCATTTTAGCCACAGTTGTACATGTCTGACAAGTGACTTGATCTGACACTGTGTTGAAACTAAAGTAACTATATCATGGAAGAGTCATTTGAGCCACAGTTGTACATGTCTGGCAAGTGACATGATCTGAGATTGTGTTGAAACTAAAGTAACTATATCATGGAAGAGTCATTTTAGCCACAGTTGCATATGTCTGGCAAGTGACTTGATCTGGGTTTGTGTTGAAACTAAAGTAACTATATAATGGAAGAGTCATTTCAGCCACAGTTGTACATGCCTGGAAAGTGACTTGATCTGTGACTGTGTTGAAAGTAATGTAACTATATAATGGAAGAGTCATTTCAGCCACAGTTGTACATGCCTTGAAATTGACTTGATCTGAGACTGTGTTTAAACTAAAGTAACTATATCATGGAAGAGTCATTTTAGCTACGGTTGTACATGTCTGGCAAGTGACTTGATCTGTGAATGTGTTGAAACTAAAGTAACTATATCATGAAAGAGTAATTTTAGCCACAGTTGTACATGTCTGGCAAGTGACTTGATCTGAGACTGTGTTGAAACTAAAGTAACTATATCATGGTAGACTCATTTTAGCCACAGTTGTAGATCTCTGGCAAGTGAAATGATCTGAGGTTGTGTTGAAACTAAAGTAACTATATCATTGAAGAGTCATTTTTGCTAAACTTGTACATGTCTGGCAAGTGACTTGATCTGTGATTGTGTTGAAACTAAAGTAACTATATCATGGAAGAGTCATTTCAGCCACAGTTGTACATGCCTGGAAAGAGACTTGATCTGGGACTGTGTTGAAACTAAAGTAACTATATCATGGAAGAGTTATTTTAGCCAGAGTTGTACATGTCTGGCAAGTGACATTATCTGAGATTGTGTTGAAACTAAAGTAACTATATCATGGAAGAGTCATTTTAGCCACAGTTGCACATGTCTGGCAAGTGACTTGATCTGAGATCGTGTTGAAACTAAAGTAACTATATCATGGAAGAGTCAATTTAGCCACAGTTGTACATGTCTGGCAAGTGACTTGATTCGAGACTGTATTGAAACTAAAGTAACTATATCATGGAAGATTCATTTTAGCCACAGTTGTACATGTCTGGCAAGTAACTTGATCTGAGACTGTGTTGAAACTAAAGTAACTATATCATGGAAGAGTCATTTTAGCCACAGTTGTAAATGTCTGGCAAGTGACTTGATCTGAGATTGTGTTGAAACTAAAGTAACTATATCATGGAAGAGTTATTTTAGCCACAGTTGTACATGTCTGTCAAGTGACTTGATCTAAGACTGTGTTCAAACTAAAGTAACTATATCATGGAAGAGTCATTTTAGACACAGTTGTACATGTCTGACAAGTGACTTGATCTGAGACTGTGTTGAAACTAAAGTAACTTTATCATGGAAGAGTCATTTTAGCCACAGTTGTACATGTCTGGCAAGTGATTTGATCTGAGATTGTGTTGAAACTAAAGTAACTATATAATGGCGGAGTCATTTCAGCCACAGTTGTACATGCCTTGAAAGTGACTTGATCTGAGACTGTGTTTAAACTAAAGTAACCATATCATGGAAGAGTCATTTTAGCTACAGTTGTACATGTCTGGCAAGTGACTTGATTCGAGACTGTGTTGAAACTAAAGTAACTATATCATGGAAGATTCATTTTAGCCACAGTTGTACATGTCTGACAAGTATCTTGATCTGAGACTGTGTTGAAACTAAAGTAACTATATCATGGAAGAGTCATTTTAGCCACAGTTGTACATGTCTGGCAAGTGACTTGATCTGAGACTATTTTGAAACTAAAGTAACTATATCATGGAAGAGTCATTTTAGCCACAGTTGTACATGTCTGGCAAGTGACTTGATCTGAGACTGTGTTGAAACTAAAGTAACTATATCATGGAAGAGTCATTTTAGCCACAGTTGTACATGTCTGGCAAGACAACTGATCTGAGACTGTGTTGAAACTAAAGTAACTATATCATGTAAGATTCATTTTAGCCACAGTTGTACATGTCTGGCAAGTGACTTGATCTGAGACAGTGTTGAAACTAAAGTACTACATCATGGAAGATTCATTTTAGCTACAGTTGTACATGTCTGGCAAGTGACTTGATCTGAGACTGTGTTCAAACTAAAGTAACTATATCATGGTAGACTCATTTTAGCCACAGTTGTAGATCTCTGGCAAGTGACATGATCTGAGGTTGTGTTGAAACTAAAGTAACTATATCATTGAAGAGTCATTTTTGCTAAACTTGTACATATCTGGCAAGTGACTTGATCTGTGACTGTGTTGAAACTAAAGTAACTATATCATGGAAGAGTCATTTCAGCCACAGTTGTACATGTCTGGCAAGTAACCTGATCTGAGACTGTGTTGAAACTAATGTAACTATATCATGGAAGAGTCATTTTAGCCACAGTTGTAAATGTCTGGCAAGTGACTTGATCTGAGATTGTGTTGAAACTAAAGTAACTATATCATGGAAGAGTCATTTTAGCCACAGTTGTACATGTCTGGTAAGTGACTTGATCTGAGAGTGTGTTGAAACTAAAGTAACTATATCATGGAAGAGTCATTTTAGCCACAGTTGTACATGTCTGGCAAGTGACTTTATCAGAGGCTGTGTTGAAACTAAAGTAACTATATCATGGAAGAGTTATTTTAGCCACAGTTGTACATGTCTGGCAAGTGACTTGAACTAAGACTGTGTTCAAACTAAAGTAACTATATCATGGAAGAGTCATTTTAGCCACAGTTGTACATGTCTGACAAGTGACTTGATCTGACACTGTGTTGAAACTAAAGTAACTATATCATGGAAGAGTCATTTGAGCCACAGTTGTACATGTCTGGCAAGTGACATGATCTGAGATTGTGTTGAAACTAAAGTAACTATATCATGGAAGAGTCATTTTAGCCACAGTTGCATATGTCTGGCAAGTGACTTGATCTGGGATTGTGTTGAAACTAAAGTAACTATATAATGGAAGAGTCATTTCAGCCACAGTTGTACATGCCTGGAAAGTGACTTGATCTGTGACTGTGTTGAAAGTAATGTAACTATATAATGGAAGAGTCATTTCAGCCACAGTTGTACATGCCTTGAAATTGACTTGATCTGAGACTGTGTTTAAACTAAAGTAACTATATCATGGAAGAGTCATTTTAGCTACGGTTGTACATGTCTGGCAAGTGACTTGATCTGTGAATGTGTTGAAACTAAAGTAACTATATCATGAAAGAGTAATTTTAGCCACAGTTGTACATGTCTGGCAAGTGACTTGATCTGAGACTGTGTTGAAACTAAAGTAACTATATCATGGTAGACTCATTTTAGCCACAGTTGTAGATCTCTGGCAAGTGAAATGATCTGAGGTTGTGTTGAAACTAAAGTAACTATATCATTGAAGAGTCATTTTTGCTAAACTTGTACATGTCTGGCAAGTGACTTGATCTGTGATTGTGTTGAAACTAAAGTAACTATATCATGGAAGAGTCATTTCAGCCACAGTTGTACATGCCTGGAAAGTGACTTGATCTGGGACTGTGTTGAAACTAAAGTAACTATATCATGGAAGAGTTATTTTAGCCAGAGTTGTACATGTCTGGCAAGTGACATTATCTGAGATTGTGTTGAAACTAAAGTAACTATATCATGGAAGAGTCATTTTAGCCACAGTTGCACATGTCTGGCAAGTGACTTGATCTGAGATCGTGTTGAAACTAAAGTAACTATATCATGGAAGAGTCAATTTAGCCACAGTTGTACATGTCTGGCAAGTGACTTGATTCGAGACTGTATTGAAACTAAAGTAACTATATCATGGAAGATTCATTTCAGCCACAGTTGTACATGTCTGGCAAGTAACTTGATCTGAGACTGTGTTGAAACTAAAGTAACTATATCATGGAAGAGTCATTTTAGCCACAGTTGTAAATGTCTGGCAAGTGACTTGATCTGAGATTGTGTTGAAACTAAAGTAACTATATCATGGAAGAGTTATTTTAGCCACAGTTGTACATGTCTGGCAAGTGACTTGATCTAAGACTGTGTTCAAACTAAAGTAACTATATCATGGAAGAGTCATTTTAGCCACAGTTGTACATGTCTAACAAGTGACTTGATCTGAGACTGTGTTGAAACTAAAGTAACTATATCATGGAAGAGTCATTTTAGCCACAGTTGTACATGTCTGGCAAGTGACTTGATCTGAGATTGTGTTGAAACTAAAGTAACTATATCATGGAAGAGTCATTTTAGCCACAGTTGCATATATCTGGCAAGTGACTTGATCTGGGATTGTGTTGAAACTAAAGTAACTATATAATGGAAGAGTCATTTCAGCCACAGTTGTACATGCCTGGAAAGTGACTTGATCTGTGACTGTGTTTAAACTAAAGTAACCATATCATGGAAGAGTCATTTTAGCTACAGTTGTACATGTCTGGCAAGTGACTTGATTCGAGACTGTGTTGAAACTAAAGTAACTATATCATGGAAGATTCATTTTAGCCACAGTTGTACATGTCTGACAAGTATCTTGATCTGAGACTGTGTTGAAACTAAAGTAACTATATCATGGAAGAGTCATTTTAGCCACAGTTGTACATGTCTGGCAAGTGACCCTGATCTGAGACTATTTTGAAACTAAAGTAACTATATCATGGAAGAGTCATTTTAGCCACAGTTGTACATGTCTGGCAAGTGACTTGATCTGAGACTGTGTTGAAACTAAAGTAACTATATCATGGAAGAGTCATTTTACCCACAGTTGTACATGTCTGGCAAGACAACTGATCTGAGACTGTGTTCAAACTAAAGTAACTATATCATGTAAGATTCATTTTAGCCACAGTTGTACATGTCTGGCAAGTGACTTGATCTGAGACAGTGTTGAAACTAAAGTACTACATCATGGAAGATTCATTTTAGCTACAGTTGTACATGTCTGGCAAGTGACTTGATCTGAGACTGTGTTCAAACTAAAGTAACTATATCATGGTAGACTCATTTTAGCCACAGTTGTAGATCTCTGGCAAGTGACATGATCTGAGGTTGTGTTGAAACTAAAGTAACTATATCATGGAAGAGTCATTTTAGCCACAGTTATACATGTCTGGCAAGTGACTTGATCTGAGACTATTTTGAAACTAAAGTAACTATATCATGGAAGAGTCATTTCAGCCACAGTTGTACATGCCTGGAAAGTGACTTGATCTGGGACTGTGATGAAACTAAAGTAACTATATTATGGAAGAGTTATTTTAGCCACAGTTGTACATGTCTAGCAAGTGACTTGATCTAAGACTGTGTTCAAACTAAAGTAACTATATCATGGAAGAGTCATTTTAGCTACAGTTGTACATGTCTGGCAAGTGACTTGATCTATGAATGTGTTGAAACTAAAGTAACTATATCATAAAAGAGTCATTTTAGCCACAGTTGTACATGTCTGGCAAGTGACGTGATCTAAGACTGTGTTGAAACTAAAGTAACTATATCATGGAAGAGTCATTTTAGCCACAGTTGTACATCTCTGACAAGTGACTTGATCTGAGACTGTGTTGAAACTAAAGTAAGTATATCATGGAAGAGTCATTTTAGCCACAGTTGTACATGTCTTGCAAGTGACTTGATCTGTGAATGTGTTGAAACTAAAGTAACTATATCATGAAAGAGTCATTTTAGCCACAGTTGTACATGCCTGGAAAGTGACTTTATCTGGGACTGTGTTGAAACTAAAGTAACTATATCATGGAAGAGTCATTTTAGCCACAGTTGTACATGTCTGGCAAGTGACATGATCTGAGATTGTGTTGAAACTAAAGTAACTATATCATGGAAGATTCATTTTAGCCACAGTTGTACATGTCTGACAAGTATCTTGATCTGAGACTGTGTTGAAACTAAAGTAACTATATCATGGAAGAGTCATTTTAGCCACAGTTGTACATGTCTGGCAAGTGACTTGATCTGAGACTATTTTGAAACTAAAGTAACTATATCATGGAAGAGTCATTTTAGCCACAGTTGTACATGTCTGGCAAGTAACTTGATCTGAGACTGTGTTGAAACTAAAGTAACTATATCATGGAAGAGTCATTTTAGCCACAGTTATACATGTCTGGCAAGTGACTTGATCTGAGACTATTTTGAAACTAAAGTAACTATATCATGGAAGAGTCATTTTAGCCACAGTTGTACATGTCTGGCAAGTGACTTGATCTGAGATTGTGTTGAAACTAAAGTAACTATATCATGGAAGAGTCATTTTAGCCACAGTTGCATATGTCTGGCAAGTGACTTGATCTGGGATTGTGTTGAAACTAAAGTAACTATATAATGGAAGAGTCATTTCAGCCACAGTTGTACATGCCTGGAAAGTGACTTGATCTGTGACTGTGTTGAAAGTAATGTAACTATATAATGGAGGAGTCATTTCAGCCACAGTTGTACATGCCTTGGAAGTGACTTGATCTGAGACTGTGTTTAAGCTAAAGTAACCATATCATGGAAGAGTCATTTTAGCTACAGTTGTACATGTCTGGCAAGTGACTTGATTCGAGACTGTGTTGAAACTAAAGTAACTATATCATGGAAGATTCATTTTAGCCACAGTTGTACATGTCTGACAAGTATCTTAATCTGAGACTGTGTTGAAACTAAAGTAACTATATCATGGAAGAGTCATTTTAGCCACAGTTGTACATGTCTGGCAAGTGACTTGATCTGAGACTATTTTGAAACTAAAGTAACTATATCATGGAAGAGTCATTTTAGCCACAGTTGTACATGTCTGGCAAGTGACTTGATCTGAGACTGTGTTGAAACTAAAGTAACTATATCATGGAAGAGTCATTTTAGCCACAGTTGTACATGTCTGGCAAGACAACTGATCTGAGACTGTGTTGAAACTAAAGTAACTATATCATGTAAGATTCATTTTAGCCACAGTTGTACATGTCTGGCAAGTGATTTGATCTGAGACAGTGTTGAAACTAAAGTACTACATCATGGAAGATTCATTTTAGCTACAGTTGTACATGTCTGGCAAGTGACTTGATCTGAGACTGTGTTCAAACTAAAGTAACTATATCATGGTAGACTCATTTTAGCCACAGTTGTAGATCTCTGGCAAGTGACATGATCTGAGGTTGTGTTGAAACTAAAGTAACTATATCATTGAAGAGTCATTTTTGCTAAACTTGTACATATCTGGCAAGTGACTTGATCTGAGACTGTGTTGAAACTAAAGTAACTATATCATGGAAGAGTCATTTCAGCCACAGTTGTACATGCCTGGAAAGTGACTTGATCTGGGACTGTGTTGAAACTAAAATAACTATATCATGGAAGAGTTATTTTAGCCACAGTTGTACATGTCTAGCAAGTGACTTGATCTAAGACTGTGTTCAAACTAAAGTAACTATATCATGGAAGAGTCATTTTAGCTACAGTTGTACATGTCTGGCAAGTGACTTGATCTGTGAATGTGTTGAAACTAAAGTAACTATATCATGAAAGAGTCATTTTAGCCACAGTTGTACATGTCTGGCAAGTGACGTGATCTAAGACTGTGTTGAAACTAAAGTAACTATATCATGGAAGAGTCATTTTAGCCACAGTTGTACATGTCTGACAAGTGACTTGATCTGAGACTGTGTTGAAACTAAAGTAACTATATCATGGAAGAGTCATTTTAGCCACAGTTGTACATGTCTGGCAAGTGACATGATCTGAGATTGTGTTGAAACTAAAGTAACTATATCATGGAAGAGTCATTTTAGCCACAGTTGCATATGTCTGGCAAGTGACTTGATCTGGGATTGTGTTGAAACTAAAGTAACTATATAATGGAAGAGTCATTTCAGCCACAGTTGTACATGCCTGGAAAGTGACTTGATCTGTGACTGTGTTGAAAGTAATGTAACTATATAATGGAAGAGTCATTTCAGCCACAGTTGTACATGCCTTGAAAGTGACTTGATCTGAGACTGTGTTTAAACTAAAGTAACCATATCATGGAAGAGTCATTTTAGCTACAGTTGTACATGTCTGGCAAGTGACTTGATCTGTGAATGTGTTGAAACTAAAGTAACTATATCATGAAAGAGTCATTTTAGCCACAGTTGTACATGCCTGGAAAGTGACTTTATCTGGGACTGTGTTGAAACTAAAGTAACTATATCATGTAAGAGTCATTTTAGCCACAGTTGTACATGTCTGGCAAGTGACATGATCTGAGATTGTGTTGAAACTAAAGTAACTATATCATGGAAGAGTCATTTTAGCCACAGTTGTACATGTCTGGCAAGTGACTTGATTCGAGACTGTGTTGAAACTAAAGTAACTATATCATGGAAGATTCATTTTAGCCACAGTTGTACATGTCTGACAAGTATCTTGATCTGAGACTGTGTTGAAACTAAAGTAACTATATCATGGAAGAGTCATTTTAGCCACAGTTGTACATGTCTGGCAAGTGACTTGATCTGAGACTATTTTGAAACTAAAGTAACTATATCATGGAAGAATCATTTTAGCCACAGTTGTACATGTCTGGCAAGTGACATGATCTGAGACTGTGTTGAAACTAAAGTAACTATATCATGGAAGAGTCATTTTAGCCATAGTTGTACATGTCTGGCAAGACAACTGATCTGAGACTGTGTTGAAACTAAAGTAACTATATCATGTAAGATTCATTTTAGCCACAGTTGTACATGTCTGGCAAGTGACTTGATCTCAGACTGTGTTGAAACTAAAGTACTACATCATGGAAGATTCATTTTAGCTACAGTTGTACATGTCTGGCAAGTGACTTGATCTCAGACTGTGTTCAAACTAAAGTAACTATATCATGGTAGACTCATTTTAGCCACAGTTGTAGATCTCTGGCAATTGACATGATCTGTGACTGTGTTGAAACTAAAGTAACTATATCATGGAAGAGTTATTTTAGCCACAGTTGTACATGTCTAGCAAGTGACTTGATCTAAGACTGTGTTCAAACTAAAGTAACTATATCA
Organism: Eledone cirrhosa; assembly: GCA_964016885.1. Classification (NCBI taxonomy): domain Eukaryota; kingdom Metazoa; phylum Mollusca; class Cephalopoda; order Octopoda; family Eledonidae; genus Eledone; species Eledone cirrhosa. The sequence continues at coordinate 19,349,841 of OZ024754.1, read as the reverse complement.
TGGAAGAGTCATTTTAGCCACAGTTGTACATGTCTGGCAAGTGACTTGATCTGTGAATGTGTTGAAACTAAAGTAACTATATCATGAAAGAGTCATTTTAGCCACAGTTGTACATGTCTGGCAAGTGACGTGATCTAAGACTGTGTTGAAACTAAAGTAACTATAACATGGAAGAGTCATTTTAGCCTCAGTTGTACATGTCTGGCAAGTGACTTGATCTGAGACTGTGTTGAAACTAAAGTAACTATATCATGGAAGAGTCATTTTAGCCACAGTTGTACATGTCTGGCAAGTGACTTGATCTGTGAATGTGTTGAAACTAAAGTAACTATATCATGAAAGAGTCATTTTAGCCACAGTTGTACATGCCTGGAAAGTGACTTTATCTGGGACTGTGTTGAAACTAAAGTAACTATATCATGGAAGAGTCATTTTAGCCACAGTTGTACATGTCTGGCAAGTGACATGATCTGAGATTGTGTTGAAACTAAAGTAACTATATCATGGAAGAGTCATTTTAGCCACAGTTGTACATGTCTGGCAAGTGACTTGATTCGAGACTGTGTTGAAACTAAAGTAACTATATCATGGAAGATTCCTTTTAGCCACAGTTGTACATGTCTGACAAGTATCTTGATCTGAGACTGTGTTGAAACTAAAGTAACTATATCATGGAAGAGTCATTTTAGCCACAGTTGTACATGTCTGGCAAGTGACTTGATCTGAGACTATTTTGAAACTAAAGTAACTATATCATGGAAGAATCATTTTAGCCACAGTTGTACATGTCTGGCAAGTGACATGATCTGAGACTGTGTTGAAACTAAAGTAACTATATCATGGAAGAGTCATTTTAGCCATAGTTGTACATGTCTGGCAAGACAACTGATCTGAGACTGTGTTGAAACTAAAGTAACTATATCATGTAAGATTCATTTTAGCCACAGTTGTACATGTCTGGCAAGTGACTTGATCTCAGACTGTGTTGAAACTAAAGTACTACATCATGGAAGATTCATTTTAGCTACAGTTGTACATGTCTGGCAAGTGACTTGATCTCAGACTGTGTTCAAACTAAAGTAACTATATCATGGTAGACTCATTTTAGCCACAGTTGTAGATCTCTGGCAATTGACATGATCTGTGACTGTGTTGAAACTAAAGTAACTATATCATGGAAGAGTTATTTTAGCCACAGTTGTACATGTCTAGCAAGTGACTTGATCTAAGACTGTGTTCAAACTAAAGTAACTATATCATGGAAGAGTCATTTTAGCCACAGTTGTACATGTCTGGCAAGTGACTTGATCTGTGAATGTGTTGAAACTAAAGTAACTATATCATGAAAGAGTCATTTTAGCCACAGTTGTACATGTCTGGCAAGTGACGTGATCTAAGACTGTGTTGAAACTAAAGTAACTATAACATGGAAGAGTCATTTTAGCCTCAGTTGTACATGTCTGGCAAGTGACTTGATCTGAGACTGTGTTGAAACTAAAGTAACTATATCATGGAAGAGTCATTTTAGCCACAGTTGTACATGTCTGGCAAGTGACTTGATCTGAGATTGTGTTGAAACTAAAGTAACTATATCATGGAAGAGTCATTTTAGCCACAGTTGCATATGTCTGGTAAGTGACTTGATCTGAGACTGTGTTGAAACTAAAGTAACTATATCATGGAAGAGTCATTTTAGCCACAGTTGTAAATGTCTGGCAAGTGACTTGATCTGAGATTCTGTTGAAACTAAAGTAACTATATCATGGAAGAGTCATTTTAGCCACAGTTGTACATGTCTGGTAAGTGACTTGATCTGAGACTGTGTTGAAACTAAAGTAACTATATCATGGAACAGTCATTTTAGCCACAGTTGTACATGTCTGGCAAGTGACTTTATCAGAGGCTGTGTTGAAACTAAAGTAACTATATCATGGAAGAGTTATTTTAGCCACAGTTGTACATGTCTGGCAAGTGACTTGATCTAAGACTGTGTTCAAACTAAAGTAACTATATCATGGAAGAGTCATTTTAGCCACAGTTGTACATGTCTGGCAAGTGATTTGATCTGAGACTGTGTTGAAACTAAAGTAACTATTTCATGGAAGAGTGATTTTAGCCACAGTTGTACATGTCTGGCAAGTGACTTGATCTGTGACTGTGTTGAAACTAAAGTAAGTATATCATGGATGAGTCATTTTAGCCACAGTTGTACATGTCTGGCAAGTGACTTTATCTGTGACTGTGTTGAAACTAAAGTAACTATATCATGGAAGAGTCATTTTAGCCACAGTTGTACATGTCTGGCAAGTGACTTGATGTGAAACTGTGTTGAAACTAAAGTAAGTATATCATGGAAGAGTCATTTTAGCCACAGTTGTACATGTCTGGCAAGTAACTTGATCTGAGACTGTGTTGAAACTAAAGTAACTATATCATGGAAGAGTCATTTTAGCCACAGTTGTACATGTCTGGCTAGTGACTTGATTCGAGACTGTATTGAAACTAAAGTAACTATATCATGGAAGATTCATTTTAGCCACAGTTGTACATGTCTGGCAAGTAACTTGATCTGAGAGTGTGTTGAAACTAAAGTAACTATATCATGGAAGAGTCATTTCAGCCACAGTTGTACATGTCTGGCAAGTAACCTGATCTGAGACTGTGTTGAAACTAAAGTAACTATATCATGGAAGAGTCATTTTAGCCACAGTTGTAAATGTCTGGCAAGTGACTTGATCTGAGATTGTGTTGAAACTAAAGTAACTATATCATGGAAGAGTCATTTTAGCCACAGTTGTACATGTCTGGTAAGTGACTTGATCTGAGAGTGTGTTGAAACTAAAGTAACTATATCATGGAACAGTCATTTTAGCCACAGTTGTACATGTCTGGCTAGTGACTTTATCAGAGGCTGTGTTGAAACTAAAGTAACTATATCATGGAAGAGTTATTTTAGCCACAGTTGTACATGTCTGGCAAGTGACTTGATCTAAGACTGTGTTCAAACTAAAGTAACTATATCATGGAAGAGTCATTTTAGCCACAGTTGTACATGTCTGACAAGTGACTTGATCTGACACTGTGTTGAAACTAAAGTAACTATATCATGGAAGAGTCATTTGAGCCACAGTTGTACATGTCTGGCAAGTGACATGATCTGAGATTGTGTTGAAACTAAAGTAACTATATCATGGAAGAGTCATTTTAGCCACAGTTGCATATGTCTGGCAAGTGACTTGATCTGGGTTTGTGTTGAAACTAAAGTAACTATATAATGGAAGAGTCATTTCAGCCACAGTTGTACATGCCTGGAAAGTGACTTGATCTGTGACTGTGTTGAAAGTAATGTAACTATATAATGGAAGAGTCATTTCAGCCACAGTTGTACATGCCTTGAAATTGACTTGATCTGAGACTGTGTTTAAACTAAAGTAACTATATCATGGAAGAGTCATTTTAGCTACGGTTGTACATGTCTGGCAAGTGACTTGATCTGTGAATGTGTTGAAACTAAAGTAACTATATCATGAAAGAGTAATTTTAGCCACAGTTGTACATGTCTGGCAAGTGACTTGATCTGAGACTGTGTTGAAACTAAAGTAACTATATCATGGTAGACTCATTTTAGCCACAGTTGTAGATCTCTGGCAAGTGAAATGATCTGAGGTTGTGTTGAAACTAAAGTAACTATATCATTGAAGAGTCATTTTTGCTAAACTTGTACATGTCTGGCAAGTGACTTGATCTGTGATTGTGTTGAAACTAAAGTAACTATATCATGGAAGAGTCATTTCAGCCACAGTTGTACATGCCTGGAAAGAGACTTGATCTGGGACTGTGTTGAAACTAAAGTAACTATATCATGGAAGAGTTATTTTAGCCAGAGTTGTACATGTCTGGCAAGTGACATTATCTGAGATTGTGTTGAAACTAAAGTAACTATATCATGGAAGAGTCATTTTAGCCACAGTTGCACATGTCTGGCAAGTGACTTGATCTGAGATCGTGTTGAAACTAAAGTAACTATATCATGGAAGAGTCAATTTAGCCACAGTTGTACATGTCTGGCAAGTGACTTGATTCGAGACTGTATTGAAACTAAAGTAACTATATCATGGAAGATTCATTTTAGCCACAGTTGTACATGTCTGGCAAGTAACTTGATCTGAGACTGTGTTGAAACTAAAGTAACTATATCATGGAAGAGTCATTTTAGCCACAGTTGTAAATGTCTGGCAAGTGACTTGATCTGAGATTGTGTTGAAACTAAAGTAACTATATCATGGAAGAGTTATTTTAGCCACAGTTGTACATGTCTGTCAAGTGACTTGATCTAAGACTGTGTTCAAACTAAAGTAACTATATCATGGAAGAGTCATTTTAGACACAGTTGTACATGTCTGACAAGTGACTTGATCTGAGACTGTGTTGAAACTAAAGTAACTTTATCATGGAAGAGTCATTTTAGCCACAGTTGTACATGTCTGGCAAGTGATTTGATCTGAGATTGTGTTGAAACTAAAGTAACTATATAATGGCGGAGTCATTTCAGCCACAGTTGTACATGCCTTGAAAGTGACTTGATCTGAGACTGTGTTTAAACTAAAGTAACCATATCATGGAAGAGTCATTTTAGCTACAGTTGTACATGTCTGGCAAGTGACTTGATTCGAGACTGTGTTGAAACTAAAGTAACTATATCATGGAAGATTCATTTTAGCCACAGTTGTACATGTCTGACAAGTATCTTGATCTGAGACTGTGTTGAAACTAAAGTAACTATATCATGGAAGAGTCATTTTAGCCACAGTTGTACATGTCTGGCAAGTGACTTGATCTGAGACTATTTTGAAACTAAAGTAACTATATCATGGAAGAGTCATTTTAGCCACAGTTGTACATGTCTGGCAAGTGACTTGATCTGAGACTGTGTTGAAACTAAAGTAACTATATCATGGAAGAGTCATTTTAGCCACAGTTGTACATGTCTGGCAAGACAACTGATCTGAGACTGTGTTGAAACTAAAGTAACTATATCATGTAAGATTCATTTTAGCCACAGTTGTACATGTCTGGCAAGTGACTTGATCTGAGACAGTGTTGAAACTAAAGTACTACATCATGGAAGATTCATTTTAGCTACAGTTGTACATGTCTGGCAAGTGACTTGATCTGAGACTGTGTTCAAACTAAAGTAACTATATCATGGTAGACTCATTTTAGCCACAGTTGTAGATCTCTGGCAAGTGACATGATCTGAGGTTGTGTTGAAACTAAAGTAACTATATCATTGAAGAGTCATTTTTGCTAAACTTGTACATATCTGGCAAGTGACTTGATCTGTGACTGTGTTGAAACTAAAGTAACTATATCATGGAAGAGTCATTTCAGCCACAGTTGTACATGTCTGGCAAGTAACCTGATCTGAGACTGTGTTGAAACTAATGTAACTATATCATGGAAGAGTCATTTTAGCCACAGTTGTAAATGTCTGGCAAGTGACTTGATCTGAGATTGTGTTGAAACTAAAGTAACTATATCATGGAAGAGTCATTTTAGCCACAGTTGTACATGTCTGGTAAGTGACTTGATCTGAGAGTGTGTTGAAACTAAAGTAACTATATCATGGAAGAGTCATTTTAGCCACAGTTGTACATGTCTGGCAAGTGACTTTATCAGAGGCTGTGTTGAAACTAAAGTAACTATATCATGGAAGAGTTATTTTAGCCACAGTTGTACATGTCTGGCAAGTGACTTGAACTAAGACTGTGTTCAAACTAAAGTAACTATATCATGGAAGAGTCATTTTAGCCACAGTTGTACATGTCTGACAAGTGACTTGATCTGACACTGTGTTGAAACTAAAGTAACTATATCATGGAAGAGTCATTTGAGCCACAGTTGTACATGTCTGGCAAGTGACATGATCTGAGATTGTGTTGAAACTAAAGTAACTATATCATGGAAGAGTCATTTTAGCCACAGTTGCATATGTCTGGCAAGTGACTTGATCTGGGATTGTGTTGAAACTAAAGTAACTATATAATGGAAGAGTCATTTCAGCCACAGTTGTACATGCCTGGAAAGTGACTTGATCTGTGACTGTGTTGAAAGTAATGTAACTATATAATGGAAGAGTCATTTCAGCCACAGTTGTACATGCCTTGAAATTGACTTGATCTGAGACTGTGTTTAAACTAAAGTAACTATATCATGGAAGAGTCATTTTAGCTACGGTTGTACATGTCTGGCAAGTGACTTGATCTGTGAATGTGTTGAAACTAAAGTAACTATATCATGAAAGAGTAATTTTAGCCACAGTTGTACATGTCTGGCAAGTGACTTGATCTGAGACTGTGTTGAAACTAAAGTAACTATATCATGGTAGACTCATTTTAGCCACAGTTGTAGATCTCTGGCAAGTGAAATGATCTGAGGTTGTGTTGAAACTAAAGTAACTATATCATTGAAGAGTCATTTTTGCTAAACTTGTACATGTCTGGCAAGTGACTTGATCTGTGATTGTGTTGAAACTAAAGTAACTATATCATGGAAGAGTCATTTCAGCCACAGTTGTACATGCCTGGAAAGTGACTTGATCTGGGACTGTGTTGAAACTAAAGTAACTATATCATGGAAGAGTTATTTTAGCCAGAGTTGTACATGTCTGGCAAGTGACATTATCTGAGATTGTGTTGAAACTAAAGTAACTATATCATGGAAGAGTCATTTTAGCCACAGTTGCACATGTCTGGCAAGTGACTTGATCTGAGATCGTGTTGAAACTAAAGTAACTATATCATGGAAGAGTCAATTTAGCCACAGTTGTACATGTCTGGCAAGTGACTTGATTCGAGACTGTATTGAAACTAAAGTAACTATATCATGGAAGATTCATTTCAGCCACAGTTGTACATGTCTGGCAAGTAACTTGATCTGAGACTGTGTTGAAACTAAAGTAACTATATCATGGAAGAGTCATTTTAGCCACAGTTGTAAATGTCTGGCAAGTGACTTGATCTGAGATTGTGTTGAAACTAAAGTAACTATATCATGGAAGAGTTATTTTAGCCACAGTTGTACATGTCTGGCAAGTGACTTGATCTAAGACTGTGTTCAAACTAAAGTAACTATATCATGGAAGAGTCATTTTAGCCACAGTTGTACATGTCTAACAAGTGACTTGATCTGAGACTGTGTTGAAACTAAAGTAACTATATCATGGAAGAGTCATTTTAGCCACAGTTGTACATGTCTGGCAAGTGACTTGATCTGAGATTGTGTTGAAACTAAAGTAACTATATCATGGAAGAGTCATTTTAGCCACAGTTGCATATATCTGGCAAGTGACTTGATCTGGGATTGTGTTGAAACTAAAGTAACTATATAATGGAAGAGTCATTTCAGCCACAGTTGTACATGCCTGGAAAGTGACTTGATCTGTGACTGTGTTTAAACTAAAGTAACCATATCATGGAAGAGTCATTTTAGCTACAGTTGTACATGTCTGGCAAGTGACTTGATTCGAGACTGTGTTGAAACTAAAGTAACTATATCATGGAAGATTCATTTTAGCCACAGTTGTACATGTCTGACAAGTATCTTGATCTGAGACTGTGTTGAAACTAAAGTAACTATATCATGGAAGAGTCATTTTAGCCACAGTTGTACATGTCTGGCAAGTGACCCTGATCTGAGACTATTTTGAAACTAAAGTAACTATATCATGGAAGAGTCATTTTAGCCACAGTTGTACATGTCTGGCAAGTGACTTGATCTGAGACTGTGTTGAAACTAAAGTAACTATATCATGGAAGAGTCATTTTACCCACAGTTGTACATGTCTGGCAAGACAACTGATCTGAGACTGTGTTCAAACTAAAGTAACTATATCATGTAAGATTCATTTTAGCCACAGTTGTACATGTCTGGCAAGTGACTTGATCTGAGACAGTGTTGAAACTAAAGTACTACATCATGGAAGATTCATTTTAGCTACAGTTGTACATGTCTGGCAAGTGACTTGATCTGAGACTGTGTTCAAACTAAAGTAACTATATCATGGTAGACTCATTTTAGCCACAGTTGTAGATCTCTGGCAAGTGACATGATCTGAGGTTGTGTTGAAACTAAAGTAACTATATCATGGAAGAGTCATTTTAGCCACAGTTATACATGTCTGGCAAGTGACTTGATCTGAGACTATTTTGAAACTAAAGTAACTATATCATGGAAGAGTCATTTCAGCCACAGTTGTACATGCCTGGAAAGTGACTTGATCTGGGACTGTGATGAAACTAAAGTAACTATATTATGGAAGAGTTATTTTAGCCACAGTTGTACATGTCTAGCAAGTGACTTGATCTAAGACTGTGTTCAAACTAAAGTAACTATATCATGGAAGAGTCATTTTAGCTACAGTTGTACATGTCTGGCAAGTGACTTGATCTATGAATGTGTTGAAACTAAAGTAACTATATCATAAAAGAGTCATTTTAGCCACAGTTGTACATGTCTGGCAAGTGACGTGATCTAAGACTGTGTTGAAACTAAAGTAACTATATCATGGAAGAGTCATTTTAGCCACAGTTGTACATCTCTGACAAGTGACTTGATCTGAGACTGTGTTGAAACTAAAGTAAGTATATCATGGAAGAGTCATTTTAGCCACAGTTGTACATGTCTTGCAAGTGACTTGATCTGTGAATGTGTTGAAACTAAAGTAACTATATCATGAAAGAGTCATTTTAGCCACAGTTGTACATGCCTGGAAAGTGACTTTATCTGGGACTGTGTTGAAACTAAAGTAACTATATCATGGAAGAGTCATTTTAGCCACAGTTGTACATGTCTGGCAAGTGACATGATCTGAGATTGTGTTGAAACTAAAGTAACTATATCATGGAAGATTCATTTTAGCCACAGTTGTACATGTCTGACAAGTATCTTGATCTGAGACTGTGTTGAAACTAAAGTAACTATATCATGGAAGAGTCATTTTAGCCACAGTTGTACATGTCTGGCAAGTGACTTGATCTGAGACTATTTTGAAACTAAAGTAACTATATCATGGAAGAGTCATTTTAGCCACAGTTGTACATGTCTGGCAAGTAACTTGATCTGAGACTGTGTTGAAACTAAAGTAACTATATCATGGAAGAGTCATTTTAGCCACAGTTATACATGTCTGGCAAGTGACTTGATCTGAGACTATTTTGAAACTAAAGTAACTATATCATGGAAGAGTCATTTTAGCCACAGTTGTACATGTCTGGCAAGTGACTTGATCTGAGATTGTGTTGAAACTAAAGTAACTATATCATGGAAGAGTCATTTTAGCCACAGTTGCATATGTCTGGCAAGTGACTTGATCTGGGATTGTGTTGAAACTAAAGTAACTATATAATGGAAGAGTCATTTCAGCCACAGTTGTACATGCCTGGAAAGTGACTTGATCTGTGACTGTGTTGAAAGTAATGTAACTATATAATGGAGGAGTCATTTCAGCCACAGTTGTACATGCCTTGGAAGTGACTTGATCTGAGACTGTGTTTAAGCTAAAGTAACCATATCATGGAAGAGTCATTTTAGCTACAGTTGTACATGTCTGGCAAGTGACTTGATTCGAGACTGTGTTGAAACTAAAGTAACTATATCATGGAAGATTCATTTTAGCCACAGTTGTACATGTCTGACAAGTATCTTAATCTGAGACTGTGTTGAAACTAAAGTAACTATATCATGGAAGAGTCATTTTAGCCACAGTTGTACATGTCTGGCAAGTGACTTGATCTGAGACTATTTTGAAACTAAAGTAACTATATCATGGAAGAGTCATTTTAGCCACAGTTGTACATGTCTGGCAAGTGACTTGATCTGAGACTGTGTTGAAACTAAAGTAACTATATCATGGAAGAGTCATTTTAGCCACAGTTGTACATGTCTGGCAAGACAACTGATCTGAGACTGTGTTGAAACTAAAGTAACTATATCATGTAAGATTCATTTTAGCCACAGTTGTACATGTCTGGCAAGTGATTTGATCTGAGACAGTGTTGAAACTAAAGTACTACATCATGGAAGATTCATTTTAGCTACAGTTGTACATGTCTGGCAAGTGACTTGATCTGAGACTGTGTTCAAACTAAAGTAACTATATCATGGTAGACTCATTTTAGCCACAGTTGTAGATCTCTGGCAAGTGACATGATCTGAGGTTGTGTTGAAACTAAAGTAACTATATCATTGAAGAGTCATTTTTGCTAAACTTGTACATATCTGGCAAGTGACTTGATCTGAGACTGTGTTGAAACTAAAGTAACTATATCATGGAAGAGTCATTTCAGCCACAGTTGTACATGCCTGGAAAGTGACTTGATCTGGGACTGTGTTGAAACTAAAATAACTATATCATGGAAGAGTTATTTTAGCCACAGTTGTACATGTCTAGCAAGTGACTTGATCTAAGACTGTGTTCAAACTAAAGTAACTATATCATGGAAGAGTCATTTTAGCTACAGTTGTACATGTCTGGCAAGTGACTTGATCTGTGAATGTGTTGAAACTAAAGTAACTATATCATGAAAGAGTCATTTTAGCCACAGTTGTACATGTCTGGCAAGTGACGTGATCTAAGACTGTGTTGAAACTAAAGTAACTATATCATGGAAGAGTCATTTTAGCCACAGTTGTACATGTCTGACAAGTGACTTGATCTGAGACTGTGTTGAAACTAAAGTAACTATATCATGGAAGAGTCATTTTAGCCACAGTTGTACATGTCTGGCAAGTGACATGATCTGAGATTGTGTTGAAACTAAAGTAACTATATCATGGAAGAGTCATTTTAGCCACAGTTGCATATGTCTGGCAAGTGACTTGATCTGGGATTGTGTTGAAACTAAAGTAACTATATAATGGAAGAGTCATTTCAGCCACAGTTGTACATGCCTGGAAAGTGACTTGATCTGTGACTGTGTTGAAAGTAATGTAACTATATAATGGAAGAGTCATTTCAGCCACAGTTGTACATGCCTTGAAAGTGACTTGATCTGAGACTGTGTTTAAACTAAAGTAACCATATCATGGAAGAGTCATTTTAGCTACAGTTGTACATGTCTGGCAAGTGACTTGATCTGTGAATGTGTTGAAACTAAAGTAACTATATCATGAAAGAGTCATTTTAGCCACAGTTGTACATGCCTGGAAAGTGACTTTATCTGGGACTGTGTTGAAACTAAAGTAACTATATCATGTAAGAGTCATTTTAGCCACAGTTGTACATGTCTGGCAAGTGACATGATCTGAGATTGTGTTGAAACTAAAGTAACTATATCATGGAAGAGTCATTTTAGCCACAGTTGTACATGTCTGGCAAGTGACTTGATTCGAGACTGTGTTGAAACTAAAGTAACTATATCATGGAAGATTCATTTTAGCCACAGTTGTACATGTCTGACAAGTATCTTGATCTGAGACTGTGTTGAAACTAAAGTAACTATATCATGGAAGAGTCATTTTAGCCACAGTTGTACATGTCTGGCAAGTGACTTGATCTGAGACTATTTTGAAACTAAAGTAACTATATCATGGAAGAATCATTTTAGCCACAGTTGTACATGTCTGGCAAGTGACATGATCTGAGACTGTGTTGAAACTAAAGTAACTATATCATGGAAGAGTCATTTTAGCCATAGTTGTACATGTCTGGCAAGACAACTGATCTGAGACTGTGTTGAAACTAAAGTAACTATATCATGTAAGATTCATTTTAGCCACAGTTGTACATGTCTGGCAAGTGACTTGATCTCAGACTGTGTTGAAACTAAAGTACTACATCATGGAAGATTCATTTTAGCTACAGTTGTACATGTCTGGCAAGTGACTTGATCTCAGACTGTGTTCAAACTAAAGTAACTATATCATGGTAGACTCATTTTAGCCACAGTTGTAGATCTCTGGCAATTGACATGATCTGTGACTGTGTTGAAACTAAAGTAACTATATCATGGAAGAGTTATTTTAGCCACAGTTGTACATGTCTAGCAAGTGACTTGATCTAAGACTGTGTTCAAACTAAAGTAACTATATCATGGAAGAGTCATTTTAGCCACAGTTGTACATGTCTGGCAAGTGACTTGATCTGTGAATGTGTTGAAACTAAAGTAACTATATCATGAAAGAGTCATTTTAGCCACAGTTGTACATGTCTGGCAAGTGACGTGATCTAAGACTGTGTTGAAACTAAAGTAACTATAACATGGAAGAGTCATTTTAGCCTCAGTTGTACATGTCTGGCAAGTGACTTGATCTGAGACTGTGTTGAAACTAAAGTAACTATATCATGGAAGAGTCATTTTAGCCACAGTTGTACATGTCTGGCAAGTGACTTGATCTGTGAATGTGTTGAAACTAAAGTAACTATATCATGAAAGAGTCATTTTAGCCACAGTTGTACATGCCTGGAAAGTGACTTTATCTGGGACTGTGTTGAAACTAAAGTAACTATATCATGGAAGAGTCATTTTAGCCACAGTTGTACATGTCTGGCAAGTGACATGATCTGAGATTGTGTTGAAACTAAAGTAACTATATCATGGAAGAGTCATTTTAGCCACAGTTGTACATGTCTGGCAAGTGACTTGATTCGAGACTGTGTTGAAACTAAAGTAACTATATCATGGAAGATTCCTTTTAGCCACAGTTGTACATGTCTGACAAGTATCTTGATCTGAGACTGTGTTGAAACTAAAGTAACTATATCATGGAAGAGTCATTTTAGCCACAGTTGTACATGTCTGGCAAGTGACTTGATCTGAGACTATTTTGAAACTAAAGTAACTATATCATGGAAGAATCATTTTAGCCACAGTTGTACATGTCTGGCAAGTGACATGATCTGAGACTGTGTTGAAACTAAAGTAACTATATCATGGAAGAGTCATTTTAGCCATAGTTGTACATGTCTGGCAAGACAACTGATCTGAGACTGTGTTGAAACTAAAGTAACTATATCATGTAAGATTCATTTTAGCCACAGTTGTACATGTCTGGCAAGTGACTTGATCTCAGACTGTGTTGAAACTAAAGTACTACATCATGGAAGATTCATTTTAGCTACAGTTGTACATGTCTGGCAAGTGACTTGATCTCAGACTGTGTTCAAACTAAAGTAACTATATCATGGTAGACTCATTTTAGCCACAGTTGTAGATCTCTGGCAATTGACATGATCTGTGACTGTGTTGAAACTAAAGTAACTATATCATGGAAGAGTTATTTTAGCCACAGTTGTACATGTCTAGCAAGTGACTTGATCTAAGACTGTGTTCAAACTAAAGTAACTATATCATGGAAGAGTCATTTTAGCCACAGTTGTACATGTCTGGCAAGTGACTTGATCTGTGAATGTGTTGAAACTAAAGTAACTATATCATGAAAGAGTCATTTTAGCCACAGTTGTACATGTCTGGCAAGTGACGTGATCTAAGACTGTGTTGAAACTAAAGTAACTATAACATGGAAGAGTCATTTTAGCCTCAGTTGTACATGTCTGGCAAGTGACTTGATCTGAGACTGTGTTGAAACTAAAGTAACTATATCATGGAAGAGTCATTTTAGCCACAGTTGTACATGTCTGGCAAGTGACTTGATCTGAGATTGTGTTGAAACTAAAGTAACTATATCATGGAAGAGTCATTTTAGCCACAGTTGCATATGTCTGGTAAGTGACTTGATCTGAGACTGTGTTGAAACTAAAGTAACTATATCATGGAAGAGTCATTTTAGCCACAGTTGTAAATGTCTGGCAAGTGACTTGATCTGAGATTCTGTTGAAACTAAAGTAACTATATCATGGAAGAGTCATTTTAGCCACAGTTGTACATGTCTGGTAAGTGACTTGATCTGAGACTGTGTTGAAACTAAAGTAACTATATCATGGAACAGTCATTTTAGCCACAGTTGTACATGTCTGGCAAGTGACTTTATCAGAGGCTGTGTTGAAACTAAAGTAACTATATCATGGAAGAGTTATTTTAGCCACAGTTGTACATGTCTGGCAAGTGACTTGATCTAAGACTGTGTTCAAACTAAAGTAACTATATCATGGAAGAGTCATTTTAGCCACAGTTGTACATGTCTGGCAAGTGATTTGATCTGAGACTGTGTTGAAACTAAAGTAACTATTTCATGGAAGAGTGATTTTAGCCACAGTTGTACATGTCTGGCAAGTGACTTGATCTGTGACTGTGTTGAAACTAAAGTAAGTATATCATGGATGAGTCATTTTAGCCACAGTTGTACATGTCTGGCAAGTGACTTTATCTGTGACTGTGTTGAAACTAAAGTAACTATATCATGGAAGAGTCATTTTAGCCACAGTTGTACATGTCTGGCAAGTGACTTGATGTGAAACTGTGTTGAAACTAAAGTAAGTATATCATGGAAGAGTCATTTTAGCCACAGTTGTACATGTCTGGCAAGTAACTTGATCTGAGACTGTGTTGAAACTAAAGTAACTATATCATGGAAGAGTCATTTTAGCCACAGTTGTACATGTCTGGCTAGTGACTTGATTCGAGACTGTATTGAAACTAAAGTAACTATATCATGGAAGATTCATTTTAGCCACAGTTGTACATGTCTGGCAAGTAACTTGATCTGAGAGTGTGTTGAAACTAAAGTACTATATCATGGAAGATTCATTTTAGCCACAGTTGTACATGTCTGGCAAGTGACTTTATCTGTGACTGTGTTGAAACTAAAGTAACTATATCATGGAAGAGTCATTTTAGCCACAGTTGTACATGTCTGGCAAGTGACTTGATCTGTGACTGTGTTGAAACTAAAGTAACTATATCATGGTAGACTCATTTTAGCCACAGTTGTAGATCTCTGGCAAGTGACATGATCTGAGGTTGTGTTGAAACTAAAGTAACTATATCATGGAAGAGTCATTTTTGCTAAACTTGTACATATCTGGCAAGTGACTTGATCTGTGACTGTGTTGAAACTAAAGTAACTATATCATGGAAGAGTCATTTCAGCCACAGTTGTACATGCCTGGAAAGTGACTTGATCTGGGACTGTGTTGAAACTAAAGTAACTATATCATGGAAGAGTTATTTTAGCCACAGTTGTACATGTCTAGCAAGTGACTTGATCTAAGACTGTGTTCAAACTAAAGTAACTATATCATGGAAGAGTCATTTTAGCTACAGTTGTACATATCTGGCAAGTGACTTGATCTGTGAACGTGTTGAACCTAAAGTAACTATATCATGAAAGAGTCATTTTAGCCACAGTTGTACATGTCTGGCAAGTGACGTGATCTAAGACTGTGTTGAAACTAAAGTAACTATATCATGGAAGAGTCATTTTAGCCACAGTTGTACATGTCTGACAAGTGACTTGATCTGAGACTGTGTTGAAACTAAAGTAACTATATCATGGAAGAGTCATTTTAGCCACAGTTGTACATGTCTGGCAAGTGACTTGATCTGAGATTGTGTTGAAACTAAAGTAACTATATCATGGAAGAGTCATTTTAGCCACAGTTGCATATGTCTGGCAAGTGACTTGATCTGGGATTGTGTTGAAACTAAAGTAACTATATAATGGAAGAGTCATTTCAGCCACAGTTGTACATGCCTGGAAAGTGACTTGATCTGGGACTGTGTTGAAAGTAATGTAACTATATAATGGAAGAGTCATTTCAGCCACAGTTGTACATGCCTTGAAAGTGACTTGATCTGAGACTGTGTTTAAACTAAAGTAACTATATCATGGAAGAGTCATTTTAGCTACAGTTGTACATGTCTGGCAAGTGACTTGATCTGTGAATGTGTTGAAACTAAAGTAACTATATCATGAAAGAGTCATTTTAGCCACAGTTATACATGTCTGGCAAGTGACGTGATCTAAGACTGTGTTGAAACTAAAGTAACTATATCATGGAAGAGTCATTTTAGCCACAGTTGTACATGTCTGGCAAGTGACTTGATCTGAGATTGTGTTGAAACTAAAGTAACTATATCATGGAAGAGTCATTTTAGCCACAGTTGCATATGTCTGGCAAGTGACTTGATCTGGGATTGTGTTGAAACTAAAGTAACTATATAATGGAAGAATCATTCCAGCCACAGTTGTACATGCCTGGAAAGTGACTTGATCTGGGACTGTGTTGAAAGTAATGTAACTATATAATGGAAGAGTCATTTCAGCCACAGTTGTACATGCCTTGAAAGTGACTTGATCTGTGACTGTGTTGAAACTAAAGTAACTATATCATGGTAGACTCATTTTAGCCACAGTTGTACATGTCTGGCAAGTGACATGATCTGAGATTGTGTTGAAACTAAAGTAACTATATCATGGAAGAGTCATTTTAGCCACAGTTGCACATGTCTGGCAAGTGACTTGATCTGAGATCGTGTTGAAACTAAAGTAACTATATCATGGAAGAGTCAATTTAGACACAGTTGTACATGTCTGGCAAGTGACTTGATTCGAGACTGTATTGAAACTAAAGTAACTATATCATGGAAGATTCATTTTAGCCACAGTTGTACATGTCTGGCAAGTAACTTGATCTGAGACTGTGTTGAAACTAAAGTAACTATATCATGGAAGAGTCATTTTAGCAACAGTTGTACATGTCGGTAAGTGACTTGATCTGAGACTGTGTTGAAACTAAAGTAACTATATCATGGAACAGTCATTTTAGCCACAGTTGTACATGTCTGGCAAGTGACTTTATCAGAGGCTGTGTTGAAACTAAAGTAACTATATCATTTAAGAGTTATTTTAGCCACAGTTGTACATGTCTGGCAAGTGACTTGATCTAAGACTGTGTTCAAACTAAAGTAACTATATCATGGAAGAGTCATTTTAGCCACAGTTGTACATGTCTGGCAAGTGACTTGATCTGAGACTGTGTTGAAACTAAAGTAACTATATCATGGAAGAGTCATTTTAGCCACAGTTGTACATGTCTGGCAAGTGACTTGATCTGAGATTGTGTTGAAACTAAAGTAACTATATCATGGAAGAGTCATTTTACCCACAGTTGCATATGTCTGGCAAGTGACTTGATCTGGGATTGTGTTGAAATGGAAGAGTCATTTCAGCCACAGTTGTACATGCCTGGAAAGTGACTTGATCTGTGACTGTGTTGAAAGTAATGTAACTATATAATGGAAGAGTCATTTCAGCCACAGTTGTACATGCCTTGAAGGTGACTTGATCTGAGACTGTGTTTAAACTAAAGTAACTATATCATGGAAGAGTAATTTTAGCCACAGTTGTACATGTCTGAAAAGTGACTTGATCTGTGACTGTGTTGAAACTAAAGTAACTATATCATGAAAGAGTCATTTTAGCCACAGTTGTACATGTCTGGCAAGTGCTGTGATCTAAGACTGTGTTGAAACTAGAGTAACTCTATCATGGAAGAGTCATTTTAGCCACAGTTGTACATGTCTGGCAAGTGACTTGATCTGAGACTGTGTTGAAACTAAAGTACTATATCATGGAAGATTCATTTTAGCTACAGTTGTACATGTCGTGTAAGTGAATTGATCTGAGACTGTGTTGAAACTAAAGTAACTATATCATGGAAGAATCATTTTAGAAACAGTTGTACATGTCTGGCAAGTGACTTGATCTGAGATTGTGTTAAAACTAAAGTAACTATATCATGAAAGAGTCCTTTTAGCCACAGTTGTACATGTCTGGTAAGTGACTTGATCTAAGATTGTGTTGAAACTAAAGTAACTATATCATGGAAGAATCATTTTAGCCACAGTTGTACATGTCTGTCAAGTGACTTGATCTGAGACCGTGTTGAAACTAAAGTACTATATCATGGAAGATTCATTTTAGCCACAGTTGTACATGTCTGGCAAGTGACTTTATCTGTGACTGTGTTGAAACTAAAGTAACTATATCATGGAAGAGTCATTTTAGCCACAGTTGTACATGTCTGGCAAGTGACTTGATCTGTGACTGTGTTGAAACTAAAGTAACTATATCATGGAAGAGTCATTTTAGCCACAGTTGTACATGTCTGGCAAGTGACTTTATCAGAGGCTGTGTTGAAACTAAAGTAACTATATCATGGAAGAGTTATTTTAGCCACAGTTGTACATGTCTGGCAAGTGACTTGATCTAAGACTGTGTTCAAACCAAAGTAACTATATCATGGAAGAGTCATTTTAGCCACAGTTGTACATGTCTGGCAAGTGACTTGATCTGAGACTGTGTTGAAACTAAAGTAACTATATCATGGAAGAGTCATTTTAGCCACAGTTGTACATGTCTGGCAAGTGACTTGATCTGAGATTGTGTTGAAACTAAAGTAACTATATCATGGAAGAGTCATTTTACCCACAGTTGCATATGTCTGGCAAGTGACTTGATCTGGGATTGTGTTGAAACTAAAGTAACTATATAATGGAAGAGTCATTTCAGCCACAGTTGTACATGCCTGGAAAGTGACTTGATCTGTGACTGTGTTGAAAGTAATGTAACTATATAATGGAAGAGTCATTTCAGCCACAGTTGTACATGCCTTGAAAGTGACTTGATCTGAGACTGTGTTTAAACTAAAGTAACTATATCATGGAAGAGTTATTTTAGCCACAGTTGTACATGTCTGGCAAGTGACTTGATCTAAGACTGTGTTCAAACTAAAGTAACTATGTCATGGAAGAGTCATTTTAGCCACAGTTGTACATGTCTGGCAAGTGACTTGATCTGAGACTGTGTTGAAACTAAAGTAACTATATCATGGAAGAGTCATTTTAGCCACAGTTGTACATGTCTGGCAAGTGACTTGATCTGAGATTGTGTTGAAACTAAAGTAACTATATCATGGAAGAGTCATTTTACCCACAGTTGCATATGTCTGGCAAGTGACTTGATCTGGGATTGTGTTGAAACTAAAGTAACTATATAATGGAAGAGTCATTTCAGCCACAGTTGTACATGCCTGGAAAGTGACTTGATCTGTGACTGTGTTGAAAGTAATGTAACTATATAATGGAAGAGTCATTTCAGCCACAGTTGTACATGCCTTGAAAGTGACTTGATCTGAGACTGTGTTTAAACTAAAGTAACCATATCATGGAAGAGTAATTTTAGCCACAGTTGTACATGTCTGAAAAGTGACTTGATCTAAGATTGTGTTGAAACTAAAGTAACTATATCATGGAAGAATCATTTTAGCCACAGTTGTACATGTCTGTCAAGTGACTTGATCTGAGACCGTGTTGAAACTAAAGTACTATATCATGGAAGATTCATTTTAGTCACAGTTGTACATGTCTGGCAAGTGACTTGATCTGTGACTGTGTTGAAACTAAAGTAACTATATCATGGAAGAGTCATTTTAGCCACAGTTGTACATGTCTGGCAAGTGACTTGATCTGTGACTGTGTTGAAACTAAAGTAACTATATCATGGAAGAGTCATTTTAGCCACAGTTGTACATATCTGGCAAGTGACTTGATCTGTGACTGTGTTGAAACTAAAGTAACTATATCATGGAAGAGTCATTTCAGCCACAGTTGTACATGCCTGGAAAGTGACTTTATCTGGGACTGTGTTGAAACTAAAGTAACTATATCATGGAAGAGTCATTTTAGCCACAGTTGTACATGTCTGGCAAGTGACTTGATCTGTGACTGTGTTGAAACTAAAGTAACTATATCATGGAAGAGTCATTTTAGCCACAGTTGTACATATCTGGCAAGTGACTTGATCTGTGACTGTGTTGAAACTAAAGTAACTATATCACGGAAGAGTCATTTCAGCCACAGCTGTACATCTCTGACAAGTGACTTGATCTGGGACTGTGTTGAAACTAAAGTAACTATATCATGGAAGAGTCATTTTAGCCACAGTTGTACATGTCTGGCAAGTGACATGATCTGAGATTGTGTTGAAACTAAAGTAACTATATCATGGAAGAGTCATTTTAGCCACAGTTGTACATGTCTGTCAAGTGACTTGATCTGAGACCGTGTTGAAACTAAAGTACTATATCATGGAAGATTCATTTTAGCCACAGTTGTACATGTCTGGCAAGTGACTTTATCTGTGACTGTGTTGAAACTAAAGTAACTATATCATGGAAGAGTCATTTTAGCCACAGTTGTACATGTCTGGCAAGTGACTTGATCTGTGACTGTGTTGAAACTAAAGTAACTATATCATGGAAGAGTCATTTTAGCCACAGTTGTACATGTCTGGCAAGTGACTTTATCAGAGGCTGTGTTGAAACTAAAGTAACTATATCATGGAAGAGTTATTTTAGCCACAGTTGTACATGTCTGGCAAGTGACTTGATCTAAGACTGTGTTCAAACTAAAGTAACTATATCATGGAAGAGTCATTTTAGCCACAGTTGTACATGTCTGGCAAGTGACTTGATCTGAGACTGTGTTGAAACTAAAGTAACTATATCATGGAAGAGTCATTTTAGCCACAGTTGTACATGTCTGGCAAGTGACTTGATCTGAGATTGTGTTGAAACTAAAGTAACTATATCATGGAAGAGTCATTTTACCCACAGTTGCATATGTCTGGCAAGTGACTTGATCTGGGATTGTGTTGAAACTAAAGTAACTATATAATGGAAGAGTCATTTCAGCCACAGTTGTACATGCCTGGAAAGTGACTTGATCTGTGACTGTGTTGAAAGTAATGTAACTATATAATGGAAGAGTCATTTCAGCCACAGTTGTACATGCCTTGAAAGTGATTTGATCTGAGACTGTGTTTAAACTAAAGTAACCATATCATGGAAGAGTAATTTTAGCCACAGTTGTACATGTCTGAAAAGTGACTTGATCTAAGATTGTGTTGAAACTAAAGTAACTATATCATGGAAGAATCATTTTAGCCACAGTTGTACATGTCTGTCAAGTGACTTGATCTGAGACCGTGTAGAAACTAAAGTACTATATCATGGAAGATTCATTTTAGCCACAGTTGTACATGTCTGGCAAGTGACTTTATCTGTGACTGTGTTGAAACTAAAGTAACTATATCATGGAAGAGTCATTTTAGCCACAGTTGTACATGTCTGGCAAGTGACTTGATCTGTGACTGTGTTGAAACTAAAGTAACTATATCATGGAAGAGTCATTTTAGCCACAGTTGTACATATCTGGCAAGTGACTTGATCTGTGACTGTGTTGAAACTAAAGTAACTATATCATGGAAGAGTCATTTCAGCCACAGTTGTACATGCCTGGAAAGTGACTTTATCTGGGACTGTGTTGAAACTAAAGTAACTATATCATGGAAGAGTCATTTTAGCCACAGTTGTACATGTCTGGCAAGTGACTTGATCTGTGACTGTGTTGAAACTAAAGTAACTATATCATGGAAGAGTCATTTTAGCCACAGTTGTACATATCTGGCAAGTGACTTGATCTGTGTCTGTGTTGAAACTAAAGTAACTATATCATGGAAGAGTCATTTCAGCCACAGTTGTACATGCCTGGAAAGTGACTTTATCTGGGACTGTGTTGAAACTAAAGTAACTATATCATGGAAGAGTCATTTTAGCCACAGTTGTACATGTCTGGCAAGTGACATGATCTGAGATTGTGTTGAAACTAAAGTAACTATATCATGGAAGATTCATTTTAGCCACAGTTGTACTTGTCTGGCAAGTGACTTGATTCGAGACTGTGTTGAAACTAAAGTAACTATACCATGGAAGATTCATTTTAGCCACAGTTGTACATGTCTGACAAGTATCTTGATCTGAGACTGTGTTGAAACTAAAGTAACTATATCATGGAAGAGTCATTTTAGCCACAGTTGTACATGTCTGGCAAGTGACTTGATCTGAGACAATGTTGAAACTAAAGTAACTATATCATGGAAGAGTCATTTTAGCCACAGTTGTACATGTCTGGCAAGTGACATGATCTGAGATTGTGTTGAAACTAAAGTAACTATATCATGGAAGAGTCATTTTAGCCACAGTTGTACTTGTCTGGCAAGTGACTTGATTCGAGACTGTGTTGAAACTAAAGTAACTATACCATGGAAGATTCATTTTTGCCACAGTTGTACATGTCTGACAAGTATCTTGATCTGAGACTGTGTTGAAACTAAAGTAACTATATCATGGAAGAGTCATTTTAGCCACAGTTGTACATGTCTGGCAAGTGACTTGATCTGAGACTGTGTTGAAACTAAAGTAACTATACAATGGAAGATTCATTTTAGCCACAGTTGTACATGTCTGACAAGTATCTTGATCTGAGACTGTGTTGAAACTAAAGTAACTATATCATGGAAGAGTCATTTTAGCCACAGTTGTACATGTCTGGCAAGTGCCTTGATCTGAGACAGTGTTGAAACTAAAGTACTATATCATGGAAGATTCATTTTAGCTACAGTTGTACATGTCTGGCAAGTGACTTGATCTGAGGTTGTGTTGAAACTAAAGTAACTATTTCATGGAAGAGTCATTTTAGCCATAGTTGTACATGTCTGGCAAGTGACTTGATCTGTGACTGTGTTGAAACTAAAGTAAGTATATCATGGATGAGTCATTTTAGCCACTGTTGTACATGTCTGGCAAGTGACTTGATCTGTGACTGTGTTGAAACTAAAGTAACTATATCATGGAAGAGTCATTTTAGCCACAGTTGTACATGTCTGGCAAGTGACTTGATGTGAAACTGTGTTGAAACTAAAGTAAGTATATCATGGAAGAGTCATTTTAGCCACAGTTGTACATCCCTGGTAAGTGACTTGATCTGTGACTGTGTTGAAACTAAAGTAACTATATCATGGAAGAATCATTTTAGCCACAGTTGTACATGTCTGGCAAGTGACTTGATGTGAAACTGTGTTGAAACTAATGTAAGTATATCATGGAAGAGTCATTTTAGCCACAGTTGTACATGTCTGGCAAGTGACTTGATCTGTGACTGTGTTGAAACTAAAGTAACTATATCATGGAAGAGTCATTTTAGCCACAGTTGTCCATGTCTGGCAAGTGACTTGTTCTGAGACTGTGTTGAAAAAGTCATTTTAACCATTCAAAAACTACAAAATCTGTTCATATCAATTCATCATTTATTTCTTGGTGCCACAATTTCATCACACTGTTTGTGGCCTGGTCACTGACACCAGTAGATGAGAAATGTAATAGGAGATTAATAGTGTTATGTGTGTTTTTGAATGGATAAAACCATTCTTCTGCAATGAAATTGTAATTTCTCATTCATGTCCTTTTCCTTTTTTAAAAGAACTCTGCTCTCTGAATTCAGATCCTGTCTTTCATCTTCTCGAGGTCTATGAATAAAATAATTGTTTCTACTTTAGGCACAAGGCCAGCAATTTTCCAGTGTATTACTGGTACTTTATTTTATCGACCCTGTAAGGATGAAAGGCAAAGTCAACCTCGGCGGGATTTGAACTCAGATCGTAAAGGGACGTAACTATGCTGGAAAGCATGGCATCCGACTCTCCACCGATACTGCCAATCCACCGATAAAATAATAGTTCCGTATTAGAATCAATTTCCCCTTTTCCCCACTCTCTTCTCTCTGTTTAAAAATCAGGTGTTTTCTTACCAAGAGAGGAATGGGCTTTGCTCAGTTTAAAATGCCCAAGACACGCCATCTTTCATGACAGTATACCTTGAACTCCTTCAGAAGTTAAGCACCCTCTACATTTTTTTATTGAGAACTGTGAATATTGGCTGCAATAAGAATACAAGAGTAAATATTTGATAGTATTTAGTTGGAGTTTATATTTTATTTCCCTTCAAATTGATACATTTTTGCACCAGTAATATACGTGTATCCATTATATCAACTATGGCTTTCTGTGAAGAAAATTGTTGACATCGTTGTCGTTGCTTCGTCACCCTCTTCATGACCATCAACAGGCTGATATTAGAATATATGTAAAGCTGGCGTCTGAGTATTTAACACCTTAGCTTAGCTGTAAAATGTGCACCTGGGTATTTAACTCTCTAGGTTAGTTTTACAATATGTACTTGAGTATTTAGCACCCTTGGTTAACTCTACAATGTGCACCTGGGTATTTAGCACCCAAGGTTAACTCTATAGTGTGCACCTGAGTATTTAGCATTCTAGGTTAGCTGTACAATGTCACACGGCTGGCCCTTCGATTACAGCTACAACTCATTTTTCCCAGCTGTGTGGACTGGAGCAACATGAAATAAAGGGTTTTGTACAAGGACACAATGCGCCACCGGGAATTGAGCTCATGGCCTTACAATCATGAGCCGAATACACTAACCACAGAAATTCATTTAATGACGGCATAATTATGTAGAAATTTGTATAGAAGTGTGATTGTTTAAGGTTGAAT